>CM067377.1:218272643-218448999 GCA_034510155.1 Eucriotettix oculatus | reverse complement strand
AGAATGAGAAAGAGAGAGAGAGGAGAATGAGAAAAGAGAAGTAAGTGAGAGAGAGAGAAAAAGGAGAGGTGTAATAGAAATTAAATACGCGAGTTGAAATTTTGAGTAAAGTACGTGTGTTTCCTGGCTTTCTAGGGGGTGGCAACTATCACTTCTAGGCACAAAAGATTTACCCTTCCTTTCGTATGCGAGAGAAACCCATTCCAGAAAAGGGATCGGCCGTAGAAAAATTGGGATGATCGTCTACCAAAATCGCCGTGAATGAATAATTAGGGAGCTTCTGGCAAAAACCGGACGTACTGTGGAGAATTTGGAATGTTGCGGAAGTATTTTGACCCTGCAAACTGAAAGTTTTCCTTTTTGGCTGCAATTGTCCAAGAGCAAGCCAACAGAATATTTTGGTTTATAACAGCTGATTGGTGGGTTAACATTATGGAGAGACCGGTGCCAGGAGTAATGGGAAGACGGGAGAGAGGTGTTTGGATGTAACGTGGCTGCTGGGATCATCCCATATCTCGAAATGAACACAACGCACACACTACACTCTAGCGTCGGGGGGAAAAAATACAAAAACAGGCTGAAAAAAAATGGTTTGGGGGTCAGGTGATCCGCCATGAATAATCCTCCTCACGAGAATTTAGAAAAGGTGTCTCAGTACTAGAAGGAAACATGCGAGGCAATATATAAAGCCTTATAAGGGTGAAGAACCACACACACACACACACACAGGGGCCTGGAAAAGAAATAACAAACCATCTTACTACGGGCGCCAAATTATATTTCTAAAAGATGACCACTCGTTCAAAATTGAAGATAAAGGGGGGCAACAACAACGCACAGACGTAGGAAAAATTTTCATTTGTAAATAGGTCATAATAGGCGATTGTAATTCCTTTCCTTTGCCTCCTGCAGAAATACTCACGAATTTCTCCCCCCGGGGGACAGCGTAAATCAGTTTAGGAATAGGCTAAGGGAAACTCAAGTGAGCAGTTTTATTTTTTTCTTAGGATGAGTGAAGTGATGATAATAGTGAAGTGCAGTGAAGTGATATTTTTTTGTGTGTGGCTCCTTTGTTTTCTTTTTTCAGATAAAAAAACTACTACACTTCAATATTCTTTCTTAGTGTAAACTTTTTTGTAATCGTATTTGTGTTTTATTTGTATTTTCTTTGTATATAGCTGCTGCTGCTGCTGCAGTCACAGCCTCAGGGGCAAATAGCAGCCAAGTAAGGAATAATAATAATAATAACGGTCTACCTAATTGCAAACAAGAAAGCGGTTTTTTTCTTCTTAATTTTCGGTTTCAAAGGAAATGGCCAAACAGAGCCATAAATACATGGTCATTGAGAAAAATAAGTGAGCGACGGTCGTCGCGTAGAAAATAAAAGGGGAAAGTTGCCACTTATATCTTATTTCAAAATTTGCTTTTATCTAGACGGTGCATTTTTCCATTACATCTTCAGTTAAAAATTGTGTTAGGCTAGTTGATTAATTTTTATAAAGGTCATAATATTTGTTTAAATAAAATATATGGTTAAAATCACCTCGAGCTTCATAATTTAATTTTGATTACCCAAAAAAAGTAATAACCAAATGAACCCATCACAAGCTTTGCGATTCACCCCACAGAGAAAACCTTAATTTAAAAGTCCCGTACTAATCAAATTGTCATCTTAAGATATTTGTGAATAACTTTGATGATTTTATTAAGGTTAAAACTTTTAATTTTAAACTTGAAGTTTTTTTCTTCTCTTTTGAATAATAAATCCCTAGCAATAATATGTCATTATAACTAAAATTCACCCCGTCCAAGAAAAGATTATTAAAGCAAAGAGGAGAGACAAAAAGAGAAAATAGAGAGGGAAATAGAGCGAGAATGGATGGGGAAAGGAGGAAGTGGAGGGAGAGAGACTCACCGTGTAGGCTGCATGTCTGATCCCTCCAGCACATTCCTGGCTCCAGCTCCAGATTCCTGAAAAAGAAAAATTAGAAAATAAGCGGGCAAGATCTGAAAGTCAAATGAAAAAAGATTCCTCGCGGCCATTCCTCAAATTTTTTATGACTTAGAAAATTGTATAAAATTAATAAAAAAAACTCATCTTAAATATGATTAATAACACCCCAACCCCCTATTTGTTTTAAAGGGTTCCTTGGCGAGGTGTGGCGATTAGGATAGAAGTTGGGAGTTTTTTTTAAATAAATTATTTCTCTATATTTAGTCTGCTTTCTTCTTGTTTACTATGGCAGGTCTTAATTACAGTATTTCTCAACTATGGTGCACACTTTTCTGTACAATTATTACAAATAGCAAAAGTAATATAACAAATATGAATGGTATGTTTGTGTGTTTTTTACTATATATATATTGTGATAAAAAGGGGGATTTTGGTAAGGTTGTGGCGTTATGAAGCGCAGTTCGGCCAACAACAATGGATAGTCGGCCGAAATATTGTTTTTCCCCGCGGGGAAGGCCCGCTTTGCCTGTATAAAAAATGACGATGGTGAACCCCCGCGGGAGAAATGAGGGCGGGGAACCCCGAAATGTTAAGAAATAGGGGAAGTCCCGCCAGAAGCTTTATAAGGGAAGCCGATGGGTGGCTCGAGATCAGATTGTAGTAGAGACCTCAGAGTGGGGTAGAGCAGACCAGATCAGACCCGAGAGGACGTGGCTCGACCCCAGAAGGCAGGCGAGTGATCAGACCGCAGAAGGGAGGCGAGTGGAGCAGAGAGCAGATATCCAGAGACGCACAAACATTCGAGAGGTGGATGTTTGTTGGGCCAGTAATTGTGGGTAAGCGATCTAAAATTTGTGAAACTTGCTCATTGCTCTGAATAAAATTAACATTCAATTATTTTCTTTCTATTTTCAGCTGATGCATGAATACTCCATCTCTTGAGAGACCCAAAATCCCCTGGGATTAAGCCCGTGTCTTCACTTAAATTAATAAACAAAATTGTTAAAATTGATCAGATTTGTAATTTTAATTTAATAAATGTTATCTATACAAAAGAAGTATCTTACAATCTGTATGTATATTCTGTTGTCTTACCAGCATATTGTCAGGTTCCATTTGGATTGCGTTTTTCATCTTTGTGCATCTCGGCGTACAGGAAGTATTTTACATCTGTAAATGTAACGGTTCCTTTCTCACATTCGTTTTAATTTTCTTCCCTTTGCCTGTTCAGTATATATAAGTTGGATGCATGCATCTTTGTCTCACTCCTCCCTATCCCATTTTGATTACGGATTTCTTTTCTTGATCTTCCAATTCAAACTCCTGCTTCCTGTTTTTCTGTAGGGTTATGTATTTACACCGTCCTCTATCTCGATATTATTCTATTTCGGGCCTCCTTCTAAATCTTAATAGGAGGGTTCCAGTTCATAAACAATTTCTATAACGCTTCATTTTATTCTACAAGCCTTACCTTTGAAACCTAATTGTGTAGTTATTTTAAAAAAAATATTCTTTGCTAAACTTAAATTTAAGGTATAATTTATTCTCTGAGATCTAGGGAATATTTGCTTGCATGTTTCGCAGTATGTAACTTACACAATTGTGAGAGTTGGATGGAGAAGTAAATAAACAACTTGAGCTGTTCGGGGAAGATAATCATTAGATAGCTTTACAAGAACCTGATATTTAAATACAAGAAGACTTGGGATACACTGTTCAGGAAAAAAGAGTCCAATATGAGGATTAGTGGAGGGGGGAAATACATAAAAGTAATGGAGTGTTAGTTTGGGGGGAAAACAGTGGAATCTAGAAGGCGGTTTGTTTGGGGAAAGGGACATTTTTGACAGAAAGTTAAGGAATTCGGCTAGTGACTGGTGATGGTAGATCAATGAAAAGTATGTGGACGACGGCTTTTAGGGGAAAACAGGATTTATTACGGGTATGTGAGTGTGTGAATATTAGGAATCATTAGGTTGCTAAAAATTTTTGTGTGATTCTGGGTTACTGGGTGTGGGTTGCTGAAACGTAGACGATAGGAAAGGAAAAGATAGAGCCTTGAAATGCGGGTGCGGTAGGAGTGAGATTGGTATAGAATCACTTAACGAGAAGTTATAAGCCAGCATGAGGGGGAAAAGCGAAAATATGGACTAAGGGATGGGATGGATTAATAGGGCCACATTTTAAGAGACGAGGGTCTTGTAAAATTAGCATTAGAGGGAAGTGTGTGTGGCGGGGTAAGAACTGAATAGAGAGACCAAGGATGGAATACACTAAGCAGATTAGAGAGGAAGCGGGATGTAGTATTTATGCGTAAATGAGACTGAATACCACAACAACAACAACATTATATTCCATTTTAACATCTGATTGTCTTGTACAAGACATTTGTTAGTCATCAATTTTGTTCGTATTGGCGCAATGATATATATATATTGTAGACGATCCGGCGTTCCTCCGTATTCGAGGATATAAATGCTTTTTGGGCGCCAGGTATTTTTTAATAAAAATACCAAAAAAGTGGATTATAATAGCTTTAATCCATTTCAGAACATGAGAAGAATTCTCACTACAGGGCGCGGTCATTCACATCCTTCTCCTTCCACTACCCCATGACGACTCACTAAAGTCTCGCCAGACTCCATTGTTGGGCCCGAGTCGCGACAATTACAACTCGCAAGCTGGCCCGCATTGTTGCGTGTAACTTTGCATGTTACAGTATCGATACCAGTTGTGTGTAGTTTGAATGTTAGCAGATCGTTGGGGGAATTGGTCGACGTTTTTTGTCCCTCCTAGTCTATTACGTACCTAGAAATCTTTTGGAAACCACGCGACTGCTGACGTCATCGTGGCAGACATGTTATCACACCACGTGCTCGTGCATTCATTACAAGGTCGCGGACGTGTGTGAGAGAAAGAAAGACGTCAAAAGGTTTCCATACCAAAGTAAAAACACTTAATCTACGTACAGAGATATGAACATAACAAGCTGCTCCAACCATATCCTTGGCTGGAATATCTTCACGTAAACAGAGATATGAGGTCTTTGCCACGTTAATTATTCGTAAATGGCCCAAGCGATTGTCGTCAAGGTTAGGAACGGTTGCCGCGGGCGCTTCTTCCTACAGTGGGGATGCCTCTTCTTCTCTCTCTCTCTCTCTCACACGTAGTCCAACGACTTTCCAACTTTTTAAATACCCTCAGAAAAAAATGATTTGTCCAACCCTGCAAAATAAACCCATGTCTCAGCTTCAAGATCATCCTTTGATGTGAATTTTCTGTCCATTCATCCTTCCTCTTACTTTCATATCCTTCTCAATGTCATGTAGCCATCTTTCCCAGAGTTTCCCCCTTCCATTCCATGATCCGTCCAGGTGTTGTGCTTTCATCCATCCAGGCCAACCGTCTGTTCTATTTCTCCATCCTTTCCATATATCCTTCTCAGTAAGTGTTTATTCACAGCCATCTTCCACTACAGCAGGTCTTATTAACATCTTGGATTTCATTATTTTGCCATACATGTATTTCTACTATGTTGAAAATAACATAAAACACTTGCTTTTAGGTGCACAATCAGTCCTGCAATTCCTATTATCAGCAAGTGCGCACTTTGAAAAAAACGTGGACTGTTTTCCTTAGAACTTTCCAGTTAGTTACTCTATCCATCTTATTATCCTATAACACCACATTTCAAAATCCTTTTCCTTTCCCCAACTCCTATCGTCCACGTTTCGCGCCCTCCCATATAACACCACACTTTATTCCAACATTTTTAGCAACGATTTCCTAACTTTTACACTTATATTACTCGTAAGTAAATCCCTCTTTCTCGCGAAAGCCTTTCCTTGCTATCCTATGCTACTGTAGTAGAACAATTCCTTAACTTCCCTTTGTTATTCCACTGTTCCCCATCCTACACTCCATTACCTTTGTTTTCCCTCTATTAATCCTCATATAGAACTCTTTCTCCGGGACCACGTTCATGCCATTTATTAAGGTTTCCAAGTCTTCTTTTGACTCCCACTAATATTACAATGTCATAGGGTTTTTATTTCTTCTCCTTGCAGTAGCGATTCCTTTTCCATTTTTCGTTTTATGTTTCTTTATCGCCTAAGCAAAAAACCGCATGGGCGACATACTACATCCTTGTCTTATTCCTTTTATCATTACGGCTGTCTTTTCCTGGTCTTCTTTTCTAATTACTGTTGCCTGTCTTCTGTAGAGATTCAGAAATACTCCCGGTACAATAAGAGGGCTGAAAATATTACCAGTGCTCCAACATCCCCATTTAAGGGATGAAGTTTTACTTAAATGGTATATTAAAATTCCTAATGTAACACAAGGACTCGCATTACAGCGTGTTACTGTCATGTGACTCATTTCCACCCTCACGTGTCGGAGATGCAATCTTCTTCTTCTTCGGATTTTCCCCCTTTACAGGTTTGCCGTCTTCTATTTTCATTTCTGTCTGTCGTTCCATTCTCCCTCTTCCAAATTCCTGTCATCCGTTGTGGTTTTTCACATGGGTTTTCCACTTTAATCTGTGTCTGCCCCGTTTATTTTTTCCCAGGAGTTGACCATTGGTACATTTATTTCGGCTATCTTTCGTTTTCCATTTCTTTGATTTTCAATCCTTTTAACAACTGACGTAGTTACGTTCATTTCTTTCCGAAGGAGCTCATTTCTAATTTTATCCTGTCTTGTTTTTTGAAGACTTCTCCTCCCCTGATAATCGAATTCTTGTGTTCTATTTTTTTTGGTAATTGTGTCATGGGCCACGTTTCACTTCCATAACATGGAATGTTCCGTATCGTGCTCTTATAGATTTCGATTTTGGTTTCCTATGTTAAATTTTTGTTGCAAATTATTCCGAGTCGAGTCTTCTTTGCCATTGCAATTTCAGTTTCTCTCTCCCTCTCCCCCCTCTCTCTTTTCTCTCTCCCTTTTTCTCTCTTTCTCTCTCTCTTTCTCTCTCTCTCTCTTTTCTCTCTCTTTCTCTCTCTCTTTTTCTCTCTTTCTCTCTCTTTTTCTCTCTTTCTCTCTCTCTCTTTTCTCTCTCTCTTTCTCTCTCTCTTTTTCTCTCTTTCTCTCTCTCTTCTCTCTCTCTTTCTCTCTCTCTTTTTCTCTCTCTCTCTCTCTCTCTTTCTCTCTCTCTCTTTTTCTCTCTCTCTCTCTCTCTTTTTCTCTCTCTCTTTTTCTCTCCCTCTCTTTTTCTCTCTCTCTCTTTTTCTCTTTCTCTCTCTCACTCACACACACACATGTTCCTGCATTTGTAATTATTGACTCCAAGTATTTAAAAAATTTACTTTTTTTTAATTTCCCTGTTTCGAGTGTTACGTCTTGAACGCCTTTTCCTTGACACATGTATTCTGTCTCCTGATAATTTATGCTCAGTCCCCATTTTTTATCACATTCCACGAGCTTTTTAATCATGTATGTCATGTCGTCCTCTTCACCTCCTGCACATATTACCTGATGGTCGGCGAACAACAATGAATGTAGAGTCTTATGGGGAAACAACTATAAATGTAATTTACCTCAAGAATGTTTTTTTCGTCTCACATATCAGCCCCCCTCCTCCTCCCCTCCTCCCCCTCTAGTCCTGTCTCATCTCCAATGTAATGGGTTTCGGGTAGCAGAGGAATGTGGAAACAAAATTTTTTTTGTCAAAATTGTTCCAACCTTTAAATTGTATTAAGGAGAAGTGTGTCTTACCCTGTCCAATCCCCTTCCCCCCCTGTTAGGGGGAGAACTGCAATTTAATTCCCAATCTAAATGTCAGAATGAAGACTCCGACAGGACCAACCAAATTCCATACCAAACTTCACCTTCACCCCTTACAGCCCCACGATGAAATTATATATGCAAACAAATTAAATGAAATCGATATCAAATTAGTTAAAAAAAATAACGGCACTTTATGTATTTTTTTAACAATTACCGCCCCCACTTCTCCGCCCCCTAAGTGGCTGTAGCTGCGTGTGTTTTACCCTAATTGTGATGAGTTCGGTTCAACAAGAACACCTGTTCAAAATTTGGTCGAAATCTTTCCATCCGTTAAAGATAGTTTTGTGGAAGTCTGTTTTACCCCCCTTACAATCCCTCTTACGGGGGATGATGATGTGTAATTTTAAATTGTATTTTTTATGTCATAATTAGACTCAGTGGCTCGGCTTCTCCACTTCCACCCCTAAGAAAACTCCCCTTTGATCATGTATGGAGGGGTTGATATGATCCTGCTGTCAATCCAACAATGTATTATTTATATGATACAAATATTGGCTGTTTTTTTCTTATTTTAAAAATTTACCACCCCCCCGCCCCGCCCCCGTAGGGGCGGTAGTGGCCGAGTCTGATGCTTATACCAACCACGTGTTGGTCTATCAAAACTTACCCAAAATACGACACAGCGCGGGGAAATATGGAGGGGGAAATGGAAAGGTCAATGCAGGAGGGGGGGGGGGAGAGGAAACCCACGTGCTCGCTGGGAAGTCAAACGCGCGGAAAGGAAAGTAGCCTTACGTTTTCTGAAAATTTCCAATTTTCTGCGCAATTTTCTTAATTTTTCTTTCCGTAAGAACCTTGTACAAGGTATTATAAAACTAATAGAAAAAAAATGAATGAAATCGGTAAAGTCCTTCTCAAGTTAGGGCGTGATTAAGGGAATTGGGGATTCATATATATATATATATATATATATATATATATATATATATATATATATATATGAGGGATCGTGAGATTCAATCACATACACACAGAGGTTATATGGGTTCATTCAAGGGCCAAGTGCTGTACAAAGCTCCTCCTGCGCAACACTGACTCCGATTATTTGGATTCCAGTCCCAATTATACATTCATGGAACATTCCAGAAGCAGAACTAAACAGAAAATACCGGAAAGTAAAGACAAATAAAGTAAACAAATAAAAATGGTTGCGTCTGGTGGGACTCGAATCTACGTTTCTGCAGTCCGGCTCTAAACCCAACCACCACTGCAGGCCTCGTCACGTGGCAATATATATATATAATCTGAAATTTTATACGCGTTACACTGTGGTATCAGTTATTGTTACCATAAATTTTTTTTGAGTTAAATTAAATAAGATAGAAATTATTTTTTTCTTTCATATTCGTTCCTTCTCGCGGGGATTTTATTTGGGGATTTCTAAATTCGTTTAACGAACGCTTTTTTTTCCCCTTTGATTTTGTCAAAGAGTTTTTATCGCAGAATGCTTGTTATGCTTTGGAAAATAAATGAAAAACGATGTGGGGGGAAGATCTTTTTATTATTGGACGGATATAGACCGAGGTTGGAGCGAGTTTTGATTGCAGTGAGGCTGGACGACGGTAATACTTGAGGATCAGACATTGATTCAATATTTGAGGGCTTTTATTAGCATATATGCCGCAAGGGATTGTCTTTGCGTGACAACAGCTGGTCTACACGTAAGTAGAAGTGCGGAGAATCCTCGTTTCATGGTTCCGGAGTCGTCCATCGGATTGATTGGCCAACAGACAAGTATTGTGATATCCTCTCCATCTTTCTTTGTAAAAAAAAACTTTGTCGGTCGATATATTTGTTGTGGCCAAAAATTTCAGTCAAAAATTAATTATATTTGTGTTTCTCTCTCTGTAAATTTGTGTAATTTCTTTCGTTACATTCTCTTCATTTCTTTATCATTTTATTTATTATATGCGTGTGTATTTAATTTCAGCAGCAGCAGAGTAAGAATTTTGTTTTGAATGTTGATTTGTTATTTATTTATTCTTTTTTTTTTACCGGAGGCCAGCTACAGGCTCAAACAGACTGGCGGATTAGCCTGGGCAATATCCTGATTATTCTTCGCTACACAATTTAGGCTGGTGGTGGAGAGTAGGGATAGTCTCCTCCGCCTCTTTACACTTGGTTAAATATGCTTGGAACATTTGACGACCAACGGTTGGGCTCGGTTCATGTTCAAAGTTTTGTAATTTTTATCACTGAACTGTGTTAAAGATATTTGTATTCTCTAGTAATTAAGTAATTTTTATATGCAGATAAATATGTGTGATTGCACTTTATAATCTACATATGTTGGTTAAAAATCTATGTGATTGTTTTGAAAGTGTCTAATAATTTAATTTAAACTCAAATTTTGTGGAAACAAAGTACTGTGTGTTTTTTTTTTATTTTCCAGCTTGTAACCGACCATGAAACGAGGACAATCTCGACAGAGATTACCCGTGAACAAGGAAGAAATGGAGCGTCATGAAGATGTTGGCACCTGGAGAAGCAGAAACATCAGGCAGCACAACTATGGTGCAAATTGAGGCAAGTGATGAATTAATATCTGATCCTGAAAACGCTGCCAACACGGGGGTGGGTAACCATAGAAAACATCCCAAGGACAAGTAGTTTATCACAGACTTGAAATTTCGAAACTGGGATATTTAATATGCTTACCAAATTTATTGAGGACAGTAAAACGCAGATAACAATGTCCCTTTCTACCACAACTGCAACTAACATCTTTTGCTGAACACACAGTTTGTTATTGATGATCATTTCTGCAGAAGATTTAGAGGAGGAGGAAGCAGCTGATGTTGGTAGGACATCTTCTAGAGAGTTGTGGTTTCCCATAGCAGCAGATGGTGCCAAGATAGTATTTCCCATATAAGAAGCTGCCTGCACTTCAGCAATACGAATATGAGGACATTTTAAGCCCCATATGGAAGCATCCCTGATATATTCCTTAGGATACATCAATGAAGCCAATTTTTGCTTAATTGATTAAAAACTTGCATGCATTCACAGATTCTTTCCCCCATATGTTTTTATTGTTAATCTTTATGATGAATGTTATAGCTTCAGAGTTAGCATGCAAGATATGCATATTGAATCTTTCTGGCTTTGTGAGTTGTTCTATATTCTTCAAAATAGGATACACATTCAAAGGATTTATAAGTTATTAAAATAGGATTGAGATTGATAATGAGGGTTGTATTTTAGGGCTAAACAGATTCACATGGGGCCAATTTTTATTAATTAGATTTTAAAAAAAAGATTGAAACTAAGATTATAAATGAAGGCAGTTCTGTGGAGATTATTATAGTCATACCTAGAAAGTCATCTACTTAATATATAGAAAAAAGTAAAAAATGATACGAACTTTATTAACCGTGATTATGACATGTTTTATTCATGATTTAAATTATAGGCTGTTTTACTATTAATTAATTTCCAGTCAGTCAGATACTGTAACATTATTTAGAAAATTTGTAAGCAAGGATAATTGGCACAGTTTAATCTAATTTAAAATTTTAAATAATTTGTATTTCCAAATATTGTCAATAGTAGACGGCCAGGAATGATACTGGCTACAAGTCAGATTGCCAAAGTTCCTGAGGATTAATCTTCTATTTTCAAAAATGTTAGATTATTAACTATAATGAAAATAGCAAAAAGTATTATTTCTTATTTATTTTATTTTTAATTATAGGATATTCTTTGTCAACTCATTATGGTGTAATGGTCAGCATTGCTGCCTCAATGTCCTGTGTTTGATTCTTAGCTAGGGATTGGATGTTGTTGCTTGAATTTCCATGCCATAGAAATTAGTTCCCCTAATAGAAGACCAGTGACTTAGCCATTAATAATTTTTTATCTTTTGATAATTGTGATTATATTGTATCTTGATTGCTGGTTATTCACAAATTATAGGTTGATAAAAGTAAATACGGCACAATGCTCCTGTACATATATCACAGCTTTATTTACAGTTACTGAAAAACTGGTGGGTTACCCTGTTCCTGTCATGCAACCTTTATACAGCAAATTTGGTATAGTTCACAATAGAAAACAGAGATGGCGTGGGTATCTACTTTTGTTACTACAATTCTCCCACGCTTAGTTGAAAAAATACAAAAACTAACAACAATTTAAATACTTGAATTGATTTATGTTTATGTTTGGTAAAACTGAAGATGCCTTGGTAGTCGTCTAGTACTTTGGCGGCGAGTCTGTTGTGTAACCTGGGTTGGTTCCTCTTCTGCTTCTTCGCCTTCGGTATGTTCCAAAGCTGCTGCTTCCTTGCGTGGGGCGTCTTCTATGTTGTCTGAAGTTCGTACCGGTTCTTTAATTGGGATATTCACTAGATCTCTCGTTGCTTGAAGGTCTCTTGATTAAATGTTACTTTTTCCTTTCGTTGGTCTTTGAGTGCCAGAATGTCTGTAGAGCGTAACTCATCAATGTGCCGCTTGAACACACATCCATCATCTAGTTTCACCAGATAGTGTAAGCGACCAAATTTTTAATTTGTGATAATAATAGGAAGCATTACCTGCCTCTTCTTCCATATCATTTACCAGATTAATTGCAGACGGTCCAACTTTTATATCACCCAAACAATATGACAACATATTTGAGAACTCTTTCCAGGCTAAGAACTGGGCTCCACATCCCTGTGTTTTTTACCTTCCACTTTTAATGTGTATGTTTTTCAAACTGTTTTTGACCTTTCTAGAAGAGTTGCCGACTTTTTGGCTGTCGATTATTTCTGTTAAATTGGTTATGTGGCATGCTTTGAATTTGATACAGAATGGTTTCCTGTCATACTGTTGAGATGTGCTGTATTGAAGAAAGCTCAAGCCTTTGAAAATTTGACTTTTTATTGTTTCGCAGTGTGGCAACACCAACTATTAATTTAAGGTAAGTTGGCTTCTTTCTGTAAAGGTTAAGTGACGCTATGAAAAAATAAATATATCTTGGTAGGAAAGAGGAATGGAATTTATTTAATTTAATAAATTAAATGGGAATAATATAAGTTTATAAGAAATTGAATTTATTTATTAACTGAAGCTCACATTTATTCAAGCAGTTTTCAATAATACATTTGCAAAAAATATAAATTTATAGTAAAATAACAACAATAAATAGTTAAATTAATATACAAAACAGCTTATTGATCATAAAAGGATTTTTTCTTTGTAAGATCAGAAATGAAAACAAATATCAACCACACTGGGGCTAGGATTAAACCCATGACGTTTCACTTTCCAGGTGAGTTAATCTGAGTAGAATAACAACTCATGTGAGATCTTTCCATCCCTTGTATATTTTATATTCACTCTTCACAGCCTAATTCAGTGAAAAATGAACGTTGTGTAAATAGATAATTTCAATTTCAGATCTTCTAAATTCACTTTTATGTCTCTTGGCCGAGCTACAATTGGAAACAATTCCTCTATAAAATCAAGGCATTATATTAATATTTTATTAAACAATATTACAACGCATTATACTTTGTATAACGCCTATGTAGTTTTAAAAAATAATTAAGCATTAAATATATATTTGCTGAGAACCTATTATGAAGTAAAGATACAAACAAATGGTTATTAATCCTATTATATTTAGTCATTACAGTAGCACGGTAAAATGTTTGTATTATGTCAATAGTTTTTATGGCTATAAATGCTTTTTGAACAGTGTCAAAGCTGATACTATGAACGTATGAAAAATAGTGTCATTTCTATACAGAAGAAAAAAGTTTCATTATTTTAATGACAATTTCCCCATTACTTCAAGTAATTTATGAATATTATGCACTATATACAAATGTTTCTTAAAATGACACTTCTCAAATGTTTTTATCTTAATAAAATGTAATTATTTGAGCAGATACAGTTTTGACATTTCCTCAGCCATGACCTTGAGAGAGGAAGGTAGATGATGCCCAGTCAAGACCAAACAAAGACACCACAGCCTGTAAACATGAAGACAGTAACATTTCAGACTTCTTATAAATATGCTGTATTAAATAAAGCTTATTCACAAGCCACCAACACCTAATTTGCTCACCAGGAGAAAGCTATAAAATAAAGTGATAGGTCAGCATAAAATTAATAACTTGGACCCTTCCACTTCTTTTAAATCTTTCTGTTCCAATAACAATTATTTACAGTAGTCTGTTGAAGTATTGATATTTAACGTACACAGTATTTTTGTTCAATCAATAAACTGGCAAACATGTCAAACAAATTTAATGTATTTAAGAAAATTGTAATATAAATACTTAAAAATCTAATTCCTACAGGCAATAAATTATTGGAGAAAAATTCTGAAACTGTTTGCCTTTCATTTTAACTGCAATTCTATTTTGTTTAATTATTGATCTTGTGGCTATTTAATATTAACATTGAAAAAAAGTTAATTTATAAATTTATGAAAAATTTTTGCCAGTTTATTTATTTAATGAAAAATATTTAAAATTATAATTTATTTTGGCAATGTTATCTCATTGTTAGGAACTAAAATACAGGCAGCCATGAAAGGTTAAAATTTTCTTTTCTTTAATGACATAATTTTTATTATGCAACCATATGATGCTTCCATTTAATTTGTAGAGTAAAAGACATGTAATTTGCTGTTGACACAGTACATAGATTTCATTTATCTCACCACGTCACTCACTTGTTTTTCTGTACTCTATCTTGTTACTTTATGAACTGTTCCAACACTTGCTACGACTTTTCTTGCCATATCATCATCATTAATACTTCACGATAAAGGATTCGACTCTTCCAACTGGCCGACCAGGACGTTGCATGTCACCGAGGATACACAGTTCATAAACCGTCACACTCTGTTATAATAATTACCGCGGTTCATACAACTTTCATCGTATGAAAACATTTTAGGCCGTATTTCACGCTCAACTAATTTGCGAATTTCGAATGGACAATTTATCATTAATTTTTACCTGTCAGGTGTTCTGAGCTTGTCCAAGGCCATGAAAGTGTCAAACACTTACTACAAAACGTTTTTCTTCCACAGTTGGCCAATGACATAAAATAAATAACAGAATAATCGTTCCATGTCTCCTGTTAAACTTGCTATTACACTATAAGTCTCGCCCTTAAGTTCCCTGAACTTCTTCACACTACACTTCAATTTAATTAAATGCCTGAAAATTATTATAAAATATGATATAATTCTTAATTGAATCTTTTTATTTCCTGATCTTTGAGAACGTAAAATTATTCCCGATAGTGTGTAATTTTTTTGATATATATTACAGTCGGAATCATATAGACGAGTGAAAGTAGAAAGAAAATACTGTAAGCTTAAAAAAATCAAGCCAGAGGATAGTACAAGGGATTAAGAGGAAATGTAATCCATTACCAATAAAGTTTTAGATAAGAGAATAATTTTTGAATACACACGGATAACAAACAATGATACAGACGTTTTTCAGTAAAAATTCATATATTTTGTCCAGGTCAAATTTATCTCATTGTGTCTGATTAATAGAAAGTTTCTGTCCACACAAGAGCATCACACAAGGTGTGCAGTAGGTATGAACTCTTGATACTGCCATCAGGAAACCAAACTCCATCCTCCAATGGGAATTCCAACTGTGGTAAGATATTTCCAGCCTTGATTCTCTGTAAAAGCATGATATGTATAAAGATGTTGCCAGACTAATTTTAGAAAATTAACATTCCTGAAGTGTGAAGTTGGCAGCCTTCATGCCTAAGGCACAGTTTAAATTTTCAGAGGCAATTCCCCCCTTTCATGAGAAGTTTACGAATAGCATTCCAAGTGACGACCATCCGATGACTGACAACTCATCACTCGTGATGGAGTTGGCTGCCTCTGAAAAGTTAAACCCCCGCGCACTCGTGGTGCCTGCCAACTCACAGAACATAGAATAGGCGAAGGTCACTCAGACCTCTCCCCACTCTAATACCCCCAATGCTGATGTCTTGGTAGGTACAGTTTTTAATTAGACAAATGTGTATTGTTTACAATGCTCTAGGTTCAGACTGCTGCATGAATATTTTCCTGTCTATGAAGGAAGGCAGTCTTCATGTCTAACCAGTGTTGGTGCAGCACAGTAAGTTATCAGTTTGCACAGCCTCGATGTAAGTATTATTATACTTTGTACAAAGAAAACTAGCATGTGGAAGCAACTTTAGTTTCAAAATAAAGATTAAACTAAGAATATACTGAAAATGTTACAGACATGAATAGAGAATCAAATTGCACTACATTATGTTCTAACAACCTAAAGTATAAAGTTGGTATCTGCCAGATACCAGTGTGTTTCAAATTTACAATACACAAAGCAGTGATGGGACACCCTGTGTGTGTGTCAGGAAAGGGAAGAGAAAATAGGTGACTTACCTGAGGTTCACGAATGTTAGACCATTATAATTACTTCCAGCAATCAAATTTTTTATTTATATTTATATTTTTTTGGATATGCCAATTGAGTATTATACCAGTGCAGTACATGGGAAAAATATAAAGATTTCTCACATTAACACACAGGAGGTTTTATCAAAGGTTGTGTGAATACAATAAATATAATTCTAAATTTTGAGTTGACCTCACAGTCCAACTTGATGTGTACTTACATATTTTGTTAACAGCAGATCAGTGTCTTTACTCTTGTTCTTAAAAGATGTAAATATCTAGTCTCGTATCTATCCTGTGGTCAGGACTAAGAGTTCTTTGTCACTCAGCAATGCACCACCGGACTTCAATCTACAGCGGCACTCGGACTCTGCGGGATCTGCACCAAATCGACGGACCTGCGACTTTGCGAAGGAGTGTTTAGACGCCGCCGAGGGCAACGCCGGAGGATGGACCGGAAGATGCTGGTCCAGAAGGCGCGGGCCTCGCTGTTGCAGCCGTACAGCAGGAAGAGCAGGAGGCCGTGGATCGTGCCCAGGGCGTGGTAGTAGCTGAGCACGTGCTCCAGGCCCTGGATCTGGGTGAAGACGAGCCTGAAGACGATCCCCGCCCCCGACAGCAGCGACGTCTTGAGGGCGAAGCTGAAGAGCTCGGCGTAGACTTGGCGGGCCTTGACGTGTGGCTGAAGGTCACGGACCTCTCTTTGCACTTGGAAGTAGAATTTGCAATTTTTGGAAAACATGAAGAGGTTGCCGAGCAGCGCCGCGTAGTTGCAGAGGAGGAACAGCGTCTGGCCTATCTGCACGTGGCTGTGGAGGGACTCGTCCGTGAAGAAGAAGGCCGCCGACAAGGCCGCGGGCAAGACCCAGCCCATCAGCATGTACCGGAGGAGGACCATGCAGGCCTCGGTGGGGGTCAGCGAGTTTGGAGGTCGCAGGCCCATGATGGACACCGTGATGAAGTGGAGGTACGCCGTGAGCCACAAGGTCGAGGCCAGGTCCATGGCGACGTCGAGGCGCACGGCCAGGGACAAGTCCGAGACTTGGAGGCTCACGCGGACCACCAGGATCCTGAGGAACGCCGTCGTCATGTAGGCTACGAGCATCTTGCCCGGAAGGTTGCGGAGCTGCGGACACGCGAGGTACGTGACGAGAGTCAGCACGCGCACCGCGACGTCCACGTAGGTGAGGATCAGCACCGCCGGCGAGTCCCCGACGCCGTAGTAGCGAAGGTCGGCTTCCTCGTCAGCGTCGTGGTCGCAGAGGACTTGGCTGAGGAAGAACTTGGCCGCGCAGAGCTCCGTGCCGTTCAAGGGTTTCATTGCCTCAGCTTCCGTACAGTTGAGGTCCTTGTTGACGAGTCCTCTGAAGAAACACTGGACGGATAGGACTGTTTCGAAACTTCTGTGCGTCCACGCATCCTTGCATGTAGCCACCAAAATTACCGAGAGACTGTTAAAGAAATGGCAGATGGGAACTCTCGTCATGAAGGAGTAGTCCAGGTAGGTCACCGCCGGCCTGAAGGACACTTGCCTCTGCAAGTCCCTCAGCAGCACTGACAGGCAATGGAGCTGGGTGTCGACTCCCGGGGACTCTTTGACTCCGCAGTCCTTGCCGCTGGAGGCGAGACAGAGGCACTGTGAGTGGACGAACAGGGAAGGCGCCGTGGTCCAGGTCAGCGGCCTCTTGGCGGGATCCCTGTTAACACAGCGCAACTGCTGGCCGATGTACGTCATCATATTGGCGACGAAGCACTCGAGTAATAAGGGGAGGTTTCCCTCCGAGTCCCTCTGCTTGTAGTATGAGCAGGGACTCTCGACGGTGCCCCTGAAGGACCTGACCACGCCCCACGTGAAGTCATCCTCAGACTTGGTTACGTTTTCTGGGTCGTGTAAACCTGAGGAGATGACCTTGTTGCTCACAGGGTGCAGGAGATTCTCGAAGGTAAACGGTTCGATGGAATCCGAGGAAGAAGTTAGAAACGCGAGAATCGACAATAAACGGAAGGATTTGTACAAGAATACTGACCCCACGGCCATGTATCCTTCCACGTAATTGGCTACAATGTCCAGTGGAGTCTTCAAAGTCAGAGGATTCAGTTCAAAAACATCTTGGATGTAGCTCCTCAACAGTCGTCCTACTCCGAGTCCGAGGGCCAAGGTGCAGCTGCGACTCTCCGCCGAGCAGACGGCCATTTCCTTCCTCACGCACCCACCGGAAGGCTCCTGCAGAGTCACGTCGACGGCTTCATCCCACTTTGAAGCCAGCGTCTTCACCAACCTCGTCCTCACACACGTCGCGTCCTGAAACAACAAGTAGTCGTGCAACCCTCCATCCTAACCCATCTGCCGCAAGCCTTCTCATTTCTCATCCTCCCTTATCAGCTTAGAGTATTCCATCCTTGGCCTCACTCTTCAGTTCTAACCCATCACACTTCCTTCTAATGCTAATTTTACAAGACCCTCGTTTGTTAAAACGTGGCCTTTTAATCTTTCCCTTCAAAGGCCTCCAGATTGTTCTCTCTTCCACTATTCTGCTGCGAACTTTTTCTTCAATGATTCTATCCACCAAACTCATTCGCTTAGAGCACCACATTTCAAAGGATTCTATTCTCTTCTTTTTCGCAACTCCTACCGTCCACGTTTCGCACCCATATAACGCCAACGATTTCCTAATATTCACACTTATATTTCCTGTAAGTAAATCCCTCTTTTTCCTGTGAGACTTCCTTGCCTGTGCTATCCTATTCTAGTTATTACGCTTCCCAAGTAGCAGAATTCCTTAACTCCCGTCAAAATATTAATTTAATTTCTAAATTCCCGCGCAGAGAAACGTCTGAAGTTAGTTGGTCAAGTAATCAGTTGACTTTACTCACGGTCAGCTCGTCCCTGAGGTCCTGGATGGGCGTCTCCAGGTCCTGGGAGCAGTGGCCGTTGAGGTCCTGGTATATGGACTCGGCGCTCACGTTTACCAAAGACCTCGTGAATCGCAGCATGAACAAGAGTTTGATGTCGCTGACGTACTGGAGAACCTGGAGAAGACGAGAGTGGAGAATTTACAGTAGTGAGTGAGAAACAATAGGCCAATCATCGTGAAGGTCCTTCTTGGATTGTAAACCTCCCCTGCGTGTTCTTCATATCCTTCCCCTGAGCTCGGGATCGTCACCAGTTGGCTGATCACTTCCTGCTCAAGGAATCATTGGGGTAACTGATCAAAGCTGCGTTATTTAAATTGAAAAATAGGAAAATAAGCACCTCAATTGAACTACAATAATAAATCATAATTTATAAAGTAATGCAGCTCTCTCTCTCGCAATCCGGACGCCAAGCGGTGCACGTCGATTATTTTTTTAGATTTTTCTTTTAGATTAAGAGTAAGTACGTTTGAGAAATTTAACTTTGTATCTGCCACCGGGCTTACGCCCAATTGTAGACTAACAATAAATACAAAACAATATAAACCGTTTGTCTTAAAGAAAACATTTTTCTTAATATCAAAAAAAATCTTTTAGTATAATAAAACAAAATATACAAAATTCACTGAACAATAGAAACACAATAAAACCTTTTAAATATCCATTGACTTGGTAATCGATTGCAATGTTATAAAAACCCACCCCAGGGCTATAACTAAACCTTTCCCTGGCTGGCGGAGGGAAAAGGCGGTTTGTTTCCGGGAACTTTGCTGCCTTTAGCCGGAAGAATCGTCCTCTAGAATTTTACCCGTTCCTGCCGCATGTTCACCACATAGATATTCCCTACGGAAAATGTCGATGTTGAATCGGTCCTCGGACGTCGACTCGGATTAGCTCAGTTGGCAGAGCGCCCGCCCGGCTGATTGTCGGGAGGTCCTGCCTTCGAGTCCCTGGTCCAAATGACATTTTACCATTCTGTTTCTTTAACCTTCTTCCTTTAATCCGAGTTCTGGCCGAAAACAAGGTAACCTCGGAAAAAAGTGAATCACACTCAGTAGGTGACAAAAAGATAAAAAAAACTATTTAGATGTTTCTTGTGTACTGTTTTTTCATTTCTAATTTTTTAAAGTAAATGTTGTATTTTTAATGTTTGAACGAGTTTCTCTTAATGAATCACCGCACAGATATTTCTTTTTAATTTTTTAAAATAAATAGTGTAATTTTAAAGTTTGAACGAGTTTGTCTTATTGAATCATAATTGTGTTGGCCGCGCACACTGCACAGAGGCTGTATTTCCCCCTCGCTGTTTGTTTCCTGGTTGCAAGGAAGTCGCGTACACGATTTCGTCACCGGTAACCCAGTTTCTATGGCGTCATTTGCTACTATACGGACTATTGTTGTGACTTGCCTCGTTCACGTCCTTCACGTCGAAGGATTGCCGCTCCTGTTGCAGGAAGAACTTCCACTCGAGGTTCTCATATTCGGTGTAGTTCCACAACATTCGCGTTGCCCTGACTTCAAGATGGTGTCCGTACTGTTCAAAGATGAAGTCGTCCAGCTGCAACAACGAAAATAACATCAACTCCAAGTTCAACCCCAGAAGGAACGACGCCAAAAGCTGCCCATCATCACGTGTTCTACTGGTAAATGCAAGAGAAATTGAAGAAGGGCTCAGGCGGGACGAAGAAACCTAGACAGTTTGGCGCCGGTCTGTGTTTTCTAAAATCACGGAGAGTTAGGCATTGGTGTATTTACTAACCTTCGACAAATTCCATCCCTCTTATTCACAATAAAAATTGAACTTAACGAGACACTCTTCAGAATCCCTTTAAAATTATCTTACTAACCGTAATCATTTCTCCAAAACCTTCCTCCATCTCCTGTGGCGTCCCACAAGGTAGCGTATCAGCCCCCTTCCTGTTTAACATTCCACGTCGCCCATCCACTAAAACAATATATATATATATATATATATATATATATGCTGATGACATAGCTAAGCTTCCTCCACCAAACCTCTTCCTTCACCACAGTCGAAATAGCTGTTAAGGGCATAAAATCTTCCAAATCTGCAATAGATCCAATCACCCTCCAAAACAATCATCCCCTTACTTCATTCATTCTATGGGTTTTTTGGCTCCCATATCCCCAATAAAAAACTCCATAAATTACCCCGCACTTATTCTAAACAACAAAACTTTCCTGGCCAACGCCATCTTACCCACCTTTCGTCGTCCAAAATTAGCATTAAAATAAAACTACTCTATGCACTCCTCAACAGATACGCACCAATTTCCACCTATAGGATCATTTTCCATTTCCCTAATCGACCCCAAACTCCAATTAAAATAAAATTCAAACCAAGCAAAACAGAATCTTTAAGGGGAACCGCAAGGTCATCCTCAGCAGAAACTGTCGATATTTTTTTGAGTGTGAATGGTGGGTGACTGGCAGACACCGTGAGTCACGGATATTATATATATATATATATATATATGTATATATTAATGTCGTAGCGAAAATATTAGGGGTAGGAGTGGGGGAGGACAAAGAGTTCTACCTGCTTCCAAGGGTTTGCCGTTGCTCAAGGGTTAATGACCCCATAGCGGCCCAGAAGAAGACGAAGAGGAGAGATTTCTCTCAAAAGCCACGAAATTTCATTCAATTCTTTTTCTGATTTTTTTCGCAAAGCGGACCCGCCGAATAAAGAGGTTCGGGACAAATAGTGCACAAGGTGAACAACATGCTACACATGTCACGTGCTCCGCATTCATCGTCGTCAATTTACTCTACATTCACGGAAAAGGCGCGCGTGTTTCATCCCTAGTTAATATTGCTGCAGTGAGCTTGGAATTTAAAAGAAATGTAGGATAAACGGTGCAATAATATCCCATAGACAAAACGAATGCCAGTTACAATGAAACGAGAGTATTTTGGAAAAGGCAGTAATTTTATATAATAGAAACTTTTATATGTAGTTAAAATTCTCGTAATAAATGTTAATAATTGTCTGATTATTCCTGCCCTAATATTAAGTATTCGGCTGAGATTTATATCCAAACAAAGACATACAATTGGTGTAAGTAACAATTTAGAACATCTGCCTACCTATTTATTACACTAATCAACCTGTTATTTTATTCTACTATCAATATATATTTTTTTCCTGTACAGATGCACTTGAAACAGTTTCTTGAATCTCTGCTTAATACGAAATTATACTGTTTTTGTCACTGAAATTTACACAGTTAAATCAGTACGTATACTTTTCGCGTGTCTTTACGATTCTTTCACGCAACGTCAATGGCTTCGCTTTTCTTTTAGTGCCATTATAATAGTAATAATAATAACAACAGACACGACAATACATCCATTATATATCTTTTGATTCAAATTTCTCCCCACTACTGTACGGCTGCTGACCAACTGGTGGCGACTTGTGCTTCCTTAAGGCGGAGAATTGTGCAAGTAAATGCAAGTAGACGTTCTGAAAGAAACTGACGATTAAAAATGTGCAAAACTTTGAGGAGAAGTTTTTGGGGAAAATTTTTCCTGCGTTCCTGAGCGCCGCCGCCCCCGCCGCCCCCCAAGTACTGTAGTTTAAAAAAATCCAGATTTGGAATTATACAGCTTTCCGAATCGCCATGGGGAAGTAAGTGTAACCTTTTTTTTCAACGATATTCGATAATATTTACATAATTGCGCATGTCTTTGAGCAATAGATTTGCACTATTTTTTCGCTAAATTTTAAAAATCTATTTAAAGTAACAGTTTGAAATCTAAGACTTGTTAAAGTTGAACTAGTTTAAGGAAATATTAAAGAAGACCCGGACATTATTTTTAGTTTTTTTTTCACCAAAACCACATGCGTAAAAACTTTTTTTACTTACATATTTTCAAAGACATTAAGTTCCCTGGAGTAGATGCAAAGACGTTTTGATATATAATTACCGTGAGGTTGCCTTGAGTTTCTGCTGCGGACATCGTCAGGAGCAGAGTCACGAGGACAAGATGGCGGCGAGGCTCCATCTGGCTGGCTGAGTGGCTGACTGCAAACTCTCGCTCTCTGCCTCCCTTATATCCTTCCCTCCTTCCTTCCTTCCTGTGTGGTTTCTGGTCAACATTATCAGCCTCACTGCGCAGCGATCAATAAGTCATGAAACACACTGCAACTAATGAGTAAAATTCTCGTGTGATTTATTTTTTTTAGGGAAATTTCGATGTCGGAGGTTGGCAGCCCCTTGGAACAACGTCGTCCCTGGAATTTCGGTTTCATCCTCTCGCCATCAATGATAAGGCGACTCCTGTGAGGGAGGGAGGACCTAACTTCCTTCAGGCAGCTGTTCAGTCCCTAGACTGGTCTTTCCAACCCCCCTCATCTCCTTACCGTGTTCCATCCTTGGCCTCCCTCTTCAGTTCTCCCTTGTACAAGACCCTCATGTGCCTTAAAAACCTGTCCTCCATATTGTTCGCTCTTCCCCTTTCCTGTTTCTCCCTAGGCGTTCCTCTCATACAGCCCCTTTATTGAATTATTATTATTATACGAGCTGAGTGCCCGGCGATTTCCCGTAAATAATTTATACTTAGCCCCGGACCTACAACAACATGTCACTGTTTTATGACGTCATATCCCCTCAGCTATCCTTGAGTTGGCTCAAACATACATCGGGATCCCTCTCTCGGGTTTTGATTCCCAGTATTGTCACTATTCCATCCTTGGCCTCCTCCTTCTCCTGTTCTTACCCTACTCACGCACACGCGTCTTTACAAGACCCTCTTGCCTTGAAAGGGTAGTCTATTAATCCATCCCTTCTCTTGGTTACCGTCCTCCATGTTTTTCTCTCTTTCTTGTACTCTGTTTAGGACTTCCTGGTTAGTTTACCCCTACAGAACATGGAATAGAGTAGGAGCGGCAGGCAAGGGAAACCGCCAACGGTCATGTGGACAAGGGAATGCTGCGACCCCACAGCAAACTCGTCACTCGGAAGGTCGTGTGAGAATAGTTCCTGGTGCACCTCTTTAGGTGAGACACCGCGGCGAGGGTAAGATCCTGAAGCCATAGCCCGGGGGCCCAAGTCTACCTTCCTTCCGCATCATCCTCCCTCCCCCTTTTCAATTCCCTTCCTATGCTATTAAAGGGCAGTTGCCTGTTCCACGATAACCCCCCAAAAATATATATATACATGAGTGTGAGGGGGAAGTACACAATATGGCGTCTCTCGCATCTTCACATCTGTCCTGCATCATCCTTTGCGCCATTCCGTGTAAGTTTGGGTCTTTCTTTTTTTTTTCGTTTTGGTTTCTTTTTCCAGTGAAATATTCTTAATGGCCGCCGTTCCTCTGGCATTCTTCTCAACGTCCATACCACTTCAACCTCCTACCTTCTATTGTATCTACTTCCCGGACGTATTCATTTCTTCTCCTTTGTGTTCTTGTCTCTCACCGCAGCTGCTGACGAAATATTTACTTGCAAAAAAAAAAGGAAACGAACTCACAGCAGACTCTGCGGCTTATTGTGATCCTTTTTTGATAAAAGCAATAACTAGTCACTTTTTCAGAAGAATAAAACTCTTTACGCGTCACTTATGAAGGAGAAATTTTGGACAGCGTCCATCATGTGTGAGGAATTGCAATAGGACTAGAGAAATAATAAACCCTGTTATATTCAAAGGACAATGATTTAAATCTTGGCTCTCAGCAGAGCAGTGGCTAGGGTTTGGATGCTGCTTACTTACTCTATTCTATCCACTATTCATTTCCTTTCCCCAACTCCTACCCTCCACGTTTCGCACCCCAATATAACGTCCATGCAAGATCCATACCTACATTTTTGGCAACTATTTCCTAATATTCACACTTATATTACTCGTAAGAAAATCCCTCTTCCTTGCCTGTTGCTATCCTACTCTAGTAGCAGAATTTCTTTGTTTCCTTCAAAATATCCCTTTCCCCAATCTCACAGCCTTTGTTATTCCACTGTTTCCCCATACTGCACTCCATTACCTTGGTTGTTTTCCCTCTCTATTAATCCTTATATTGAACTCTAACTGCGGGATCATGCCATTTATTATGGTTTCCCAGTCTTTTTCTAACTCCCCCTAATACTACAATTTCTTCGGAAAAGCGTAAGGTTTTTATTTTTTCCTCATTGCAGTATGATTCATTTCCAATATTCCGTTTCAACTTCCTTCATCGCCTGTTCTATATATAAGTTAAACAGCATGGACTGCACAGCCTTGTCTTCCTCCTTTCCTGATTACTGTTTTCTTTTCTTGATCTTGTATTCTAATTCCCTGCCGCCTGTCTCCTGTAGAGGTTATGCATAAACATCTCCTTTCTCTATATTTTGTTCCGGTGTTCTTCAGAAGCCTTAATAGTGTGTTACAGTTCACGTTATGCGGCGCTTTCTCTAAATCTACAAACGCCATGAACGTAGGGCCGGTTTCTTTCTTATCCTGTCTCCTAAAATTAGCCTCTAAAGTCAATATTGCTTCTCTTGTCCTTGCATTCTTCCTATTATTTTACAACTATACTCTACTAGAATTTAACTGCTGAATTATTTTCGCTTTCACGTTGGACGGGAAACCTACTACGCACGATCTTCTGCTCCTGCCTCCTCCTTCTCCTCCTCCTTCTCCACCTCCTCCTTCTCCACTTACTCCTTCTCCTCCTCCTTCTCCCCCTTCTCCTCCATCTCCTTCTACTCCTCCTTCTTCTCCTTCTCATTCCCCTCCTCCTCCATCTCCTCCTCCTCCACCTCCTTCTCTTCCTCCTCCTCTCCCTTCTCCTTCTCCTCCTCCTCCTCCTCCATCTCCTCCTCCTCCTCCTCCTTCTCCTTCTCCTCTTCCTTCTCCTCCTCCTCCTTCTCCTGTTCCTTCTCCTTCTCCTCTTCCTTCTCCTTCTCCTCCTCCTCCATCTCTTTCTCCATCTCCTCCTACTCCTCCTTCTCCTCCATCTCTTCCTCCTTCTCCATCTCCTTCTCCTCCTTCTCCTCCTCCTTCTTCTCCTCCTACTCCTCCTTCTCCTCCTCCATCTCCTCCTCCTCCTTCTCCACCTCCTTCTCTTCCTCCACCTCTTCCTTCTCTTTCTCCTCCTCCTCCATCTCCTCCTTCTCCTCCTCCTCATCCTCCTCCATCTCCTCCTTGTTCTCCTCCTACTCCTCCTTCTTCTCCTACTCCTTCTCCTCCTCCTCCTCCTCCTTCTCCTTCTTCTCCTGCTCCTCCTCCTCCTTCTCCTCCGTCGTCCGACTGAAAATTGAAGATTGCATTTTTGTCCTTCAATTCTTAATTGTAAAATTTTGTATATTTCTTGTAATATTATATTTGTCGTATCCTATTTCCTCGACCGAGGAGGACTAATGGATTGAACAGTAGTAATAAATAAATAAAAAGTAACCTGATCTTCTCCTAACTCGCATTCTATTTGACTATTCCATCCTCCTATTTTCGTCAGTATTTTCCGTGCCTTTGTTGGTTTGTTAACAACTTTTAACAGTTAGTTTGTTCAAATGTTGTAAAGTTTTAATGTGAAGAAGTAATAAAAAAAGGTTGGACGTTTGTTCCTCTTTATTACGAGAACAGCCGAAGAAACTGTTGGCAGCCCTGTTACGTCACTTAAGAAGGGAGGAAGTTGTGACGTTCCCTGGAGACGGTCACAGCTGGTGGTGAGGAGGATGGTCTCCCTTCTAACCTCTACGTATTTGATATTTAACTCCGCAGGAGGATATTTGTTTAGCAAACAGGAAAAACACAAAGCGACGAGGAATTTCCTCATCACCTCGCCTTCATTATTTTTAATTTTTTCCTCTGATATAGTCATGAAAATGGTTCCTTTTTTAACCCCCATTTTCCCTCCTCCCAAATCTATGGAAAATGTCCCGTGACATCCTGCAGCAGCAGACACTAACTAGTCCCGACACCTCGCGCCTGTCTCTCACTCGCTCCTAACACAATACGCGGCTTTATTTGACACAGGAAGCTTAAGAAACTTCTAAATTCCCTTTAGGGGAGCCATTTTTCAAGTTGAAGATGCCCCCAATGTCGCGTCGAAACGTCGGCCTATCTCAATTATATTGTAATAAAATATCTCCCTTTCCGGATCCTGCTTCTAGGGATTGAAAAAAAAAATAGAATTTTCCTTTCTCCTCCAACATTTGCGAATTGAAAAATTATATATATATATATGCTGTGACATAACTTGGCATCCGACTGGAAATACTCATTTTGAAACACGCTCACCCTCTTTTTTTATTGTTTTAATATTCCCATTTGAATGGAACTTATATATGGGAAATGGCCGCCAATAAATAATCCACTTTTGCTTGCTGCTTCAAGAAGGATTTTAGCGGACTCAAGCAGCAGCGAGGATGACGTCACGCTATTCCCCCCCACCACTACTCTACCTCCTTAAGGGAGACGAGGACTGAAATTGGCCCTAAATGAATTTCTGCTCTGAGCCGAAAATTTTAATTCTGTGTGTGTTAAACAATATTTTTTTTTGTAAACTAGATTTTCTTAAAAAATATTTTTTTCGCAAATTTTGAAAAAAAAATTGGCAGTCATCAAAATGTTTCTTGCGTTACGTTCTTGAATATATTTAGGTAATTATTTTTTTAAACATTTATATGTAGGGCAGGGCCATTATTTTTTTAATCAATTTTCAGTATTATTTTTGAAAATGAATAAAACTGTGTGGAGGAACAATTATTTTTTTTTACTAAGAGCTTCATGAAGTTACTTAAAAATAAATTTGCACTTTAGAACATTTTGAAAAATTATTTCACCAAAACTACTTAGACAATTGAAAATCTAATACTTGTATTTTTGAAGGTATTTGCATATATAGTTTATGTTTAAACAGAATAAAGACAATATCTTAATATTTGTGGCGCTTAGAAGGTTTGTGGAACCAGAATTCATGAAGCAGAGGGGAAACATATTTTTTTTTGCTGAAAAACAGTAATAATTTTTAAAATTAGAATCGAATATATTGATTAAAATTGTCCAGCAGCGTGTGTTACACCTCCATTCTTTTTGTCAGATTACAGAATTTACAGGCGCAGTAAAATGAAAAAAATATATATATTAGAAAATAGATTGTTTCTTCTTTTTCAGATTTTGGCCCAAAATTTCAGTCTCCGTGTCCCTTAAGATACTCTTTGGTTAAAAATCCCCAACAGTTACATGAGAAGATATTCCACTCGAATCCAAGGACTTGGACTACTTTGAAGACAAAATTAAACTTGTATAGCTTAAGTATTTGGAATAAAGTCGTAATCAGTGCAGCCAATTGTTGCAAAATCTCGTTCGATCTGGAGAAGTAATAGATAAGGGGATGCTTGTTCTTCTTCTTCTTCTATTACTAGGATAAATTGGGGGAAGTTGTGACGTTCTCAGCTACTTTGCTCTCCTTTCCCCATCCATATCGTAATGAACCCCCTACTTTCTTTCTGTTCGGAGATGTAAGAACGTTTCCTGGGAAGAAGTCTGTTGTCTTCGGAAAGGAAGGATGAACGCTTTACCTTTGCATCACCACCTTTACGTAGCGTCCCCTTGCTTGATGACGTATCACGGAGTGGCCTGCAAGCACAAACCCCGCCATGTTTCCTTGTATTATTTGTGTCATCGGGAAGGAAACAGACCAGGAAATACCAACCTAAAGCCACAATAAATATTACATTTCACTTTAATAACTTTACTGCACAAGTTGTCCTTATTCCTCCCTCGGTACATTCAGCAAGGTTGTGACGTCATCAACCGCTACAGTCTCTCTCTCTCTCATAAAAGGAGAACTATGCAACGTAAAGGATTGGCAGGGTTGAGCGGCGCTTCCTTTTGGGGGGATCTTTTTTACGTCACTAATCCTCATAAAGTGATGACGTAGGCGGAGGAGAGACACTCTGGAGAGGATCATCACAAGGATCAAGTCAACTTGGAAAATGATTTACTTGAAAGAGACCTCGAGGAATAGAAATAATGGTAAGGAGAGCGCAGCAGCTAGACACGTGCGCGCCTGCCATATCTCGGTTTAACAATTAACCACAGAGACAGTGTAATTCGCTCGCATTCTCCTTCGCTTAACGGTGCAAAGGTTCTTGTCCCACTTCACTCTACGCTGATGTCACGTGGAAGGATAAAGCTTTGCTGATTGGTTCAGGGAGGGGGATGAGATGAGAGAGGGAAACCAAATCTGCGCCTTCTGACGATCACTGATCCGGGGAGAGGTTAGGACGTCTGCTGCTGTAGTGGTAAGACTGTTCAGGGACGCTCAATTCGTTGATGGGAAACCTCCAGTGTGGACAACGTTTGCGTATTTAGGATATTTTCTTTTCAATTTATTCGTAAATCAATTATTCTATTATTTTTTTAAAAAAATAAATAGATATTTAATAGCGTAAAGCCTTAAATCCCAATGGATTGCATTGCATTGCATTGTCCCGCCTAAAGCTTCACATATTGGCCAGCCTGACGTCGCCCCTTGGTTGATGACGTAATAATAAGGAAAGCTGTTGTTCTCGTCGTAATCTGTTTAAATTCCTTACTGTGGCCTGTAACCCTCCAAGGACAACTCTCGAGCCTCTGTTACACGCAGACAGAGTAAATTCCGGAAAGCACCAAACGTTTCCTTTTAATAATACTGAGGCAACTGCGTCATCGGGAAGGAAACACGCGAGGAGGAGGAAATACCAACCTAAAGGAACAAAAAAAAGGTTACTTGAAAATTTAAATGACTTTGATGCGCCAGTTGTCCTTATATTCGGTAATCTCAAGTAACACGTGACGTCATCGCACACACAGAATCCACCACAGGCTTTACCTACGTGTCAATTATAAAAAAATGAAGAAAATTTTACTTAAAACATAATTATAGACATAGCGGAAGAAGACTTGGGGCTGCAGGGCAATTAGTTAACTACCTCATGCGGTCAAAATATTAATAGTATATAGGAGGACGGAACGTCAAATAGAATGCGAGTTAGGAGGAGATCAGTTTGGTTTCAGGAAGAATATAAGGGACAAGGGAAGCAATATCGACTTTCGCGGCTGATTTAGAAGACAATATAAGAAAAAAACCGGCACACGTTCATGGCATTTCAAGATTTAAAACAAAAAAGCCTTTAATAATGTGAACTGGAAAACACTATTAAGAATTTTGAAGAGGACAGGAATAAAATATCGAGAAAGGAAGATTATATATAACCTCCACAGAAGCCAGTCAGCTGTAATTAGAATGTAAGATCAATCGAGAAAAGAAAACTTGTCGTAGCGTCTCAAAAGAAGAAGATTTCTCAACAAGGAGATAAATTAATATGAAACTTGGTTCTGTCTGACTCGAAAGATTTTTATTAATAGAAACTATCCAACATTCGTCGTGTACAATTAACAGCTTGTGATGAAGGTTACTTGCTGGAGGTGTCGGGACTAGTTAGTGACGTCTCTGCTGGAGGATCTCACGGACATTCCCGGTACTTTGGGTGGACGAAATTTGTTAAAGTGAACCATTTTCATGACTATATCAGAGGAAATAATGAAGGCGAGGTTGAGGGAAGTGATGAGGAAATTCCTCGCCGCTTTGTGTTTTTCCTGTTTGCTAAACCAATATCCTCCTGCGCAGTTAAAGTCACCCAAATATATCAAATACGTAGACGCTGGGAGGTTTTAGGGGGAAGGAGGGAGACCATCCTCCTCCTCACCAGCTGTGACTGTCTCCAGGGACGTTGTTCCAAGGGCCCGACATCGAATATCCCTCGGGGGAAAAAAAATCACAGGAGATTTTTATTTATTTATTAGTTCGACTGTGTTTCATGACTTATTGATCGCTGCGCAGTGAGGCTGATAATGTTGACCAGAAACCACACAGGAAGGAAGGAGGGAGGCAGAGAGCGAGAGTTTGCAGTCAGTCAGTCAGCCAGATGGAGCCTCGCCGCCATCTTGTCCTCGTGACTCTGCTCCTGACGATGTCCGCAGCGACTCGACGCAACTTGACGGTAAATTTCCACGATGGAACATGCACATAGATACATTTGCATTCTAAAAAGGCTCCCCATCCTTTCGGGACAGACTGCATCAGTAGAATTGATGAGTTGAGAACGTTATGGAGGCAACTTGACGTTAATTATATCTTATCATTCAACACCAGGGAACATGATGTGTGTCAAGCCTCTCATCCTACCCTGTGTAATCTAATCGGTCTCGGCGTAAAAGGGGAGCAGCGTGTACCTGATAGTAGGGGAGACTAGTAACTGAGTCCATCGGGCTAAGGTGTTGCTAGCCATATGATGAAACTGTCTGGGTGTATTATTGGGTGGTTGCGCAGATCATCCAGGTGCTGCAATCCGGAAGAAGCGGGCCGTTAAGGTTGCTGGCTCAAAGCGCGACACGAGGTCGACCTGGACCTTCAGCTGTCGCTGGGTATGTGTGGACTCGGGTGTGGGAGCCGTACGCAACACTTGAGCAATTAAATATCCGCAACTCGCCGGATTTCAACAGGTGAATGAGCACCTTGGGCGAGGAGCCCTTCGAGGACTCTGAGCTCCATACACGGGGTCAGGTCTTGTCCTGTAATCATAACTACCACTTGTAAGATGCTCATAATCTCCTCGGGGGTTGAGGACTCGTCACGTTACTGTTAGAGACACACCACAAGGTCAATGTTGCCATCATAAAAAAATTCAACACGTCTCCTCTTGTCCTCTGTTGTTGGTATGACTATATATATATTTTTTCATTTTACTAGCGTTGATCTGCACAGAATTATTTCGTTTCCTTTTACGAAAAGTAGATATCATTTTTTGAAGAATAGCGATTAATCTCTCTCATGTGTGAAGCATATGTGAGGGGAAAGCGAGACGCACAGTCAAAAAATGCGTCGCAGAACTTGAGGCTTGCCTCGCGTATCGATTGATAACCACATTAGACATAATCGAAGTTTTCCTTCTCTCCTTACCTTAAATACCACATCCCACGTCTGTTTTCTGTCTCAGCTTCTTATGAACTTCACCACATATATGTATGTAGCCGCTTCATATCGTCAGTTTAGAATTGTTGTTGTTGTTGTGGGAAATTATTATTATAATAATTTAGCTGCTGTTGCCCTGAGGCTGCAGCAGCTATATACAAAGATAACACAAATACAATTACAAAAAGTTTACACTAAGAAAGAATTTTGAAGTGCCATTTTTAAACTGAAAAGGAAAAGAAACAAGTCACACAGAAATCACTTCACTGATACTAAAAACAAATACTACTCACTTAAGTTTCCTTAGGCTATTCCTAAACTGATTCACTCTACCGGGAAAAGTCGTGACTATTTCTGCAGGAGGCAAGGAAGGAATTACAATCGCCTATTATGACCTATTAACAAATTAATATTTTCCTGCGTCTGTGCGTTATTTCCCTTTTTCTTTAATTTTGAACGAGTGGTCATTTTTAGAAATATAATTTGGCGTCGCTGTAGTGAGATGGTTTGTTATTTCTTTCCAGGCCCCTGTGTGGTTCACCCTTATAAGCTTTATATATTGCCTCGCATGTTTCCTTCTATTACTGAGAACTTGTAAATTCTCGTGAGGATTCATGGCGAATCACCTGACCCCCAAACATTTTTCAGCCCGTTTTTGTATTTTTTCCAACGCTACAGTAGTGTGTGTTCATTTCTATATGGGATCCCAGCACGTTACTCCATATTCTAAAATTGGCCCTGACCAGCCTCTGTTGTGTAAGCAGAAATCTTGGTTTTTCCCGTGCTTTTCCTCAAGACCCTTTACCTCGCTGCCTCACCTCATTACCCCAATTTAAATCTTTACTAATCGTGATCCCAAGATCTTTTCAGTTATTTGACTCCGTTACAAGTTCGTTCCCCATTTTATATCTAGTGGTAGGGACATTTCTCTTTTTTGTAAAAACGACTGCTTTACTCTTCGTTGCATTTATTTTCATTTTATTTCTAACTGACCATTGGTAAATTTTTGTCCAAATCAGTCAGCAGAATCTGTGCTTCATCCTCAACGTTTACGATTTCCCTATAAACCATACAATCATCTGTAAAAAGCTTTATCTGTGATTTGATACCGATTGTTAAGTCACATATGAATGCAAGGAGCATGATCACTCTTACTTCCCTTCCCCTGACGTCATTTGTCCTTCACGCCAACTCTGAGTGAACGATCTTTTAAAAATTCCCGAATCCACTTCAGTACCAGAAAATCTATACCAGTATTTTTTAACTTAGTTAATAATAGATCATGCGTCGAAGTCTTTAGAGAAATCAATGTTTATAGCCTCGTCTATTCTCTCTCCAGGCTCCCTGATGAGATCTTGCCACTTGCCTGAAGCAAATATTCAGCTATGAAGCGTTCCTATCACATGACACACGTGAGGCTAACCTCTAATTACTCGTTTCCTATCGCGCACCTGATTTAAATATGGGAACTACAGTCGCCTTTCTCCAGTCGTCTGGAACATCACAATTGTTAATAGATATTAGAAATAGCCGCATGAGGTACGTAATCATGGCTTCCCTCCTAATTGTAGCACTTCTCACGGGCCAGATCACTTATGAGACTCAAGTTTTCTAATATATTTTCGTAAGTTGCTAGCATTGATTTTGATGACAGTGGGTAAATCCTTTTTCCCCCCGAATACCAAGTATTAGCAAACCTGTTGGCTATAATTGCTTGCTTCGTCTAGTTGTAGTGTATTTCCTACTCCTTTTAGTAGCGGAACAACGCTCTCATTACTCTTTATTTTCTATTCTAATTACTGCTGCCTGTCTTCTGCAGAGCCTCCTTTATTTTATTCCTGCGCTGTTTATAATCCTTAATAGTTCACATTATCGAACGCTTTTTTCCAAATCTACAAATGCCATGAACGTAGGCAAATAAATGAAGGTATTATTTCTGTTTCAGCTGAACGACGATTTTATTAGACTAGCAGGTTCACCAGTAACGGTCTGGGCTGCTGAGGAGGTGGACTCGAGGTTCAAAGCACTGCCAGGTCTTGACGAATTCAACCCCCGGGCCTTCGACAGGCGCCAACTGCCCTTGGACGGGGACGACGTGCAGCAGGCAAGGGAAAGGGAGGAACACAACACCAAATACAATGAAATTGATTGAGATTTACTGTTTATCGTTTCCAGTATCTCGGTTGCTTGTCCGTCGCCTCTTCTGCACCGGTGTTGATATTCTCATCTATTTTGGGAGAGATCAGCGTGGGATCCATCCTCGAGGACCTCAACCGTCATTGCTCCCAGTCCCTGGGGACGAGGATCCAGACACTCTTCCTGAATCTCACCGTAAGTACAATCTAGGGGAAAATTAGACCGTAAGGAAAACAAAACATTGAAGGAAACATATTAACGACCAGTTTTTAAAGACCCACTTGTTACTGAAATTCGTGTGTGAGAGAGACAGACAGAGAGGGGGGAGAGAGAGAGAGGAGCAGAATGTGTGAGAAAAATTCAACTCCGAATGACAACAACAGCAAAATCTGATGATGAAAAGTCCTTTAAACTAAATAATTACTTTCTCTGTAAAGAGGGTCGTTGATCTCTTTCACTTAAATAATTAAAATTATTTGACGACAAACTCACATTTTTATTTTTTAATACTTGGTTTTGAGACTATTTATTTATTTATTGTGTAATGTTTACCTTTTTGGGTGGGGTTAATTTAATTTAATTATACTGATGAGGAATGAAAAAAAGGGAAATAGAAGTTTAATTTTAACTTTTAATCTTAATAAACATCAAAGTTATTTACAAGTTTTAGATAATATAAAAAAAGGTAGCATTTAACTTTTTCTCAAGGTATTCACTGTGGGGTGAACGAAAAGCGTCTGTTTGTTCCCTAAATCACAAAGATGGGTACGATACCGAGAATATGCATCTGTTTCTATATGCTACTAGATGGTCTCCCTTACTCTCCTCCCGAGTTGTCTCTCCTCTCCTCTCTCGACAACTTCTTCTCTCCTCTCCCAAACTGTATTACCTGGTCACCTCGGTCAGACGCCACACACTCACCATCCTCTACCACCAATCAGACGTTGTCGTCCACCAAAGGCTCCTATTGGCTTGAAGTTTTGACAATTGCAGCCAATTGAAAATTCTTTGTCTTGGAGTGCGTAAATGCTGCATATGTTCCGCATTTAGCCGTAGCATTCCGTTTTTCCCAGCCGTTCCTCGAAATTAGCCACGCCCACTTCCCGTAGCAACTCAACTTTCTATAGATGGTCCCTTTTATCAATCAATGAGCTGCTCTCGTCCAAGAAATGCGCCCCTTGGACCTCCTCCCACTTTCAAAACGGAAAGGGTTGGGTCTTTTGTTAGAGTTTCGCCACACGCACACACAGAAAAAGCCAAGAAACAGATGAATGTTATCTACAATTTAATCACGCGTATCTATTACAATTGAACTCCCTAGGAAGTTTCGCCCCAGTGTTAAATTGAAGAATAAAAATTCTGTTTCTAACCTTTTCCCTGGATGGACTGTACCGTCCTTAGAGAAAACTGTTTCACTTGATCAATGCAGAAAATTTACTGGGCAGCCCTGAAATCGTGATCTTGGCGCTTGAACCGTGCTCGTGTTGTCAGCCATTGTAATGCATTGTAGGAGCCGGGAAGCACGTGCTCAATTGCCATTCGCTTGACGATAAACGAGACTCGCTCATTCACGTCCATCTCGTTTCGTATAGCAAGCACGGTAAGGTAAGGGTCACCAGTCACCCGCGCGCTCTTGTACGTGTGCCTCCTGATGCTGTTGCAGGACACGACGTGCGTGACGACGCGCCTGGCCAAGATTCTGACGCCGATCTTCCATCAGGGCATCGACTTCGGCCTTGAGCAGTTGTCCCGGGGATGCCACGGGACTGGACAGGAGTCAGCGGCCTTGGCCGAGAAGCGCCACTGCACCATGGCGTACAGCGACCAGGCGCGACGGCTGATGACGGACTACATAGAGGATTACAGGTTCTTCCTACCACCTGAGCCTGATATTACACCTATGGATATCATAGGGACGCATATCTACGTAACAATAAATGTGGTGTGGACAACCTGCAAATACGCGTACCATTTAATGAATGCATTGCACTTCATGACCAGCACCATTCAATCCATCGAACCATTCGCATTAGAAAATTTATTGCACCCGTGGACTGACGAAGTTGTCTCAAGATGGTATCTTCATCTAAAAATCTCCAAGTCCAAGGAGGAGTCGACGTGGGGCATAGTGAGGGCCGACACTGGCGCCATCAACTACACCTGCTCCAACTACAGACGGACCTACAACAGCAATCGGCTGGAGGAATACTACATCGATTGCTTCGAAATCAAATTAATTAAAGCACTTTCGGAACATCTGGGCTGCGTCTTCGGGGACCCGACGTCGACTCCTCTGGCCTGGTCCACGCCGCTTCCTCCCGCCTTCCTCTTCATCCACTCCCACTGCCTATGCGTCGCGTCCAACGACAAACACTGCGGGGTTAAGCCGCCCCCGGGGGTGGATCCCCCTACTTACTGCTTGTCGCTGCTGCTGCGGGACTTCCAGAGGCAGGTCAGGTTCAGGCCTGCGGTCACCTATCTGGACTACGCCTCCATGACCCGGGTTCCCGTCTGCAAATTCTCTCACCTCCTCTCCTTAAGTTTCAATGACATATGTGACAACGTTTCCATCGAACGATTCGATTCTATCCTAGCCACGGCTTGTTACTTCGAGGACATCTTCAACAGAGACGTCAACTGTACGCAGCATCTGGTAATGGACACTTACAATCTCTCTGAGCTCTGTGCCGCAAAGAGGTTATTTGAGTTTCTTCCCTGCGACGGCAGCGACACCGACGACGACTTCTTCGATCTCCGTTATTACGGGCCCGGGGACTCGACGCTCGTCCTCGTGCTGACCTACTTGGACGTCGCCGTGCGCGTCCTGACGCTGGTGACGTACGTCGTCTGTCCGCGGCTCCGCAACCTCCCGGGCAAGCTTCTGGTCTGCTACCAGACGACGGCGCTGCTGAGGCTGCTGCTGGTCCGCGAGAGCCTCGAGGACTTGGAACTGGCCGTGCGCCTCGACGTCTCCCTGGACCTGGCCTCGACCCTGTGGCTCACGGCCTGCCTCCACTTCATCACGGTGTCCATCACGGACCTGCGACCTCCGGACTCGCTGACCCCCGCCGAGGCCTGCATGGTCCTCCTCCGCTACTCTCTCTTGGGCTGGCTCTTGCCCGCGGCCCTCTCGGCGGCCTTCTTCTTCACGGACGAGTCCCTCCACAGCCACGTGCAGATAGGCCAGACGCTGTTCCTCCTCTGCGACTACGCGGCGCTGCTCGGCAACCTCTTCATGTTTTCCAAAAACTGCAAATTCTACTTCCAAGTGCAAAGAGAGGTCCGTGACCTTCAGCCACACGTCAAGGCCCGCCAAGTCTACGCCGAGCTCTTCAGCTTCGCCCTCAAGACGTCGCTGCTGTCGGGGGCGGGGATCGTCTTCAGGCTCGTCTTCACCCAGATCCAGGGCCTGGAGCACGTGCTCAGCTACTACCACGCCCTGGGCACGATCCACGGCCTCCTGCTCTTCCTGCTGTACGGCTGCAACAGCGAGGCCCGCGCCTTCTGGACCAGCGTCTTCCGGTCCATCCTCCGGCGTTGTCTAAACACTCCTCCGCAACGTCACAGGCCCGCCGTTGGTTTGGTGCAGATCCCGCAGAGTCCGAGTGCCGCTGTAGATTGAAGTCCGGTGGTGTGAACTACCTTGCATTGCTGAGTGACAAAGAACTTAGTCCTGACCACAGGATAGATACGAGACTAGATATTTAAATCTTTTAAGAACAAGAGTAAAGACACTGATCTGCTGTTAACAAAATATGTAAGGACACATCAAGTTGAACTGTGAGGTCAACTAAAAATTTAGAATTATATTTATTGTATTCACACAACCTTTGATAAAACCTCCTGTGTGTTAATGTGAGAAGTCTTTATATTTTTCCCATGCACTGCACTGGTATAATACTCAATTGGCATATCCAAAAAAATATAAATATAATAAAAAATTTGATTGCTGGAAGTAATTATAATTGTCTAACATTTGTGAACCTCAGGTAAGTCACCTATTTTCTTTTCCCTTTCCATATTAATTACCCTGACAATGCTATTTCCTGACACACACACAGGGTGTCCCATCACTGCCTTCTGTATTGTAAATTTGAAACACAATTGTACCTGCCAGATACCAACTTTATACTTTAGGTTGTTAGAACATAGATTCTCTATTCATGTTATGGGTCCTAAATGTCCATACTCCATGTGTGTACCATTTTCAGTATATTCTTAGCTTAACCTTTATTTTGAAACTAAAGTTGCTTCCACATGCTATTTTTCTTTGTACAAAGTATGATAATACTTACATTGAGGCTGTGCAAACTGTCGGAAAGTACTTGTGGTACTTACTGTGCTGCACCAACACTGGTTAGACATGAAGACTGCCTTCCTTCATGGACAACTGGACAGGACAATATTCATGCAGCAGTCTGAAGGCTTGTGAACCTAGAGCATTGTAAACAATACACATTCATCTAATTTAAAACTGTACCTACCAAGACATCAGTGTTTGGGGTCCGAGTGACCTCCTACCCTATTCTATGTTCTGTGAGTTGGCAGGCACCACGAGTGCGGGGTTTATCTTTTCAGAGCCAGCCAACTCCATGAGTGATGTCAGTCATCGGCTGGTCTTCTCATGAAAGGAGGTGATTGCCGTAGGCATGTTTCCTGTACGTATTAATTTTTTAATGGCAATGTCTTTATATATCATGCTTAAGTGATTACAATTCTTTTACAGAGAAACCCTTAAAATGGGGTGATGTTTTGGAGGCTGGAAAGATCTTACCACAGTTGGAATTCCCATTGGAGGATGGAGTTTGGATTCCTGATGGCAGTTCATACCTACTGCACACCTTGTGTGATGCTGTTGTGTGGACAGAAACTTTCAAGTAATCAGACACAAAGTTGAAATGAGATAAATTTGACCTGGACAAAATATATGAATTTTTACTGAAAAACGTCTGCATCATAGTTTGTTTGTTATCAAAAATTATTCTCTTATCTAAAACTTTATTGGTAATGGATTCCATTTCCTCTAATCCCTTGTACTATCCTCTGGCTTGATTTTTTTAAGCTTACAGTATTTTCTTTCTACTTTCACTCGTCAATATGATTCCGACTGTAATATATATCAAAAAAATTTCACACTATCGGGAATAATTTTACGTTCTCAAAGATCATCAGGAAATAAAAAGATTCAATTAAGAATTATATCATATCTTATAATAACTTAAATTTTCAGGCATTTAATTAAATTGAAGTGTAGTGTGAAGAAGTTCAGGGAACTTAAGGGCGAGACTTATAGTGTAATAGCAAGTTTAACAGGAGACATGGAACTATTATTCTGTTATTTATTTTATGTCATTGGCCAACTGTGGAAGAAAAACGTTTTGTAGTAAGTGTGGACAAGCTCAGAACACCTGACAGGTAAAAATTAATGATAAATTGTCCATTTGAAATTCGCAAATTAGTTGAGCGTGACATACGGCCTAAAATGTTTTCGTACGATGAAAGTTGTATGAACCGCGGTAATTGTTATAACCGAGTATGACATGCAACGTCCTGGTCGGCCAGTTGGAAGAGTCGAATCCTTTATCGTGAAGTATTAATGCCGATGATATGGCAAGAAAAGTCGTAGCAAGTGTTGAACAGTTCACAAAGTAACAAGATAGAGTACAGAAAAACAAGTGAGATAAATGAAATCTATGTACTGTGTCAACACCAAATTACATGTCTTTTACTCTACAAATTAAATGGAAGCATCATATGGTTGCATAATAAAAATTATGTCATATTAAAGAAAATAAAATTTTAACCTTTCATGGCTGCCTGTATTTTAGCTCCTAACAATGAGATAACTGCCAAAATAAATTATAATTTTAAATATTTTTCATTAAATAAATAAACTGGCAAAATTTTTCATAAATTTATAGATTAACTTTTTTTCAATGTTAATATTAAATAGCCACAAGATCAATAATTAAACAAAATAGAATTGCAGTTAAAATGTGCATGAAAGGCAAACAGTTTCAGAATTTTTCTCCAATAATTTGCCTGTAGGAAATAGATTTTTAAGTATTTATATTACAATTTTCTTAAATACATTAAATTTGTTTGACATGTTGGCCAGTTTATTGATTGAACAAAAATACTGTGTACATTAAATATCAATACTTCAACAGACTACAGTAAATAATTGTTATTGGAACACAAAGATTTAAAAGAAGTGGAAGGGTCCAAGTTATTAATTTTATGCTGACCTATCACTTTATTTTATAGCTTTCTCCTGGTGAGCAAATTAGGTGTTGGTGGCTTGTGAATAAGCTTTTATTTAATACAGCATATTTATAAGAAGTCTGAAATGTAACTGTCTTCATGTTTACAGGCTGTGGTGTCTCTGTTTGGTCTTGACTGGGCATCATCTACCTTCCTCTCTCAAGGTCATGGCTGAGGAAATGTCAAAACTCTATCTGCTCAAATAATTACATTTTATTAAGATAAAAACATTTGAGAAGTGTCATTTTAAGAAACATTTGTATATAGTGCATAATATTCATAAATTACTTGAAGTAGCTGGGAAATTGTCATTAAAATAATGAAACTTTTTTCTTCTGTATAGAAATGACACTATTTTTCATACATTCATAGTATAAGCTTTTATAGCTGTAAAAACTATTGACATAATACAAACATTTTACCATGCTACTGTAATGATTAAATATAATAGGATTAATAGCCATTTGTTTGTAAAATTACTAGTGTATCTTTACTTCATAATAGGTTCTCAGCAAATATATATTTAATGCTTAGTTATTTTTTAAAACTGCGTAGGTGTTACACAAAGTATAATGTGTTGTAATATTGTTTAATAAAATATTAATATAATGCCTTGATTTTATAGAGGAATTGTTTCCAATTGTAGCTCGGCCAAGAGCCATAAAAGTGAATTTAGAAGATCTGAAATTCATTTTTCACTGATGCTCTAGAATTAGGCTGTGAAGAGTGAATATAAAATATACAAGGGATGGAAAGATCTCACATGAGTTGTTATTCTACTCAGATTAACTCACCTGGAAAGTGAAACGTCATGGGTTTAATCCTAGCCCCAGTGTGGTTGATATTTGTTTCATTTCTGATCTTGCAAAGAAAAAATCCTTTCATGATCAATAAGCTGTTTTGTATATTAATTTTACTGTTTATTGTTGTTATTTTACTTTAAATTTATATTTTTTCCAAATGTATTATTGATAAAAAACATAAATTCAATTTCTTATAAACTTATATTATTCCCATTTAATTTATTAAATTAAATAAATTCCATTCCTCTTTCCTACCAAGATGAATTTATTTTTTTCATAGTGTCACTTAACCTTTACAGAGAGAAGCCAACTTACCTTAAATTAATAGTTGGTGTTGCCACACTGGGAAACAATAAAAAGTCAAATTTTCAAAGGCTTGACCTTTCTTCAATATAGCACATCTCAACAGTATGACAGGAAACCATTCTGTATCAAATTCAAAGCATGCCACATAACCAATTTTACAGAAATAATTGACAGCCAAAACTCTTATAGAAAGGTCAAAAAAAGTTTGAAAAACATACACAAACTCATTAAAAGTGGAAGGTAAAAAACAAAGGGATGTAGAGCCCAGTTCTTAGCCTGGAAAGAGTTCTCAAATATGTCATGTTGTTTGGGTGATATAAAAGTTGGACCGTCTGCAATTAATCTGGTAAATGATATGGAAGAAGAGGCAGGTAATGCTTCCTATGATTATCACAAATTAAACTCCAAAAATTACACAACTAAATAAAAAAACTTAGAATGATAACCAACTTAATTCAACCCTTTGAAGAATTGTAACATACATAACCATTATTACATAACATTTTGATTGATAAAATCCCTCTCAAATGTAATTGTAATCTGCAGTAACAAAAAGGAGATACCCACTCCATCTGTTTTCTATTGTGAACTATATCAAATTTGCTGTATAAATGTTGCATGACAGGAACAGGGTAACCCGCCAGTTTTTCAGTAACTGTAAATAAAGCTGTGATATATGTACAGGAGCATTGTGCCGTATTTACTTTTATCAACCTATAATTTGTGAGCAACCAGCAATCAAGATACAATAAATTGGCGACGAGGTGAAACGTCAATCGCTCTAGATACGTGAACAAGTATTTTCAACATTTTGCTCAATTTATGCAATTTTAACAAGACATGCTACAACAGTTATTAAATAAAAATAATGCCAGGATTTCAACTGGAGCAGCCGTTAACACTGCTTTAATTTTGAAACCTACGATTCAACTAAAGAGCCTTTCCGGAATTACAAATCTAGGTTTGAGAATTATCTGTTAATGAAAAATACTGCAAACAACAAAGAATATTGTGCCAAATTATTTCTTAATTGAATGGGTGCAAAACATTTTAACATGATTTCAGCATTGTCAGCTCCAGAGACTCCTAGAGAGAAGACTTATGACAAACTGATCACTCTAATAGAAACACACTTAGTACCGGAAAAAAATGTACTCGTGGCCCAACACCAGTTCTTGTCCAGATACCAGGGCACAGTTCATACTAGGAATCAAGGACAATGATATTAGAGAACAGTTGCTGCAGTCTGATAAGAAAAGTTTTGATGAAATTGTAGCTAAAGCAATGGCCGTGGAAGCATCCAAGATCAATTCAAAGGAGCTTTGTCAACAAATAACTCCACAGCAGCATCAAAAGTCGACATTAACAAAGTAAGTGGCAATTATAGTGAAATAAGGACAACGTCAAACCAGTTTCACCGCAGGAAACCGAGAACATAAGATTAATTACAGTGAAAAGGGTATTGATGGCCTATGTTTTAGGTGTGGCAGAAATAACCTCACATCAAAGGACTGTCAGATAGATAAATTTAATTTGAAGTGCTCTGGATGTCATAAGAATGGACATGTTCTAAAGGTGTGCATTCAGACATTACTTGATCGTAAGTCTAAAACAAACCAAAATGGAACTTCCACTAAACGTCCATCAAACCAATATGCAACACATTCAATTAATGATGAAACAGTTAGCCAAGAATATGGTTCTTTTCAGGTCATAGACGTTTATCAAAATCAACACGTAGAATCGCATCTTGAGCGATATTATGTTCAAATCCACATTGAAGGCAAACCTATTACATTTGGAATTGATTCAGGATCAGGGTATACATTCCTGCCTTATGACAAATTTCTACAATTTAAGCTGGATATACCTATTTAACCATCAAACATCAGATTTTGATCATACACACAGGGAAAGTTAGAGTAACTATAAACTACAATGGAAAAGTTACAGAAGTTTGTCAAGAGCACCAATATATGTAGATTAAAAACTGCACACAGATGAAGCTATTAATGAAGAAGTTCATTTGTTATGTGAAGAAACGCTGAGCAGAATTTATACAACAACCATTACATACAAATCTATTCAAGAAGAGACAAAAAAGGATCAATATCTTTCATCAATTTGGCAAGAACTCTGGGAAAATAGAAACAGAATTGGAGTTCACCACTCATAATGGGATAATCTTTCGAGGACAACGTCTAGTCGTACCAGCAGTGTTGCAAGCAGCTGTTTTGAAGGAACTCCACAGAACCCACATAGAGATATCAAAAATGAAGCAGCTTGCTCGTCGGTACGTGTACTGGAAATGTATTGACAAGGATATTGAGCATCTGGTCCGAGCCTGCTCCGCATGTGCTCATATTAAAAACAGCCCGCCAAAAACACCACTGCATCCATGGGAAGAACCGGAAGGAAACTGGCAAAGAATACACATCGATTATCAAGGATACTTGTTCCTAGTTGTTGTGGATGCAAAATCAAAATGGGCAGAAATTGAAGTGTGTTCAGTGGCACCATCATCAGCATCAACTATTGACCTACTTCAGGACATATACTCAAGACGTGGATTTCCAGAAGTAACGGTATGTGATAGCCACAATTTTTATGAGTGAAGAGTTTCAAAAAATTTGCAAATAAACGGGTATTTTTTGTAAATTTATTGCTCCCTTACACTATCTGGTGAAACTAGATGATGGATGTGTGTTCAAGCAGCACATTGATCAGTTACGCTCTACAGACATTCTGACACCCAAAGACCAACCAAAGAAAAAAGTAACATTTAATCAAGAGACCTTCAAGCAACGAGAGATCTAGTGAATGTCCCAATTAAAGAACCGGTACGAACTTCAGACAACATAGCAGTCGTACCATACCATGCAAGGGATGTCACCACGGAAGCAGCAGCTTTGGAACATACCCCAAGGCGAAGAAGCAGAAGAGGAACCAACCCAGGTTACACAACAGACTCTCTGCCAATCCCAAAGGACTAGACAACTACCAAGGCATCTTCAGAGTTACCAAACATAAACCTAAATCAAATCAAGTATTTAAATTGTTATTAGTTTTTGTATTTTTTCAACTAAGCGTGGGAGAATTGTAACAAAAGTAGATACCCACGCCATCTCTGTTTTCTATTGTGAACTATATCAAATTTGCTGTATAAATGTTGCATGACGGGAACAGGGTAACCCACCAGTTTTTCAGTAAATGTAAATAAAGCTGTGATATATGTACAGGAGCATTGTGCCATATTTACTGTGATAAAAAAGGCGGATTTTGTGATGTCGTGGCGTTATGAGGCGCAGTTCGGCCAACAACAATGGCTAGTCGGCTGAAAGATGGTGATTCCCCGCGGGAGAGTCCCGCCGAACGTGAGTAAAAAATGACGATGGTGAACCCCCGCGGGAAACCCCCGCCAAACGTGAGTAAAAATGAGGGCAGGGAACCCCGAAATTTTGTGAAATAGGGGAATTCCCGTCGGAAGATTTAAAAGGGAAGCCGATGGGTTGCTCAGGGCCAGAAGTGAGACGAGAGGAGGAGAGGACGGACGTAAGGAGAATTGAGACGAGTGGAGGAAAGGACGGACTTGGTCCGAGTAGATACGGAGAAGTCAGACGAGTGGAGGAGAGGAAGTACGTGGTCCGAGCAGAGCCCGAGGAGTGAGACGAGTGGAGTAGAGGACGTGATCAAATCCTGCAAGCGCCAGAGAGACGCGCAAACATTCGAGAGGTGGATGTTTGTTGGCCCAGTAATTGTGGGTAAGTTATAAAAAAAATTGTGAAACTTGCTCATTGCTCTGATTAAATAATATTTAATGATTTTTCTTTCTATTTTCAGCTACTGCATACTCCATCTCTCGAGAGACCCAAAATCCCCTGAGATTAAGCCCGTGTCTTCACTTTAAATTAATAAATGAAAAATTTTAAAAATGATCATAATTTTTTCTTTTAATTAATTAATGTTTTATACCAAAGAAGTATATTACATTACTTTTATCAACCTATAATTTGTGAATAACCAGCAATCAAGATACAATATAATCACAATTATCAAAAGATAAAAAATTATTTATGGTTACACCAATGGCTAAGTCACTGGGGAACTAATTTCTATGGCTGGAGTATCACAGCATGGAAATTCAAACATCCAATCCCTAGCTAAGAATAAAACACAGGACATTGTGGTGTGAGGCAGCAATGCTGACCATTACACCTTAATGAGTTGACAAAGAATTTTCTATAATTAAAAATAAAATAAAGAAGAAATAATATTTTTTGCTATTTTCATTATAGTTAATAATCTAAAAGGTTTATCCCAACATTTTTGAAAATAGAAGATTAATCCTCAGGAACTTTGGCAATCTGACTTGTAGCCAATATCATTCCTGGCTGTCTACTATTGACAGTATTTGGAAATATAGAATAAAAATACAAATTATTTAAAATTTTAAATTAGATTAAACTGTGCCAATTATCCTTGCTTACAAATTTTCTAAATAATGTAACAGTATCTGACTGACTGGAAATTAATTAATAGTATAACAGCCTATAAGTTAAATGAATGAAACATGTCATAACCACGGTTAATAAAGTTCCTATTATTTTTTACTTTTTTCTATATATTAAGTAGATGACTTTCTAGGTACGACTATAATAATCTCCACAGAACTGCCTTTATTTATAATCTTAGTTTCAATCTTTTTTTTAAAAATCTAATTAATAAAAATTGGCCCCATGTGAATGTGTTTAACCCTAAAATAGAATCCTCATTACCAATCTCAATCCTATTTTAATAACTTATAAATCTTTTGAATGTGTATCCTAAATTGAAGAATATAGAACAACTCTTAAAGCCAGAAAGATTCAATATAGATCTCTTGCGTGCTAACTCTGAAGCTATATGGGGCCATTTGAAATGAATTTTTGGAAACTTTTAAGATGGGATAACAAACAATAATGAAGAAAATAAACTGTCATTACTATGCAATTATGTGAGTACAAAATACTTATTTTTTATAGACTTAGACCTAGGGGATATTGGTTTATAACGAAAAACCTTTTTGTTAAAAGTGGCAATTTTACTCCACATAAACCACTATTTTACTAATATAGCTACTTAACGTGACACTAACAATGCAGCCAACCTCTCCGCGATCCATCCACGAAACCACTGTCGATTTCTGCACAATCATCCCCCACAGAGTAAACATGAAAATAACAGATAGTGACGCGCTTAAGTTTGTCATTATCCTGCACAAAGATACAAAATATGTTGAGGAATAATTCCTCGTCTAACATGCACTTGCTAATTTTAATTTTCAAGGAGGAACGCCTGCTCTAACAAGGCATGTTGGATTGGTAGTACAATCATTTTCAGACATTGGCACAGTATTTATATGTTGAAATTGGTTATCATATGTAAGCTAGAGGAGACTGGGATTAACATAGTTGCTATAGTGTGTGCTGCCAGTAATAGGTCTGTTATGGAAAATTTGGGTATTTAAGTGGTGGAAGAAATTCCCAGTGCTGGTTTCCCCAACCGGCAAATAAGGACAGAATAGTTTTTTGTTTCTTCGATGCAGCACATATCTTGAAGTTGTTGAGGAATACTTTGAATGAAAAAAAATTTGGTAGATGGTGAGGGACAGTGAATTAAGTGGGAATATTTCAATAGTTTGTTAAATTTATAAGAAAACGAAGGTTTGCATGTAGCTAACAAAATGAGACCGTTGCATATTCAGTATGAAGCACAGAAAATTAAGGTAGCTTTGACTGCGCAAACACTTAGTAATTCTGTAGCAGATGGTATGATTTTTTGTAGTGATTTAGGCTTAGCAGAGTTTAAGGATTGTGAGGGCAACATAAAGTTTATAAAAACAGTTGATACAGCATTTGATCTATTAAATTCATGCAATACAATGAATAAAGGCATAAAGACACCAGTGTTTAGGGGCAATAAACTAACTGTTTGCAGCACTATAGAAAAGTCTATTAAATATTTTGAGTTTAAGGCTATGTTATGTGGTAATTTACTTTACTTGTCAGGGAGGAAAATGGGTGTATGTGGGATTATTTTAGACCTTATGGGTTTAAGGCAACTTTCAGAAATGTATGTGTGGAATGATTCCCCAGTTTTAAAATTTATATTAACCAGAAAAATGAGTCAAGATCATTTAGAACTGTTCTTTTCTTGTAAACGTAGGAGTGGGGGAAACAGAAACAATCCAAACGCTTTTCAATTTATATCGGCAACTGCTTAGGACACCTGCATCAAGAAGACCTGCTGAAAATTCCACCTATTTCTGAAAAAGGAAACACAGGATGGAAGAAAATTGTGAGACCTGCATCAGAGGAAAATTGAGAAGTAAATTTCTAAAGGAAGCAATTGGCAAGTCAGCTTCTGTAGTTTACGAGAACAAGGACATTCAGATGTAGGAGACCCAATTAAACCAATGTATATTGGAGGAAGAAAATTGATGATTATTCAAATTTTATTTCTGTTTATGTCATAAAAAGGAATAATGAAGTATTTGACGTATTTAAAAAGTATCAGAAGAGAGTTGAACTAAAACTCCAAATGAAAGTTGTTGAATTTCAGCCAGATAATTACACTGAATATGTCAACAACGATTTTTGTGAAGTTCTTGAAAATTGTGGAATTTTTTCAGAAAAACTATTTTTGAAACTCCTCAGAATGAAAAGGCTGAAAGATTAAATTTGACACCTTTGAACTCAGTCAGGTGAATGCTAATTATGTCAGGGTGGGCAGAGGCACTGGTTACAGCTAGTTATCTGAGAAACTTTAAATGAGAAAAAATTGCCATTCAAGAATAAAAATGTGCTGACACTCAACTCTCAATTGAAAATACAATATACTCTTGATATCAAATGTGGTCTGGTGAGTTGCGTGATGTCATTGTCTTTAGGCGATGACCAATGCCAAGTATCATGGAGGCTGCTTGAACAGACAGTTGTGGGGATGCTCATAGCAACGATATCAACAGCCCATTCAAAATAGACTAGCTTCTGATGGCAGAAGCAATCAATCCCTCACATGACTCAGCTAAAGCAGATCTTGCCCTAACAATTTACAGAGTGAGAAAGAATGCTGCAAAAAGAAGCAGGTAAGGTACCAAAATATGAACTAAGAAGAGAAGCACACAGAATATGCAAACAAAAGAAAAGAATGTATAAGAATTTTTTCACATAAAGGAAATTCCAAATTTATTGTCAATTTCATCAGTGGTTGACTTAATGATAGAGATAGAGGAATTAAACCAGTAAAGCAATGTGCAGAAATTTTATAGAGCATGAATAAATGGGAACAGGATTTGTACCCACAGTGGAAGGATGTTGAAGTAAGAAGAAATTACTGAGAAAGGACAAATTATTAATAGATGGATTTTCAGGAAATATTGAATATAGAAAGAGAAGAAAAACAGAAACTTAAATGTATATGATGGAGCAATACAGGAATCAACATTAGAAGTTGAATATGTTGTGAAGAAAATGAATAAAAATAAATCCCCAGGAGAGGATGATATAACTGTAGAACTTATTAAGGAGGGAGGAAAAAATATTTTGATAGCAGTAAGGATATGGAAATCTGAAACAATGCCTCAAAATTGTAAGTGTGGAATAATTTGCCCAATTTACAAGAAAGGGGATAATTTAAATGTGAAAACTATATAAATTATTTTGACATTTAAAAGTCATGTCTCTAAGTTTAATAATATAGGTTTAAATGAAACCAGAAACAGACAAAAATTAGTGAAACAAACTATAATTTAAAAGCAACTACATGTTTCGGTCCTGATATGGACTCTCTTCAGGCTGAACTTCAATATTGCTTCTCTCTCCCCTACATTCTTCCTTAAAACCAAACTGATCTTTAACCTGAAGAGGGTCCATATCAGGACCGAAACATGTAGTTGCTTTTAAATTATAGTCTATGTTTCTCTAATTTTTGGCCTTATTTAAAGTTACATTATTTTAACATGATTATTTATATGATCACTAATAATTACTGTCTTACCGAAAATTGAGGGTCGTTCACGCCATTTCGGACACAAAACTGAATTGTGGTGACTTGTCTCAAGTGCATGAATAACTTAATACGATTCTCCAAAAGTATACGCCACGATTTTCCCTTCATTGTATACACGATGACAGACTGACGTCACTGGTCAACTCCACCGGTTCAACTGAAAATATCACCATAAAAGCTGAGATAACAAGTGTGAAATGAACCACTGTAATAGCACTTTTGCTCTACTTCACCTGCAAATCATGGTTCGTGGTGACTGTACCAACTTGAAGAGTGCAGAAAACAACGCATCTTATGATAATCTGTAAATGAATATGCAGTATCGTGCTGAAACTCCGTACCAAACCTCACAAATTCTTTTCTCAGCTAGATGCGTTCTCTCTCATCGACGAAATGGTTAATTTAAATGAGCAGAATGGCTCCCGCCATGGAGGCGTGAAGGATCAACGACGACTGATTCCAACAATGCTCTCAGATGATTACGAAAACTCAGAGACAATATTGAAGCTCCACAGAAAATTATCTCTTCCAAAGATATTTCAACGATTTGAATGCAATACGAAATAAAATGTATGACGTTATTTTATTTTTAATCAAACATTTTCGCACCTTTGTTATGAATCGCCTGCGTTACTTGATACGTCTGCAATTCAGGTCGTTCAACCCAGTAGCGAGGGAGAATGTGATGACAGAATGCGTACGTCATTGCTCATCTCATGAACCTTTTAAATAGGTTCCCGCTCCAACTTTCCTTTCAGTCGATCACGAATAGCTGGGCCGAAAGCTCTGCTTCGCTTCCCTGTCAGAGTTCACCCCAACAGTCTTCTATTCCTTTCACACTCCTTACAGTGTGTAATATTGACTGACATTATACACATATCTAAAACTACACGTCTGTTTTTTGACTGGTAACTACCGCGACCTCTCGAGTTTTACCTGGTGATTCACCCACCTACCAAAATTTCGTTTTCTGGCAGTCATCACTGCCTTAGGTTTACACGCGGGGGCAGTGATGAGTCAGTGGCGTGTCAACACACGTCAGTGCTGCACTGACAACTGCCTATACATCGCTGACACGACTGGAGCACTGCCTCACTTTTCTTGGAGCGTGTAAACAGTGTGTCAGTCATGACTGACCTAGACGCTGCCGTCATGGGAGGCCAGTCAGTGGCAGTTACGGTTGTCAATTATCGATTGTGAACGGTGATGCAGGGCTGAGTATCGATTACGCAATGGAAAACAGTTTGTATTTTGCATTTTCAATACGCGTGCATTTTGGTTTAGTGTGCGATTGGAGTAAGTGAATCTTTGTTGTGAACAGTGGCTAGAAGTTTGGTTCAGAAAGCATTTAGGATAGAGTTCGTTTGTTGCACCTGTGTATGAGCCTGTAAAATTTTAGGTTAACTTTCAAAAAATAATTATTGTCCACCTTCCAAAGGCACAAACTTTACATGGAAAAAAATACGCAAAATAATGATGTATATTGTAAAAGATCCGCCGTTCCTCTGTATTCGTGATTTATAATTCTTTAGGGCGCCAGGCATTTTTTCTTAAAAACACCAAAAGATGATTGTAATAGATTTATTGAGAGTATGAAGTTGGTAATCTACAGGGCGTGGTCACTCATTCATTCACTCAGAATTCTTTAACCATGTCTTTAACTACTTGCCGGCGTATCACCACCTAAACTCAGGGGTTGTTTCCATAGCCATTTATTATCACGTGGCCGCACGGATTCGCGGACCTCCGCAACCCCCCTGACCCCTTGCGGACCACACAACGTCCCTCAACACTGGCCTGCATTGTTCTTTGTAACTTTTCATGCTACACAATCTATAAACATACTACTTACTATCACACGGAATGAAATTCATTTCGTTTTGTTCAGTAATTGACATCTTTAAGGGGAATAAAACAAGTAATAGAAACCGACCCAATTAAACACTGAAAACCAGCTTCAAAGAACAGGCGCTGGCTCTTGTTGTTATTATTGCTTGATTTCTGTATTAATAATATAAAGCAATATTACTAAACAACTTTTTTGACTTTTTTTTTGCCAAAACGCAAGTATAAAATGGTTTTATAAATTTTATTTGTATACCACAAAGTGGAATTACATTCTGCGTACAATGAGGCCCATTCAAAATAACGTAGGTCAATCCAAATGTGCCTACGACATGAGGATCGTTATACCCAGTTACCAAATTATAACCAGATACTAAATAAACGGAATTGGTTTACAAAAACGGTCATCCACTAAAATGGCAAGAGAAACCCATACTGGTGAAACAAAAATAGCGACACTGCAAAACGTTTTCCTCTTTGATCTTATATTCTAATTGCAGTTGCCTGTTATGTTTAAACCACCTTTCTAGTGCTCTTCAAAATCCTTAATAGTTACGGAAATCTTTTTTCTTAAAATCTACAAGTGCATGAACGTAGACGAGGTTTTTTTCTTATCCTGTCTTTCCTTATAATTGTAACTGGAGAAAGCTCCTCTAATTTTTAACAGTAATGATCCCTATCCTATATTAGTCTATAAATTATCTTTAAGTATCCCTATGAAGGAGCAGGCCTCCATTATCAAGCGACGCCCTTAGTGCCCAAACAATGGCTATCATCCCCTATTCTTGGGTAACTCGGTTCTTCCCGTTCCTGTTGTTCTCACGTGTCTCATCACCTGACAGAAATATCAATGTCATGTATATCATTCTTCTAATTTTACCTATGTATTTGGAAGAACTTGTTTATTGTAATCAGTGGGCTACAGAGGTTACGAGACTTAAATGAAAGGATTGAAACCGAAAGTTAAAGTTTCCCTTTTTTACTATAGTTTATGGGAATATGTTGTACAATTGTCTATACGTAAGGTGAAAGTCGAAGTTATCCATATTGAGTGGAAGTTCTTGGTAGGTTTCATCAGTATCTCCGTCTTCGTACATTTGGTTTTCTTCGAGGACCCAGCGGACAACTTACTAAACCTACCAAATGGTAAACTGGAAAGAAGAAAAATTGAAATTAGTAAAAAAGACCTCACTTTAGGAACATTTATCGTAATTATCGACGACATCCTTGGACAGTTGCGCCGGAGCCGGGGACGCGACGGTTGAAATGTTTAAAATATTTGCGAACAGAAGTATATATGAAATAAGGGAAAACCTCTTGTATTTCTCCTACGGAAATTCTTCCTTGTTAATAGAAAAGTTAGGTTAAATACCGTCACTCAGTTTTCTAGAATTTTCTCTGCGAAAGAAAACGTGTGTGTGTGTGTGTGCTGTCTCGGTCGTTCCTGTATATAATGTGTCCAAGTCATCTGCTTACCGACTTATACAACAATTTTATTTTGGCGTAGTTATTAACCAACTAGCTATGGCCACAACTTCGTTCACGCGGAAATAACTCTTTTCTATTTTTCCCTAAAGACGAAAGTACAGTACCGTGATCGTTCCGCGGTAAATCTTATAACTCGCAGCTGGTTTTCAACAGGTTCCGCTTCGACGCGCACGGGATCACTTTCTTGTCATTCATAATGGTTTCCAATTCCACAATACCATTAGCAAAGCTTAGGGTTTTTATTCTTCCTCCTTTAAGTAGGATTCCTTTTCCATAATGCTTTTTAACTTTCTTCGTCGCTTGCTCTATAATGCGTTAAACTTTCAAAAACATTGTTATATGAAAATGTTTTTGGTGTTCATACAATATTATCATATTTAAAATGGCGTCAAAAACTGTGTAACTCATTGAATGCGCTCCGATGTTATAGAAATACAACGAAGAAATAGCATTGAGAAGGTCGCTAGAGAGAGAGAGGGGGGGTATGGGGGGAGGGAGAGAGATGGAGAGAGAGATAGAGAGAGAGGGAGAGAGAGATGGAGAGAGAGATGGAGAGAGAGATGGAGAGAGAGATGGAGAGAGATGGAGAGAGATGGAGAGAGATGGAGAGAGAGGGAGAGAGATGGAGAGAGAGATGGAGAGAGAGATGGAGAGAGAGATGGAGAGAGAGATGGAGAGATGGAGAGATGGAGAGATGGAGAGATGGAGAGAGATGGAGAGAGAGATGGAGAGAGGGAGAGATGGAGAGAGAGAGATGGAGAGAGATGGAGAGAGAGACGGAGAGAGAGATGGAGAGAGAGATGGAGAGAGATGGAGAGAGATGGAGAGAGATGGAGAGAGATGGAGAGAGGGAGAGATGGAGAGAGAGAGATGGAGAGAGAGATGGAGAGAGAGAGAGAGATGGAGAGAGAGATGGAGAGAGATGGAGAGGGAGAGAGAGATGGAGTGAGAGAGGTGGGGAGAGAGATAGAGAGAGAGGGAGAAAGAAATGGAGAGAGAGATGGAGAGAGATAGAGAGAGGGAGAGGGAGATGGAGAGAGATGGAGAGAGGGAGATGGAGAGAGAGATGGAGAGAGATGGAGAGAGGGAGATGGAGAGAGGGAGATGGAGAGAGATGCGTTAAAAGCAGAATAGGGGAAGAATAAACAATACGGAGGACGTTGACCAAGGACTAATAGGCCTAGTCTTGAAGCATGAGGGTCTTGTGTGTGGAGTAAGAACAGAACAGGAAGACCGGGATGTTGTAGTACAGCGGAAATGCGAAAGAATATTTTGGGTAGAAGTAACTTGTAATTAGAAAATAGCCTACAGCTAATAAACATGTGTGCAGGAAAAACTTTTACCATAAAACGCAAATTCTTCAAGGTTCATAACAGGTAAACCATTAATGTTATGTACTTAATGATTTTGTTGAGTAATTCAGTCCTGAGGTCACTCACTAACCCTCCACACTATCGTATAGCTATCACAAGACATACCCTCCCTAATCGCCTCCCTCCTTGGCCTCCCTCTTCTGTTCTCATCCCACACACACGCTTCCCTTTAATGCTAATTTTACAAGATAAAAAGTGACCTATTAATCTATTCCTTCTCTTAGCCAACCTCCTCAATATTGATCACTTTTCCCCTATTCTGTTTGGAACTTCCTCGTTTGTGATTCTTTCCACCCGTCTGATTCGCCTTTAGCACCACATTTCAAACGCTTTAATTATTTTCCTTTCCGTAGCTCCTATCGCCCATCCATACAACGCCACGCTCCATACAAACATTTTTAGCAACGATTTCCTAATATCCACACACTTATATTACCCGTAAGTAAATCCCTCTTCCTTGCTATCCTACTCTAGTTATTACGCTTCCCAAGTAACAGAATTCCTTCACTTCCGTCAAAATATCTCTTTCCCAATCTAACAGCCTTTGTTAGTTCACTGTTTCCCATACAACATGGTTTTCACTCTATTAATCCTGATATTGAACTATTTCTCCAGGGCTACGTTCATGCCATTTATTATGATTTCCAAGTCTTATTCTGACTTCAATATCAACGGCAAAGCGGAAGCGTTTTATTTCTTCTCCTTGCTAATCGATTGATCCATTGTCCATATTCCGTTTCAGCCTTCTTCAGCGTGGACGACAGACTGCTGCATCCTTGTCTTACTCCTTTCTGCTATCTTCCCTTGATCGTCTATTCTAATTACTGCTGATATAAGACGTTTAATAGTGTATCAGAATGTGTGTGAAATACTGAGCATCTTTGAAAGAAAACTCCTAGAAACGATATTAATAGAGATAGTCCGTGGAGGATAAGTTACAATGATGAACTGATATCAATCGAATGAGGGAAGAGAAAAAAGTTAAGACAAGTGGATGCTGAGTGAACAAGGACTAGGTGGTGGGACGTCGTACAGGGCGAAGTTAAAAGGTTGGAATCAAGTATCCAAGGTCAAAAACCTTGGCAGTGTATTCCAGATAGAATGAAAGAATCGACTCGGAACGGGAGGAGGAGGAGGAGGAGAGATCACCTGTTTAAATTACAAGCAAGGAACCAAAAAACAGACGTTGTCCTAAACAGGACAATTAATAATGACTGTAACAATCTGCCTGCAGGAGTGTTTTTTGGGGGATGAACTTCCTCTAACAGAAACGGAAATTACGACTCAATCTAAGTTTAGTGTAGTGCAGTGACGTCATCACTGCTGCCAAATCTATAAAAATATACTGCAGTGAAATATATTTCCAGTTATTTTTTCAGGGAAAACAATACTATTCTTCTTCTTTTAAAAAAATTCATCTTCTAATAATATGTTGTTTTTTTTTGGTTAACAGGCTACATGAGGGTGATCCTGAAACAGGCAACTCCCCTTTAATAGCATAGGAAGGGAATTGAAAAGGGGGGATGCGGAAGGTAGAGCAAGGTAGCCAAGGGTTGACTAGGGCCCCCGGGCTATAGTTTAAGGATCCTACCCGGTGTTTCACCTAAAGAGATGCAGGGAAAACCCTAGAAAACCTGCATCAGGTAGGTCGGGCATTGGCTACTATTCTCACGCCCTTCCGAATGACGGGAGACGAGTTTGCTGTGGGGACGCAGCATTCCCTTCTCCGTGTCTCCACCAATTTCAGGAGGCAGTTGGCCGACTGATCCAATGGGATCAGCGGACAACTCTTGCCATATGCCCAAGGTCTTTGACCCCGGTACATATACCTCCTAAAATAGGTGAAGGTGTCTCGGCATATGAGAACTTTGATAAAAAATACCCAGAGAGAGTGCGAGGCATCCCCGACATGATCAGGTAAGCCCCGCAGTCACTCTGGGCTGAAGCGTCTACGAGAAACTCTCGCAGCGCCTTCCTCTGTTTAATAATATGATTCCACACTTGGTTATTTATATTGAATATAATTATACTTCCAACTATAGGTTTATTACTTATTGTTTAAGTTCTATGTATCAGCCACCAGGGGCGCGTATCCTTGAACAGGTTAAGATGGAGGAAGTTGTTGGGGGAGGTTAAGGTTCTGGTTGGACTGTAGAGCCAATAGTTGTTGAAGATGATGGAAATTGACGACTTGGCAGAGTTTGTGAACAGAGTCACTGATTATGGAAGGGTTAAACATATATTTTATGTATTTTCGTTATTAGGAAAAGAGGGACGTGGAAAGCAAAAAATGTCAGCTCCTTACCGTCTTTATTGACGCAGTTATAATCTTCCATGTCGCAATGACTCAGGAAGGTCCTCAGTTGTCCAATCGCGTTCTCGGCGCAAACGTATATTTTTTCGTTGATGCAACGTGTCCCGCACTTGGACTTTCCCATGGGCACACAGTGCGCGAGTGACGCGAGGACCAAAGCTGCTGCAACAACAACAACAACAACATCATCTCAACGTCGGCTGGTCACGCGCCACTGGGACGATACTCACCCAGGACAACCAGCAGCTTCATCTCGTCGTGGTTCTTCGGAGTGAGTGCCCGTGTAGCCCCCTTTTTATAAGCGGGAAAAGTTTGATGGTAACCTCGACATTTCGCAAGAGGTCCGAGGCGGTGTGATACGCTGTTCCTGATAAGGACAGTAAAATGAAATGTCAACCCCGATAGCAACAGTTGATAGCGTTTGCCGAAGTTGATCGGCAACACCGGACGAAGAGATTTGCAACGTTCAGAAGGATGAAATTTAGGTAAAAGAGAGCAAAACTTGCCTTGCGCTGTGCGGTATTTTGTGGCACCGTCACCCTTTCTACGTCACCAGTCTCCCGATTCTTGCATCAGTCTTCCCCTGCATTGGTCTATTTACTTCATCATCCATCCATCTTATCCAAAATGAAGAAAAATTAACGTAACGACACGCACTTTTCGGAATCCTTTGAAATTTATCTTACTAACCCCTCATTTTTTCCTTTCTTCCTCCATTGCTCTACAGCAGCCCATTGAGGGCCTGGGCCTACCGAGTCGACTGCGGACTGTCATCTGACATGACTCATTCCGTGTATCGATCCTCCAACAGTCTTAGTCTCGACTTACCCCTCATTCTTAGTCGAAATGAACAATCATTCCTTCAAAGCCTTCCCCCCATCTCCTTTGGCGTCCCACAAGGTAGCATATTAGCCCCCTTTTCTCTTTAACATTCCTCGTCATCCAGCCACTGAACCCCCGTTGACGCATCTATCGTCCAGCAAACCTCATACTTCACCTCGAGTGAAGGTCCAAACTGCCTTTAATATCCTTCCAAAACTGCAATAGTTCCATTCAGCCTCGAAACCAAACATTCCCTTCCTCATTCATTTCATATTTTTGGTTCCCAATAAAAAAAAAACCTCCATCACTCACCTCTTCTAGACTTCCAAACGTTAATCAAAAATTAGCACGAAAATAAAAAAACTACTCTAGCCACTCCTCAACAGAAACGCGCCATTCTCCAATTTTCACCAAAGACTCATTTACCTGTCCCTAATCCACCCCATACGGGGATCAACTGCCCCATCTCCAGTTCTAATAAATCAAGCAAAACAGGATCCTTATAATCATTTAGAACTCCCCATGGTTTATAATGACATCCAAATTGAAGTCTTCATCCTCATCCTCCTTAATCAAAAGCTCCATCAATCACTCCAATGACACTGGCCATGGTTTTCCTCCTCCTCCTCCTCCACACTACATCCCTATACTCTCTCACTCCGGTATAACGTAATATTAGCTTCTCCCCTAGTTATCTGATGTCCACAAGGTTCAGTTTGCGGTCCAGTTTTCTGGAATTTATGTATGGAACCCCTTCTGGACCACATGACTCAGTCAACTTCTGTTGGGGATATTGTAGCATATGCCGATGACATTATGATAGCAGTAGAAGGAACCTCCAGGTCAGAACTCGAGGCCAACGCGAAAACAGCCCTACAAGTAGTACATAAATGGTGCAACAAAAATAAAATGAGCATAGCTTATAATAAAACTAGTTACCTGTTGATGAAAGGAAATTTATCCCGCAACCCAGTGGTCAAAATATGTGACAAAGACAAAAAAGCTTAAGGTATCTTGGAATATGGCTGGACGACAAAAATACATTTTCGGACCATATAGATATAATAAAAACCAAAAGCATAAAAGTAATGAATCAAATTACAAGAGTGGCAACAATTAATTTCCAAATACCTTTAAATATTTTCAAATTATACCACAACTCAATATTAGCAGCAATCACAGGTTACGCAGCGAGCACGTGCATGGGGCGCATAGATTGAGACTAGTTAAACCAATGCTAAAAATCCAACAAATTCAGCGGAAAACTTTGTTAAGAATATCAGGGGCCTTCAGAAGCACCAACAGTTCTCCTCCCTAGCTGTTGTCCCGTTGGATCTAGAAATCAGCAGTACTGGCTCAAAAAAGAGAACCAGTGCAAAGTCGTAGAAATTTTAGGCAAGGAAGCAAATACCAAAATAGAAATTAAAGAAGAAATATTAAACATTTGGCAAGAAAGATGGAATTCATCGAATAAAGGGAGAAGGGTGTACGAAATTCTACCTAACATAAGAGAAAGATTACACCTCAACCCAACCAAGGGTATTACTGGTCATGGTCCATACGGACAATATCTGGGAAGAATAAATAGCAGACCAGACAATCTATGTGCCTGTGGAGAGAGAGAGAGAGGAACACGCCATACTGGAATGCCCCAATTATGAGGTAGACAAGACAATAAGAGAGAGAAACCTTAAGAAAAGAAAGACTATGGGAAATAATAAGAAACCCACCACTCACCCATCGCGGCTCTAGAAAATTTGACAAACCTGATATCCGCTTTAGAACTGACAAAATACAGGACTAAAAATATAGAATCTTAAATATTACATCATAAGACTTAATATACTCATCATCGGACCGGACATTCAAATCCAGGAACCGGATGAGTATAAGGACCAAAATATAGACATCACAACATAAAATAGAATATAAATTATAGTAATAGTAAGATTATTCAAGTAATTATCTTAAACAAATTACATAACTCTGCTAATACAAATACAGTCATAAATAATTAGAGTATAAAATTAGTAAAAAAAATTTGAACCTACAACTACTCGACCAACGCGTCATGGAGATCCGGAAACGTGGGTCGTAACCGGAAAACCGGAGATGTTTCACAAACAAAATGTATAAATGTTGAAAGGATGAGGAGACAAAGAAATTAAGAATTCTCTCCTTCAGTCTCTCAACCACGAAAATAATATAATAATAAAACTAGTGTAACAGATGATGATCTTACATGCTAAAACAAATTTAAATATACGCATATAATTTATTATTGTATTCATACATATTTATATCTATGTAAAAAAATGTACCAACAAAAGAAAAATATTGTTAAACAGACCTGTTATTGAATCTAGAAAACAGGTCAAGTAAATTATTATCAATAAAAAAAAAAAAGTTACCTGGCACCTCAGTCAATCTCCTATTCTTCTAATTCTCTGTTATGCACCTTAAATTCTGATAATATTCATCGCCAAAAATAGTCTAAAAATATATTAATAGCCGTAATAACAAAATTATGTTTGTCACTGGACACTCAATTACGTCATGTTAATTATTCATTACTATATACACATACAAGTAGAAAACAAGTGTAATACACTCAGATTATGGTGTGGCATTCAGTCCTGATGTTCAACCCTCCCTCCACGCTAACCTATCTAGCGCAAGCCTTTTCATTTCCTGATATCTAACACAAACCACAGACTCCATGATCTGTTCTTACCCCACACACTATTCCTTTTAATGCAACTTTTACAAGACCTATTAATCTATCCCTTCTCTTAGTCGACGTCCTCCAAATTTTGTTCGCTTTTTTCCCTATTCTGTTTATAACTACAACGTTTGCTGATTTCCAGCATTCGCTTGTAGCACCACAATTCAAAGGCTTCTATTCTTTTCCTTTCCGCAACTCCTCAACGTTTCGCACACATATAACGCCACGCTCGATACGAACATTTTTAGCAACCATTTCCTAATAATCACTCTTATATTACCCATAAGTAAATTCCTCTTCCTTTCTTGTGAAATCCTACTGTAATTATTATGCTTCCATATTAGCAGGAATCCTTCAATCCCTTTAAAATATCCCTTCCCAACCTAACAGCCTTTGTCATTCCACTGTTTCCCATCCTACACTCCATTCCTTTCGTTTACCCCCTATTAATTCTCTAATTTAACTCGTTCTACAGGATAACGCTCATGCTGTTTACTAAGGTTTTCTTCTTCCTACCCCTAATACTCCAATATCATCGTCGGCAAAGCGTAGGGGTTTTTATTTCTTCTCCTTGCAGTGTGATTCCTTTTTATCTTTCTTCGTCGCCTGTTCTATATATAAGTTAAAGAGGATGGACTACTACTGCATCCTCATTTTCATTTGTAAATAGGTCATAATAGGCGATTGTAATTCCTTCCTTGCCTCCGGGCAGCGTAAATCAGTTCAGGAATAGGCTAAGGAAACTTAAGTGAATAGTTTTTTTTAGGGTAAGTGAAGTGATGATAATAGTGAAGTGATTTCTGTGTGGCTCCTTTGTTTTCTTTTTTCAGATAAAAAAAAACTACACTTCAAAATTCTTCCTTAGTGTAAACTTTTAGTAATGGTATTTGTATAAAGCTGCTGCAGTCACAGCCTCGGGGCAAAGAGCAGCCAAGTAAGGAATAATAATAATGTATTTTTGCAAGAGAAATTTTTACACGTAAACATGAGCCCAGGTAGAACATACTTTTTTGTTGTTGTTTGTTTGTAGAAAGTTACATCAAGTATGCGTCTCTTTTGTAAGTAAAGTTAAGTAAACTTGAAAGGTTGAGTAACGCTTCAATAAAGAAGCTAAGTAATTTAAATTGACGTGACGTAGATATTCTCCAGGGTTGCCAAGATTCCCCACTTCATGTCTCGTGGACTATTTATATTCCTTCGTTTCCTTCGAATTAATTCTTTTGGTAATTTGAAAAAATAAACCCGAAATAATTCCCTTTTTTGGGGGGAGAATTCCCTACAGCTGCACGGCAAAACCCATGTTGCTGACGGGAATTATCACAGCGGGGGGAGAAAAAGAGAAGGAAAACACTTTGGATGTTGTACAATTCCGTTAGAGGAACTAGATTAAAAATGGCGGGCGGACGGCCAGAGGAAGGGAAGTGAGGAAGGAAGAGAGGCAGATTACAGTCAGTTGGCTTTCAAGATGGAGCTTAACCTGGTCTTGTCCCTGCTGCTGCTGCTGCCGTCGATGTCATCAGCATCTCGACTCAGCCTCACAACGGTAAGAAAGCCTTGTTAACGAGTGACGTGTTACGTACGTCAGATTCGTCATCGATGACGTCACTCGCTCAATGTTGAACCCTGCCTGGTAGTTAATTGTATCGTGCACGTGACAACTGCGCGTGACGTAGCCTCTGTGTGTGACGTCAACAGGACTGGTGGACATATCTGAATATGGGTCAAGTGTCCTCCTGATTTGAGAAAAGAAACCCCCGAATTTGAACAGTTTGTAGCCCTGGAGGAGCCTCACACTCGTCACTGTCAAAATAGTAGAACCCGCCCCCCTGCCCAATAGTATTGACCTAAAAGGTCTCAATATTTTTTTTTGCAGAATTTACAAGCCATTTTATGAATTTAAACAAGGAGGAAAAAAAACATTATTTTTTAAAAACCATTTTACACATGCGTTTTGTTGAAGAACCTGCCAAAAAAAAATCTTTTTTTTGGTCTTCTTTTCCTACAGCTCGACTTTGGCAACTCATACATTTCAGACTATTGCTTTGCTGTTGTGGTATTTAGACCTATCTTCCGCAAGCCTTTTCTACCCTTATATAATTAGCAACCACCCTAATCTTCTTATCGTATTCCATCCTGTCCCGCCTCCCTCTTCTGTTCTTACCTCACACACTTCCCTGTAATGCTAATTTAACGAGACCCTCGTGTCTTAAAATGTGGCCCCTGTTAATCTGTCCCTTCTCTTAGTTAACGTCCTCCATATTGTTCGCTTTTCCCCCCCTCCTCCTCTATTCTGTTTAGTACTTGATTCTATCCAACACCTCATCCATCTCTCATTCTCCTACAGCAGCACCACATTTCAAAGGCTTCTATTCTTTTCCTTTCCCCCAACTCCTATCGTCCACGTTTCTCACCCATATGAGGCCACGCTCCATGTGGATATGTTTAGTAACGAGATCCCTAATATTCACACTTATATTACCCTCATTTTCGCGAAAGCCCTTTTCCTCGCCTGTAGCAATCCTTTTCTTTTCTTTGTGTCTACTATATTTCTGCTATCCCTACCTAGTAACAGTAGTCCTTAAATTCCGTCAATATATCTCCCTTTTCCCAATTTAACGGCCTCTGTTATTCCACTGTTTCCCATACCATCACCTTGGTTTCCCCTCTATTAATCCTCGTATTAATTAAACTCTTTCTCTCATGCCATTTATTTATTATGGTTTCCAAGTCTTATCCTGATTCTCCTAATACCACAGTATCGTCGTCAAAGCGTAAGAGAGTTTTTATTTCTTCTCCTTTCCGTATGATTTTTCCTTTTCCGTATTCCGTTTTTTTAACTTTCTTCTTCCGCCTGTTCTATATATATATGTTTAAAAAGCATGTGTTTCAATGGCTTAAATGGTCTGAATTTTTGATTTATTTAAATAGACAGTGCAGAAAACCTTCCAAACCTATTTTCAAAGTTTGTGTCACCTTTGTTTGTGTCTTGACTATTTTCCTTTCAAATTAATTTAATTAGTGGACCTCTGCTAACCTTTGGAGGAGACTGGGACAACGGTTTTCCTTGTACGGTTTGAAAGTCGTAAATATAAGCAAAGCTATATAATATAGTCGCTCCAATAAACCCATCTTTTCTCCCCAAAAATATTTTACCAAATGATAAGAGCAGTCGGAGATCAAACAGGAGGAATAATAGCTCAGACCAAATAGGAAAGCGTGGATAACACAAGAAACATAAAAAATGATTGATGAAAGACGTCAACGTGAAAACGCGAGAGAGACGTGCAGTACACACAGACGCTTGAGAAAAAAAATGAGGTAGACAGGAAGTTCAGGGCAGCCAAAGAGGCTTGGCTACAAAAAGAAATACAAGGCAGGTTGAAGATTTCGAGATCAAAAGGTAAAAACAGATGCAGCTTATAGGAAAATCAAGGAGAGGAAACGAAGCAGCGAGAACATCAGGGAGGGGAGGGGATGGGAAGCCAATTCTGGGTAACGAAGAAAAGGCAGAAAGACGGAAGGAATATCTAGATGAGCTGTAATACACACATCAGTCAGTAATAGAAGAAGAAGAAGAAGAAGAGCTGTGGGGGAAAAAATTTGGAGGAGGACAGAGTCTCACAAGCAACTGTAAAGCGGCGGCCCAGGAATCGATAACATTCCAGCAGAGTTGTCACGGCTTCTCAGGACAGCTACAGAAACAGGGAAGAATGACAGGAGATTTTTTGTTAAAAAACAGAATTAAACGCATACCGAAAAAAAAACTGGGGCTGATCGATGCAATACAATTAGTTTAGTAACTCATGAGTGCAAAAAATTTAAACGAAAATCGTATATAGGAGGATGTAACGAGAAACATAATGCGAGAAAGGGAGAAGATCAGTTTGGTTTAGGGAAGAAAGTAAGGACAAGGGGAGAGGAATATTTTTTACAAGACAGGATAATTAAAAACCCGTCTACTTTCATGACATTTGTAGATTTAGAAAAAAGCCTTTCATGTGAAAACACTATTAAGGATTGTGAAGAGCACAGGAATAAAATATCGAAAGTGTGTGTGTGTGTGTGTGTGTGAGAGAGAGAGAGAGAGAGAGAGAGAGAGAGAAAGCATATAAATAACCTCTACTGAAGACTGTCAGGAAAATAAAGCAGAAATCAAGAAAGGAGTTAGACAAGGACGTCCAAGTCGTTTAACTTACATATTTAATATGCGATGAAGAAAATTAAAACTGAATACGGAAAAGGAATCATACTGCAATGGAGAAGAAATAAAAACTTTACGCTTTGCCGCGATGATATTGTAGTATTAGTTGAGTCAGATGAAGACTTGAAAACCATAACAAATGGGGTCCTGGAGAAAGAGTTCAATATCAGCACAACTACAGTCACGACAGTGGCACGAACACGCACCCGTTTTTACCTTTGTGAAACGGCTGTGGCTTCTTCCTCCCTCCTCCCCTTTCCGTTTATTCAGGCTTCTTCAGGCGACTCCTTCCAGTGGTGAATTCTGCCGCCGTCGGTCCTTCCTGGTCCTCCTGCTAGGAATTCTGCGGGGAGGAGGGCAGGATTACGTAGCTTCTGCACGCAGCCGTCGTCTTCTTTTTCTTCTTCTTCTTTTCAATTTACCCCATCAGGTTAGATCGGAAAGTTTCCTCAGTCTCAAGCTACTTCTTCCTAATTTCTGATGTTCATCGCGCCCAAAACAAAAGAAAATCCTACTTACTCCTCATCTCATCTCATTCCAATTGCTGGATCAACTTGTATTCCACGGCTGCGAAACGTCTTCCAGCTCCTTGAAATGTTCATGACGGACTGTCGTAAAAATTTCCTACTTGCGACATTACATAAATAAAATATTTGTATCAATACGAACAAACAACCTTTTTATTATTACAATTTTAACAAAATGGCGGTTAAACCGTTTTATAATGCATGAAGAAAGCAAGCACGAGCGCTCAGGCCTAATGGGGGTAATAATATCTTTGCCTGTAGTTTTTAGCTGTACCTGGTTCTGTAAGATGGAAGATGGATCTGGTCTGGTTGGTTGGTGCTGCTTTGTGGTTCGCGTCTCGGGGGCAAATACGCAAGCCTCGTGACGTCATCAGCCAGGGACGAGTTTGATACCACTCAATTAACAACGTACAACGCACATGTGATATTTGAAAATGAATATAATTAATAACAATGGAAACAACAATTTCGGTTGAATTATATGAATACGACAATGATTAAAATTATTTAAGTAAAATTATTCAATTAACTAATTGAATAGATTGTTTATATCTATATAAATATATATAAAAGTATACAGACAATGAATCGTCGCTTCCTGGGATGTCTCCCTAACACATATCCAGCTGCAAGCCAAGCAACACAGAAAATCAACAATACGTTCAGTTCAAAGAAAATATAACTTCAATTGTTTTTCCTTTACTGTTTACTCATTGTAATTTTCACCATATGTGACCTTCAGTATTATTAATTTCCTTTGTGGTCAACAAATTTAAACATCAAACGTATATTATTGTTAGTTACACTTTTAATTTAATTTAAACCACGCGAAAAAATAATAATAATAAATGTAAATGACATCCGTCCGCGAACCCAAAGATATTTCTGTTTTCAACCAGGGATATTGATTGCTAACATAATACCACCAGAGACGTTGTTGCTTGCGCAGAGACGTTATTTGAAAAGAAAAGAAATGCGCGGTGACGTGTCTCCAGGTCAACTTCTCATGCCTGCCTCCTCCCTCCCTCCCTCCTTCCCTCCCTCCCTCCCTCCCAACCCCTCCGCGACGTGCATGGTTGATCACCTGACCCTCAGCCTCCAATTAAAAATCCAACTTGGTCCGCGGGTTTCTCCCCCCCCCACTAAATTCGCGCCCCCCCTCCCAAAATTTCCGGCCGGGGGGTCGAGAAACTGGAGCTGGACTCGGCTAACAAGAGTGTGACGTCACTCACGTTCTTGACTGGCTCCCACATGGGGGGAATTCTTCACCACCACCATCATCATCATGGTGTTAATTATTATTATTTTTCCCCTTTCCAGCTGGACGATTTCATCATTGAACGTGACGGAGCAAACCTACACGACGTGTATGGCCAAATGTTGATCAATTACACTGATTCTGATGATGGCAACTGGAGGTCCAGCTTGGCCGACGACGTGGAGCAGCTGAAGACCGCGCGGGAGGCAAGTCTCTTATTGCTCCAAAAATAACCTTATTTTAAATCGAAATTACCTTATTCTACGCTACAGACGTGTACCACAATATCGTGTTAGGTCATCCAGATGTTCCCCTTTATGTTATGACCTTTCACTTCTTCGTCCCTCAGGTGTTTCTCCTCTTTCACATATTGCGCCATGGTTTTCATTTTTTTTTCTTTTCAAATTTTATAAATATATGTTACCCCAAATCCGAAGAAGACTGGCGGCTGGCAGATGAAAGGACAATTACTTCAGTATCCCAACAGCTATAGAGTGTATAGGGCCGCCATCTTGTGGTGTAGTGGTTAGCGTCGCTGCCTCACAATCCAGGCATGGGCTTGGATGGATGTTTGTGTCGTCGTCACGGTAACGATGATCAAGACTGACCACGCGCGTGTGTGCGTCACTACTCCAGACAAGATGACAGTCCGCAAGTCGACTCGGTAGGCCCAGGCCCACACACACACACAATGGGAAAGGAAATAGTATATAGGGGAGAAGGAGAACGTCAGATATAATGCGAGTTAAGGATGTAAGGGGAACAAGAGAAGCAATATCGACCTTGCGGTTAATTTTCGGAGACAGGACAAAAATAAAACCGACCTACATTAATGGCATTTGGAGATTTAGAAAGAAAAGTGTATAAAACATCGATAAAGGAGGCTTATACAAGGATGGAACGTCAAATAGAATGCGAGTTAAGAGAAGGTCAGTTTGGTTTTTTTGGAAGGATGTAAGGGGAACAAGAGAAGCAACATTCACTCTGCGAAAAAATAATAGATGACAGGATATGAAAAAAACAGGCGTACGTTCGTGACATTTGTAGATTTAGAGAAAATCGTTTGATAATGTGATCTGGAACACGCTATTGAGGATTTTTGAAGAGCGCTGCAATAAAATATGGATAAAGAAGTACATAACCTCTACAGAAGACAGGCAGCAGTAGTTAGAATAGAAAATGAAGAAAAGAAAGCCGTGATCAAGAAAGGAGTAAGACAAGGAGGATGCAGTAGTCCATCCTCTTTAACTTATATATAATAGAACAGGCGACGAAGAAAGATAAAAATGAATCACACTGCAAGGAGAAGAAATAAAAACCCCTACGCTTTGCCGACGATGATATTGGAGTATTTAGTGGGGAGTCAGAAGGAGACTTGGAAACGGCATGAACGGAGTCCTAGAGGGAAGAGTACAATATGAGGGATTAATAGAAGGGAAAATCGATGAATGGAGTGTAGTATGGGAACCAGTGGAATAACAAAGGCTGTTAGATTGGAAAGGGATATTTTGACGGAAGATACGGAATTCCGCTACTTGGGAAGCTTAATAACTAGAGTAGGATAGAAAGGAAGAAGGATTTACTTACAGGGTAACATAAGTGTGAATAATAGGAAATCATTGGACCGTGCTGTTATATTGCAAAGGCATAATTAGAAGGAAAGCGATGGAATTGTGCTACTAAAGTAGGATAGAACAGGGAACGAAGGAATTAACGTACGGCTAATATTAGAGTGTGTGTGCGTGCGTGTTAGGGAATATTTCTAAAAATGTTGGTATGGACTGTGGCATTATAAGGTCGCGAAACGCGGACTATAGGAGTTGTAGAAAATAATGTTGCTATAGGAGAATGCTGAAAATTAACTAGGTCGATGGAGTGATTAATGAAGAAGTTCTAAACGGAATAGGGGCAGAGAGAACAATTTGGAAGCCTTTGAAGGGGGTGGGGGAATATATTAATCGGCCACAAGAGGGGAGAGGCCAAGGATGAAATACTCTGAGCAGATTAGGGATAATGAGGCAGCTACGTTTCAAATTTAAAGACTTGCGCACGGGAATCTCAGCATGGATCGGACAAGTCTTAGGACTGAAAACCACGGCAACAAGGTGTGTTCTTGTGACGGTTTCGTTGACCACAAGCTGCAGCACCGAATCTCGTGCTTGAGGTTAAATCTTCAGGTTGCAGGAAGTCGATGGTTCATTTGAAGTCCTATACCGCGTCTCAACACCCCAAAAAATTTATAATTTCAGATGTAAAATATAATATTTATCTTAGACTGATGAGTGAGGCGCGTCACATCTCAACAATTCGGCTATTATTATTATTAAAATACAAGTAATTTAAATAAATTTAAATTGCTACTTTTATAAAATTCATGTTTCACTGATGGACAAATACTTTGATTCTTATACTGAACACAACGTAACTCTCATCAGTTATTGTTATTACGAATTGTTAAATGAATAAATAATTTGACATCTTCAAATATTAATGAAAAGTCCAGGTAATTTATCATAATAGAAACATAGCCTAATATTTATTTAAATAAACCTACGACGCTTCGTCCACATTTGTGGAATTCATACTTGTAGCTTGTTTTACAAACTCTCGGGTTTATTGCAACTGATTAAGTGTTTAGGAATATATTTAAAAAATTTTTGATAAACATGAAATTATATGTCTTGTAATGTTATGCGAGTTTCGCGCCTAACTGGCCCGCGCCGAAACGGCCGCGCCGAATCTTCCCATCCATCCCGCATGTGAGTCTTCTGATGAAGTTTCTTAAAAATATCCGTTTAGGGGAAAGGGGGTTGCTTCTCCATTGTGCCTGATGACACGTCAGGGTCTTTCTTCTTTTCCCCCAGATTCTCCAATACCTGAGCGACATCAAGGTTCACTTCATGTTACGGTTCTTTGCGAGTTTGGGGAACGTCACTGCCCAGAGTGTCTGCGACTTGCTAAACTCCCGCTGCTCGCAAGACCTGGAGGACCTCGGGGACGAGATCAGCGTGAGTACAGACAGACAATGATTTTATTGTTTTTGTTTTTTGGTTAACAGGCTACATGAGTGAGAATCATCCTGAAACAGGCAACTCCCCCCTTTAATAGCATAGGAAGGGAATTGAAAATAAGGGGGGGATGCGGAAGGTAGAGCAAGGTAGCCAAGCAAGGGTTAACTAGGGGGGCCCCGGGCTATGGTTTAAGGATCCTACCCTAGTGGTGTTTCACCTAAAGAGATGATGCAGGGAAAACCCTAGAAAACCTGCATCAGGTAGGCCGGGGGCATTGGGAACTACTATTCTCGCGCCTCCCTTCCCCTGTGAATGACGGGAGACGAGTCTGCTGCTGTGGTAGTGTCGCAGCATTCCCTTCTCAGGAGGCAGTTGGCGGCCGACTGATCCTCAATGGGATCAGCGGAGGACAACAGCTCTTGCCATATGCCCAAGGTCTTTGACCCCGGTACATGTACCTCCTAAAATAGGTGAAGGTGTCTCGGCATGTGTGGGAACGTTGATAAAAAATACCCAGAGAGAGAGAGAGTGCAAGAGGCATTCCCGACATGATCAGGTAAGCCCCGCAGTCAGTCACTCTGGGGAGGCTGAAGCAAGCGCCTGCGAGAGAAACTCCTGCAGCGCCCTTCCCGATGATTTTATTGTTTTTTTCTTCTCTTCATAGTGTAAAGTTACAATCAATGTTATGACTGGGGGACGCTGACGGAGACTATTACGCCTGCCGCCGAGTGGAGCGCTGCTGACGCTTAGGGGCGGATCTTCTTGTCCAACAACTACTTCCCGTGGCCTTCTTGTTATTTGTAGGGTTAAAATGTCGGCGATGAGGTTCTTGAATTCCACTCAGGCTTCATTCACTCCCAGTCTTCGTCCTTTTCCGGCGCCATATTGGAGTATTAGTGGGAGTCAGAGGAAGGCTTGGAAATCTTAATAAGTGACATGAACGTGATCCTAAAGAGAAAAGACTTCAATATGGGGATTAATAGAAGGGGAAATCCCAAGGTAATGGAGTGTATTATTGGTAAACAGTGGAATAAAAAAAGTCTGTTAGATTGGGAGAAAGGGATATTTTGACGGAAGTTAAGGGATTCTGCTACTTGGGAAAGCGTAATAACTAGGGATTGTAGAAGAGTATAGTAGACATAAAGAGTAGGATAGCTAGAGGCAAGGGAAGAAAGTCTTTCGCGAAAAAGATGCCATTTTACTTACGGAGTAATATAAGTGTGAATATTAGGAAATCGTTGTCAAAAATGTTGGTATGGAGCATTGCGTTGTATGGAGTGCGGAACGTGGACGGTTGGAGTTGGGGGAAAGGAAAATAAGAATAGAAGCCTTTGAAATGTGAGTGCTATAGGCGAATGAGATGGATGGTGGATAGAATCACAAACGAGAAAGTTCTAAAGAGAATAGTGGAAAATGGAACAATATGGAGGACGTTGACTAACAGAAGGGATAGATTAGTAGGGCAGGAGGGAAGTGTGTGGAGGTAAGGGCAGTAGAGAGAGGCCAAGGATTAGGGAGGATGTGGGTTGTGCTAGTTTTAAGGAAATGAAAAGTCTTGCGCAAGGTAGGTTGTCTCTATGAAGTGTGATGGTTGTTGCAGAACACGACCTGCGCGAGGGAGACTCTGGTGAACTGGCTGACGTTGCTGTTGGGATTTGCCATCGACGACAGTCTGAAGGAATCCTCCTCCAGCCTCTGCGACCGCGAGGATCTTTCCATATGCCGGACCATCAACAGCAACTGCACGCTGCGGTACGTGAGACGAGCAGCGAAACTGATCAAGAGGTTAGTCGAGGATTTTCACCAAGGAATACCTGTGCAAGGTACAGCGTCCCTGATGATGGACATGGTCCAGTACCAGATCCACAGCATACGGTTCCTGTCGAAAACGTTCAACGAGACCTTCCGTGGATTTCTGAAGTTTGCGGTTCCCGTCTCCCTCTTACCGTCCGTCGAGCCTTTCAAGTTTGAAAATCTGCTGCACCCTTTCGGAGTGAAGGTTGACTCGCCGTCGTTCCTGTTGGGCGTCGACTACGAGGACGACTTCACAGTCAAACTTCCCTGCTACAGCTACCTGGACTGCTTGATCAGGTCCACGGCCGACCTCATGCAGTGCGTCAGCAGGGATCCGGCCAAGATGGCGCTGGTCTGGACCACGGTTCCCTCCCTCTACGCGCACTCCCAGTGCTTGTGCCTCGCTTCCGACGGCCGAGGCTGCCGGGTGAAGCCGCCCCCGGGAGTCGAAGCCCTTCCCTTCTGCCTGTCGGTGCTGCTGAGGGACTTCCAGAGGCAGGTGCGGTACAGGCCGGCCGTCACCTACCTGGACTACGCCTTCCAGACGCGGGTTCCCGTCAGCAAGCTCTCTCGCCTCCTCTCGGCGAACTTCAGGAACGCGTGTCGTGACCACTGGGACGACGACGTCAGGATAGAAAACGTCATGTCCGTGCGGTGTTACTTCAAGGACCTCGTCAACGGTGACCTCAACTGCACCGAGCGCCGGGTAATTGGAACGCTAGACGACGCTCAACTCTGCGCCATGATATACTTCCTTCAGTTCCTTCCGCTTGGCGAAGGCGAGACCCGCGTGTCCTACCACGGGGTCGAGGACTCGCCGCTGGTCCTGGCCCTCACTTGCGTGGACGTCGCGGTGCGCGTCCTCACCATGGTCACGTACCTCGCCTCCCCGCGGCTGCGCAACCTCCCGGGCAAGCTGCTGGTAGCTTACCTGGCGACGGCGCTGCTGAGGCTGCTGCTGGTGGTGAGCGTCAGCCTCGAGGACCTGCCCCTGGCCGTGCGCCTCGACGTCTCCACGGACCTCGCCTCCACCCTGTGGCGCACGGCCTACCTCCACTTCCTCACCGTGTCCATCCTGGACCTGCGGCCTCCGGACACCCTGAGCCCCGCTGAAGCCCGCAGGGTCCTCCTCCGCTACTCTCTCTTGGGCTGGCTGCTGCCCGCGGCCCTCTCGGCGGCCTTCTTCCACTTGGACGACGTCCTCGACACGCGCCTCAAGGTCGGCCAGCTGTCCTTCGTGCTGTGCAACTGCGCGGCGCTCTTCGCCAACTGGTACATGTTCTACAGGAACTGTAAGTTCTACTACGAGGTGAGGAGCGGCGCCCGTGAGCTGCGGGGAGACGTCGACGTCTTCAAAGACCTCTTCAACTTCGCCCTGAAGACGTCGGTCTTTTCAGGGGCGGGGATCAGCTTCCGGCTGATCGTCACGCAGATCGACTCCCTGGAGCACGTGCTGGGGTACTTCCACGTCTTGGGCACGCTCCACGGCCTCCTGCTCTTCCTGCTGTACGGCTGCAACCGCGAGGCCCGCGACCTCTGGCTCAGCGTCCTCCGCTTTCCTCTACAGCTCTGCGGTCCGCGTCTAAACACCTCCACGCGTCCTTGTTCCGTCGAATTGGCAGGGAACTTTGCGGGTCCCCGAGTTCACGACGAGCCACTCACGGCAACGTTGCCACGCGTATGAAGCCCCGCAGTGGAATGACCGGCGTCATTGATATCCCGCGGCGGCTACAGGCAGGTGAGAAGGGCGACGGGGCTGATGACGCGCCTCTCTGCTACCTTTGGGAACATCAGGTTTGTTTTGCTTAAGGTCCGTTCACCCTTCAAAATTTCTCAAGGGCGCTATTATCTCTTCCCACGCTTATCAGACGAGTTTAACCTGGGAGGTTACAACACTAAAGGGCCTTGTGAACGAGCAACCTTTTTACGGCAATATACGGTCGGCAAATCATGGCCAAGCAATCTTGGCCCAAAATCCAGCAACATATCCGGCAATATAAACTATTGCCCGGCAATACATCAGTGTTGCTGAGCAATGTTGCCCGTCGTCGTATTGCAACCACTTGCCGGAGAGTTTTGGATCCGGTACCGAAAATATGCGGAATATTGCCCCCCGGGGGTAATTCTAGTAACCTAGAGACCTCTGTGGGTTAATCGGCTGAGTTAATAATTAATATAAGACGTGGTTAGCGTCGTGTTTCATATAAATATTATTCATGGATTCGCCTAACGAAATAATATTGCATTTCTCGATGCAGTTCACACAATAATTCATCAATTTGAGACGACGTGGGTGTGTGGGTCATTAAGAGGAACACCAAGGGAAAAAATAGATGTTTGGGGAAACAACAGCCAACAAATTTTACAACTTATGAAACCTGTATATGTTGGTCATTTATTGAAAAGTAACAAAAAAATTATTGCAAAATAATTTCTAATTTTTTAAAATAATTTTTCAGCAAATAAATGAGGTCTAGCCTGTAATTAAATAAATTCAATTAATCCTTCCATTAAAACTACGCCCTACTTCAGTCGAACACTGAATAAATACGTCATAGATGTACAGGAAGCGGGGGAAGTCAGGAACGTCAAAATAATTTTTTGGATAATTGCCAAATCTCGTATAGATTCGCGGTGTTGTATGTATTCCTCCCCCATCACCGTAATCCTCCTTTTTTCCCCTCTACAATGACCTCTATTTTTGAAGGAAATACTTAAATGTCTCCCTGTGACGTAGAAGGCGACGTTTTTTGAATAGATAATAGTTATCAAGAATCAGTTCGTTACTTCAATTGTGATTTGTTCATTTAAAAAAAAGGTCTAAACCAGGTTCTCATTTTCCTTCAGTTTATCCCCACTAACTAACTGTAACGATGCGCTAATCGATAAGAACTTTATTTTCGGCCGCCATATTGCTGCTGCTGCTGTAAGCCACGTGTAGGCGGCGGTGCCAAATGTTCCGGCCGCCATATTGCTGGCCGGGATACACACAAAATGGCCGGCCCATAGCTACGGCAACACACATTGCCGGGCTATAATTTTCAGCAATATTGCCGGTAATTTTTTTTGGTCCTTTACGAGACTCCTTAACAAAACAGCCAGGGTTGATCAGGACGTTGAAAGGAGGGGGAAAGCTGGAAGGAGGAAACGTGAGATTTTGATGGAGAGTTTGAGAGGGAGGTGAAGAGAAGGAAGTGAGTGAGAGCCAGAACTTGTTTGTGTCGGAGTGAAGCAGGAGGGAAACTGAGGCATGACCACAACTCAACCTGGAAGAAGAAAGTCTTGCAGCTGGAGGAAGAGTAATCCAACACGAGGAAGTTTCCAGAATCGCCTAAAATCACCTGCATCGACAGACGAAACAGGAACGAAAATTTCCGGCCACACGTTGTTCCACCAATAATTAATTAACCCTGATAAACTTTAAAAATTTTAAAAAATCGCCCCATTTAATTGACATGTAAAAAAATTTGTAATTGTTGTTCAGGGGTCAATAATGAAGTTGTTCTTTATATATATATATAAATAAATAAAATTATTATTATTTTTTTAAAGGTATAATAATTAGTGAAAATTATTTTAAATAAAACCCCGTCAAATCACTTTCCTGATAGGCTAAAATATGCAACAGTTACTCCTATCGATTTTGGCAATTACAGATCAAAATCCCTCCTGCCAGTATTCTCTAAAATATTTGAAAAAGTAGTCACTTAAATAAATATAATCTGCTTACCACCTCACGATTTGGCTTCAGGAAGAAGTGTTCAACAGACATTGCTATTTTCACTCTCACTCATGAAATCTTGGAACAACTAAACAAAAAAAGACACCCTTTAGGAATTTTTTTTGACTTATCCAAAGCTTTTGATTGTGTAGACCATAATATCCTTCTAAACCAAATGAAGTTTTATGGAATAACAGGAATTTCCCATAATTGGCTCTCCTCTTACCTAACAAATAGGAAACAGAGGGTTACATTAAAAGACTCTAACTCTGGACAAATCATTAACTCAGACTGGGGACAAATAAAGACTGGGGTTCCATTCCATTCCTCTTCTTAATATATATATAAATGACTTACCTAGATCCATAAATTCTTCTTCTAAAACTATACTTTTTGCAGATGATGCTAGTATTTCGGTTACGAATAAAGAAAATAGTCTGTTAAATGCTGCCAAGTGTTACATTAAGCCAGATGCTGCTTCACTGGTTGGTTTTTCTTCAGCCAATTGTGATAAAACACACTTGATGCAGTTTCAGACAACGAATGCACAATTTTAACTCAATAAATAATTGAGACATAACTGAAGTTGAATGTACAACCTTTTAGGTATATCATCCATGGACAATAAATTAAACTGGGGTAGGATCATATTAATATTCTCCTACGAAAATTAGGCTCTGCAGCAACCTTTGCTCTTAGAGAATTATGTCAAGTTGTAGTCATCCTAACATAATAAGAAAATTAGTTTATTATGCATATTTCCACTCTATAATGACATCATATGGTATAATATTCTGGGGCAACGCATCAGGGAAAAGATAAAATATTTACACTTCAAAAAAAGGCTGTTAGAATATTATGATGTCAGGTCTTGTAGGGGACTTTTCAAGAAAACTGGAAAACTGACAGTCACTTGCCATAATATTCAATCACTCATGTAACCTCTTCACACTAAACACAGGCATACATGACTTTGATACCAGAAGTAAAGTAAGGGAAGTCTCTAACCCTAATACAAAAGGGTGTACATTACAATGCCATCTATTAGCATATTTAATAAACTTCCCACCTCCATTAAACAATTAAAAATAAATCCAAAAACAAGTTCAAATATGAACTAAGTTCTTACTAAGGCAACTCCTTCTACTCTGTTGAAGAATTTATGGAGCTGAATGTATCATCATAGGGTAGATATTTATAATTATGTAAGAACATTATTAGGACACTAATTGTTTAGTATAGGATGTAAAAATATTTATCAATTTTATATATATAAGGTACAAATTGTATGTCTTCTGTATAGAACTTGAGAAAATCTTATTATTATAAGTTAAAAATTAATGAATAGTTACAGTATATTCTAATATTAATAAAGCAACCTAACTATGTGTATAAAATCTCTGACTCGTGTTCCACATCATCCTTGAAGCTTGTGCTTGCTTCTCTATAGGAGGATCTATGGAATATGATTTTATACTTATACTTACTTGCTTAAACTTTTCTATAGTATTAAAGGAAAGGCCTGTACAAATCTTCCAACATTCGTATGTAGAGAGAGTCCTTAGGCTCTGGATCTTGTTATCAGCAACAGGAAGGAAAAAGGAACCACAAGGATCCGCTGAACAAATCCGCCGCTAAATGTTAAAGAAAAATATTCTCTTTTATTATTCTATAGGTTCTCCGTATTCCTCCCTTGTTTTTGTTGTAGTATTTTTTCCCCTCTACTTCCTGCGTAATCCTCTTCGTCTCCCATAATCGGTTCTCTACTACAGCAGACACACACATGATAATTACCTCACGTCTATTAAACCTATCCCTTCAAAGTCCAGCCATATTGTTCTGCGCGTCCCCTACTCTGCTTCATAACTTCCTCGTTAGTTAATCTATCCACTACTCATCTCTTTCTCCTATAGAGCACCACATTTTTCAAAGGCTTCTATTTCTTTCCCATCGTCCACGTTTCGTACCCATATAACGCCACACTCCATTCCTACATTACCTTTTCATTTTTATATTCACCGTGAGTAAATTCCTGTTCCTTGGCCTGTTGCTATCCTACTCTAGTAGCAGAATTCCTTAACTTCCGTCAAAATATCCCTCCCTTTCCCCAATCTAACAGCCTTTGTTATTCCACTGTTTCCCTTAACCATACTCCATCACCTTTGTTTTCACCCTCTATTAATCCTCATATTAAACTCTTTCTCGAGGATCACGTCCATGCCTTTTATTATGGTTTCCAAGTCTTTATCCTGTTTAAATATAAGCTTAACTGATATAGCAAGACTATACAAAATTTTGTACGTTGTTGTTTTTTTTGGAAAAGGGCAGGGAGAAAGGAAAGGATTATTTGGAGCGGAAGGGTAAAGTAGGGTGGCAGCCCTGCCCTGCCCTCGACCTTTCTCCGCTCCTCTTCCTGTTTTTTTTCTTCTCTGTATCCTCCGTAATCCTCTTCGCCTCCCTTACTCTGCTTCTAACTTCCTCGTTAGTTACCCTATCCTCTACTCATCTAATTCTCCCACAGCACCACATTTCAAAGGCTTTATCGCACCCCCCTAATATTCACACTTATATTACCTGTGAGTAAATCCCCCATTTTTCTGTGAAGGAAGCCTTTCCCTCTTTGTCTCTCCTGTCCCGCTGCTCCTCATGCACACTCAGGAGCGCGTGGTCATGACGTCACGCACAGTACTCACTCACCCGCGGTACTTTTCCTTTTTTATAAATTATAAAAGGAGGAATTGGAAACAATATTCATACAACCTAATTTTTAGGAGGAAGAACAAAGTGTCAATCACGAGGATATTTAAAACATTATTATATATTTCTAAGCATAATAATGATTTTTCCCCGTTTAAAATAAACCATGACGGAATTATTCAATTAAAATAATTTCCCTGTTTTTAAAGATTAATTCTTTTCTCCTTTCCTCTGGCTCCTGCCGGTTCCTTTCTCACAGAACTTTTTTAATAAATTCATACCAAATTTTGCAGCGTTGCCACATCATATTTATGTCTTTCAACAACTGCTTCGTGCCCCACTCTTCTCTTCTGCGCTGTCCAAGAGGTCCACCAATTAATTAATTTTTTTTAGAAAAAAAACAACGTGAGACACACACAGATGGTTTAAAACTTTGCGGATGGATTTTTAAGGGTTTTCACTGTGTTTTGCCTAATTTTCAGACACTTAAAAAGCAATCGTATGAATCGGTTGAAAGTTATAAATATTAAATGTAAGCTTAATTGATTTATAGGAAGACTACAAAATGTTGTACGTTTCTTTTTTAAGAAAAGGGCAGGGAGAAAGGAAAGTGTTTATTTGGCGCGGGAGGGTGAAGTAGGGTGGCAGCCCTGCCCTGCCCTGGTCCCCGACCTTTCTTCTCTGCTCTTCCTGTTTGTTTCTTTTCAATGAAGCTTATATTTTCATATTTATCACTTTCAACCTCTATTGTCTTCTGCTGTCCAAGAGTTAGCAAAGGTCCACTAATTAATTAGTTTCGAAAACCGTAAGACTGCGGATAGGGATTTTGCCTAACTACCCCGGAGGAAGGAATGTGAGAGGCACAGGGCAAAGCAGGGCTGCCACCCTGCATGTATAATCCCCTCTTAATATAAATATAACCATTGTCCTTTATAGCGTCCATAATAAATATACTTCACTTCGCTCTGGATTTACTATTGAAGCTCGACCTTTCACACATATTACGGAGGTTAGTCACTTCACTTGTAACGTTTCCTGTGTTCTTTTCCTATATTTATTTCCCTGAAGATGGTTCCCCCCCTAAACAACTCCTGCCACAGGTTCAGTTATTCCAGTCGTTGACGGTCCTGCTTACGGATGAAAAAAATATCCCAAACATATGTTCCTTTTCTCTGTGCATTTTACTGTGAACTGTTGATCTCATCAACCTATATAACTAGGCTTTCTCATTTTACAGCTGGTTCCATTAAATTGTTTTTCGCCCCCGCTTTGCATTATCCTTTCTTTGTGACTATAACTTGCACCGTTGTGCCTTGTTGTGCCTCTCCTTCCCTTCCTATGACCTCGGCCTCTACTCTCCCAAAATTAACAGCCCCTTTCTCTACTAATTTTCTACTTCATATTCTTCCGCAGTGGATCAGGACAAACAGTCGCCCCTGTTTTCCAAAATTGGCCTAACGTAGGTTAAATAAGTCACCTCTTCAGGTTTTGAACTTCCCTCTTTTAAGTCCGTCGCTATTAAATGTGAGCAAGTCCAGTCTTTGCGGGTCCTGATATTCACCCAAGTCTATTTAACTAGATACATGCCTGACTGTTCTATATTCTGTCTCATCTCTCTATCTGAACGATCCTTTCCGTAAACGCGATTGAGCTGCTGTTAATTTTCCCCCCATTATTTGTCCCTTGTCCAGCCATTGACTTTACCTAGATCTTCCTGTAATCCTAACTCGTCCTGTTCGTCGCTTATCTTTCTGAAGATGGAGCTGCAGAAAACAGCCAGCCTGAAGAAATAATAAATATTACAAAAAAAAACAGTGATGGTCCCGTTACAGAGCCTTGAGGAACTCCCGTCGTGACGTCACAGCGCCTCAATCAGGAAAATTCTTCTCCGTCTTTGACTCTTTTTTGCGATCTGTTGCTTAAAAAATTTTTCCTGTCCATAGTAAGAGTCCTTTAAATAATAACTCATTGATATAATTAATCCAGCAGGATATCACACGAGGCACGTCATCAAGGACCATATCAAGAAAATAGTAAGAAAAGGAGGACCACGCTGTTTATCTTATATATATACAACAGGCGATGAAGAAAGTTAAAACGGAATATGGAAAAGGAATCATACTGCAAGGAGAATAAGTAAAAACCTTACGCTTGCTTTGCCTATGATATTGTAGTATTATTAGGGGAGTCAGAGGAAGACTTGGAAACCATAATAAATGGTATGAACCTGATCCTGAGGGAAGAGTTCAACATGGGGATTAATAAAGGGAAAACTAAGGTGATAACAGGGTCAGTTCAACCCAGCCATGACACCCAGGGTCTTAATGAAACTTGGTTTGTTTGTTCCTTTCATGGATATAAGGAATGATATAACCTTGTCTCGTGTCCCGAAACGTGGCTTATTAATCCATCCCTTCTGTTGGTCCATCTCATTCTCCTGTAGCACCACTTTTCAAAGACTTTTCTATTCTTTTTCCCTTCCCCCCCCCCCCCATATAACGCCGCACACGCTGATCCATACCCAACATTTTCAAGCAACGGTTTCCTGATCTTCACCGTTACATTAGTTCCTCTTCCTTCCTACTCTATTAGCAGAATTTCTTAACTTCCCTTCAGACTATCCCTTCACAATCTCGCAGCCTTTGTAATTCCTCTGTTTCGCATACTAAATTTTGGGTCATTCCACGTCAAACCAACCCAAAAAAGAGTACGATTCGACACCCAGGGTCTCAGATTTTAATGAAACTTGGCTTGTTTGGATATAAGGAATGATATGAAATGTTTCTGCTCCATCACTAATGGTTTTTATTTTACAGCCTGATAAAGTTTTTGAAATCGCGTGTTTTTTTTTTGATCGGCGGATGAAATGAAATTTGTTCTTCCATAGAAAATACATCATATATTCCTTATTTAGCAACCAATGTTGATGAAATTTTTTATGGGAATTCTTCAAGCGAGAAACAAAATATTGTATCTATAAACTATCTGTAAGTGGTCTGAAAAGAATTCTGAAAAGTGGTGAAATGAATTTTTTTTAATGATATATGAGACTATCGACGCGAAGCGGAATATCATCATAGTGAGGATAACGACAAAAGTCCTTTATAATTATAAGATATACACCAACACATGAAAAAAAATAAAATTGATGGTTTTTTCACTCCTTGATTGATTGTTTTTTCCCTTCAAAAATAGGAAATGGGTCATTGCCCGTGTCACGTGGCTTAGTTTTCAGAACCGATCCCCGAGCAACCATTTCCGAATCTGATGAAATGTTGACAGTTTGTACTCTGAGGAAGGCCTTAGATGAACATCTGAAATAAGAGTTTTTTCGCAAAAGGCAGAGCAGACGTCGGTCCAAAAATGCCTCTTTTCAGCTTTAATATTACAGAATAGATCCTGAAAATTATTTTCTATAATAAACCTAATGCTCAGATTACGAAAATAATAAAGAAAAGTTGACGATAAAATTTTCGTTAATTTTTTTTTTCTGAAATTCAAGGAATCCTGACGGCATTTATATTTTGTACTTCGCATTTCTACACGAATGTCTACAATTCAGATGATTTACAACTTTGAAGGCCTCATCAAATTTCATCAAAATCGGAAATGGTTGCTCGGGGATCGGTTCTGAAAACTAAGCCACATGACATGGAAGTGAAAAAAAATCAATCAAGGAGTGAAAAAACCATCAATTTTATTTTTTTTCATGTGTTGGTGTATATCTTATAATTATAAAGGACTTTTGTCGTTATCCTCACTATGATGATATTCCGCTTCGCGTCGATAGTCTGATATTTCATTAAAAAAAATTCATTTCACCACTTTTCAGAATTCTTTTCAGACCACTTACAGATAGTTTATACATACAATATTTTGTTTCTCGCTTGAAGAATTCCCATAAAAAATTTCATCAACATTGGTTGGTAAATAAGGAATATATGATGTATTTTCTATGGAAGAACAAATTTCATTTCATCCGCCGATCGAAAAAAAAACACGCGATTTCAAAAACTTTATCAGGCTGTAAAATAAAAACCATTAGTGATGGAGCAGAAACATTTCATATCATTCCTTATATCCAAACAAGCCAAGTTTCATTAAAATCTGAGACCCTGGGTGTCGAATCGTATTTTTTTGGGTTGGTTTGACGTGGGTGGAATGACCCAAAATTTAGTATGCGAAACAGAGGAATTACAAAGGCTGCGAGATTGTGAAGGGATAGTCTGAAGGGAAGTTAAGAAATTCTGCTAATAGAGTAGGAAGGAAGAGGAACTAATGTAACGGTGAAGATTAGGAAACCGTTGCTTGAAAATATTGCGTATGGATCAGCGTGTGCGGCGTTATATGGGGGGGGGGGGGCGAAACGTGGAAGATAGGAGTTGGGGGGAAAGGGAAAAAGAATAGAAAAGTCTTTGAAAAGTGGTGCTACAGGAGAATGAGATGAGATGGAATCACAAGCGAGGAAGTTATAAACAGAATAGGGGGGAAGAGCGAACAATATGGAGGACTTTGACCAACAGAAGGGATGGATTAATAAGTCACGTTTGGAGGAATAAGGGTTTTGTAAAATTAGTATTAGAGGGAAGTAAACAAAAGAGGGAGACCAAGGATGTAATAGGCTGATTATGCTGAAATAAAAAGGCTTGCGCAAGGTAGGTTAGCATGGAGGGTTAGTCAATACCACAACAACAATTCTCTTAACTAAGTGTCGTGTTACGTCGCTTCTTTTTTCCTGATAACGTTATCAGAGGAAGGAAGGAAGGAATGGAGGGGGGAGAGACTGAGGAAGGCAGTTGTCATTCCCGGCGATGATGATGGAGCTCCTCGTCGCGTCTCTCCTGATGATGTCCGCAGCAGCGGCGACGCCTCACGACAACCTCACGACGGTGAGTCTCTAGCTAGAGATCAGGTGATCAGCGATGAGGGACAGTCTTCCCTTTCCTATAGACGCTACTCTAAAGCCTGTGATGTGTGATTGGAAACAGTAAAAAGGAGACGGAACTGTCACAAAAATTCCCGTGTGATATATTTGTAACCAACTTCCCAAGAACAGTAGAGCCAACATAAGTACAGGAAACTCAGACCTTACGGACTTCCTTGTACCCCTATAAGGATTACTGTTATTGTGGTATTCAGCCCTAAGACTAGTTTGAGGCAACCCTACATAATAAACTATATCTTGCGCAAGTCTTTTCATTTCCTCATTTTCAAGTACAACCTATAGCGTTAGTAATCTGCTTTTTCGTATTCCATCCTTGGTCTCCGTCTTCTGTTCTTACACCACACACACACACTTACCCCTAATTTTACAAGATTGTCGTGTCTTAAAACGTGGCCTATGTTATTCTGTCCCCTACATAGTGTTCGCTTTTTCTCCTATTATAAATACAACTTCCACTTTAGCGATTCTATCCTCCACTATTCATCTGATTCTCGTACAGCACCACATTTCAAAAGGATTCTATTCTATTCCCTTCCCCTCCCCCAACTGCTATCGTCAACGTTTCGCACCCACCCCATATAACGCCGCCACGCTCGATACGTAAATGTTTTTAGCAACGGTTTCCTAATATTCAATCTTTTATTACCCGTAAATAAATTCCTCTTTCTTTCGTGTGAGCCTTCCCTTGCTATCCCGACTCCAGTACCAGAATTCCTAAACTAAAATCCTTTGTTATTCCACCACTGTTTCCCATACAAGACTCCATCACCCACCATAATCCACTATAGTTAGAAGCGTCACTCTACCCATTCGGATTGACCTACGTTACTGTGTCTGGGTCTGAATTTTTTTTCACAGAACTTAATGTCTTTGAAAATATATAAATAATAAAACTTTAAGGTCTTTTTACGCATGCGGTTTTGGCGAAAAAAAACTAAAAATAATGTCCCGGGTCTTCTTTAATATTTCCTTAATCTACTTCAACTTTAACAAGTCATAGATTTCGAACTGTTACTTTAAATAGCTTTAAAATTTAGCTAAAAATAGTGCAAACCCTTCAAAACCTATCCACGAAATTTGAACCATCTGAGTGTCTTAAGCTGTTAATTAGCGGACCTCTGCTTACTCTTGGACAGCGCAGCGCGTCGCAGAAGAGTGGAAAGTCCAATCCGAAGGTAATTTAATTCGCTAAATATTAGGGATTGCTCAAAGACGCGTAATTATGTAAATATTATCGAATACCGTAGAGAAAAAAAAGTTATACGTACGAAATACGATGTTTTTTCCCCATCGGTTTCCGACTGGCGATTCGGAAATTTGGAACTTTTTCTACTACAGTACTTGGGGGGCGGCGCTCAGGAACGCAGGAAAAAATTTTCCCCAAAAACTTCTCCTCAAAGTTTCGCGTCAGTTTCTTTCAGAACGTCTAATGAAATGTCTATTGCGTATAACAACCACAACCCATTTACTTGCACAATTCTCCGCCTTAAGGAAGCACAAGTCGCCACCAGTTGGTCAGCAGCCGTACAGTAGTGGGGAGAAATTTGAAACAAAATATATATAATGGATGTATTGTCGTATCTCTTGTTATTATTATTAGTATTATAATGGCACTAAAAGAAAAGCGAAGCCATTGACGTTGCGTGAAAGAATCGTAAAGACACGCGAAAAGTATACGTACTGATTTAACTGTGCAAATTTCAGTGACAGAAACACTATTATTTGGTATTAAGCAGAGATTCAAGAAACTGTTTGAAGTGCATCTGTACAGGGGAAAAAATATATATTGATAGTAGAATAAAATAACAGGTTGATTAGTGTAATAAATAGGTAGGCAGATGTTCTAAATTGTTACTTACACCAATTGTATGTCTTTGTTTGGATATAAATCACAGCCAAATAATTAATATTAGGGCAGGAATAATCAGGCAATTATTAACATTTATTACGAGTATTTTAACTACATGTAAAAGCTCCTGTTATATAAATTTCCTGCCGCTAATAATCTTAATTAAATGCCTTTTCAAAAAAACTCTCGTTTCTGGCATTCGTTTTGTCTATGGGATATTATTGTACCGTTTATCCTACATTTCTTTTAAATTCCAAGCTCACTGCAGCAATATTAACTAGGGATGAAACACACGCGCCTTTTCCGTCATCGTAGAGTAAATTGACGACGATGAATGCGGACCACGTGACATGTGTAGCATGTTGTTCACTTTGTGCACAATTTGTCCCGAGCCTCTTTATTTGTGGCATCCGCTTTGCGAAAAAAATCAGAAAAAGAATTGTATAAAATTTCGTGGCTTTTGAGAGAAATCTCTCCTTTTCGTCTTCTTCTGGGCCGCTATGGGGTCATTAACCCTTGAGCAACGGCAAACCCTTGGAAGCAGGTAGAACTCTTTGTCCTCCCCCACTCCTTCTACCACTAATATTTTCGCTACGACATTAATATATACATATATATATATATAATATAATATATATCCGTGACTCACGGTGTCTGCCAGTCACCCACCATTCACATTCAAAAAATTACCGGCAGTTTCTGCTGAGGATGACCGTGCGTTTCCCCTTAAGGATTCTGTTTTGCTTGGTTTGAATTTTATTTTAATTGGAGTTTTGGGGTCGATTAGGGAAATGGAAAATGAGCCTATAGGTGGAAATTGGTGCGTATCTGTTGAGGAATGCATAGAGTAGTTTTATTTTAATGCTAATTGTGGACGACGAAAGGTGGGTAAGATGGCGTTGGCCAGGAAAGTTTTGTTGTCTAGAATAAGTGCGGGTTTTTTTATTGGGATATGGGAGCCAAAAAACCCATAGAATGAATGAAGTAAGGGGATGATTGTTTTGGACGGTGATTGGATCTATTGCAGATTTGGAAGATTTTATGCCCTTAACAGCTATTTCGACTGTGGTGCGAACGCCCGAGGTGAAGGAAGAGGTTTGGTGAAGGAAGCTTAGCTATGTCATCCGCAAAAAAAATATATATATTGTTTTAGTGGATGGGCGACGTGGAATGTTAAACAGGAAGGGGGCTGATACGCTACCTTGTGGGACGCCACAGGAGATGGAGGAAGGTTTTGGAGAAATGATTACGGTTAGTAAGATAATTTTAAAGGGATTCTGAAGAGTGTCTCGTTAAGTTCAATTTTTATTGTGAATAAGAGGGATGGACTTTGTCGAAGGTTAGTAAATACACTAATGCCTCACTCTCCGTGATTTTAGAAAACACAGACCGGCGCCAAACTGTCTAGGTTTCTTCACCCCGCCCGCGCCCTTCTTCAATTTCTCTTGCATTTACCAGTAGAACACGTGATGACGAACAGCTTTTGGCGTCGATCCGTCTGGAGTTGAACTTGGAGTTGATGTTATTTTCGTTGTTGCAGCTGGACGACTTCATCTATGAAGAGTACGGACACCATCTTGAAGTCAGGGCAACGCGAGTGTTGTGGAACTACACCGAATATGAGAACCTCGAGTGGAAGTTCTTCCTGCAACAGGAGCGGCAATCCTTCGACGTGAAGGACGTGAACGAGGCAAGTCACAACAATAGTCCGTATAGTAGCAAATGACGCCATAGAAACTGGGTTACCGGTGACGAAATCGTGTACGCGACTTCCTTGCAACCAGGAAACAAACAGCGAGGGGGAAATACAGCCTCTGTGCTGTGATTCATTAAGAGAAACTCGTTCAAACATTAAAATTACACTATTTATTTTAAAAAATTAAAAAGAAATATCTAAATAGTTTTTTTATCTTTTTGTCACCTACTGAGTGTGATTCACTTTTTTCCGAGGTTACCTTGTTTTCGGCCAGAACTCGGATTAAAGGAAGACAGTTAAAGAAATGGAATGGTAAAATGTCATTTTGACCAGGGACTCGAAGGCAGGACCTCCCGACAATCAGCCGGGCGGGCGCTCTGCCAACTGAGCTAATCCGAGTCGACGTCCGAGGACCGATTAAACATCGACATTTTACCGTAGGGAATATTTATGTGGTAAACATGCAGCAAAGTTTCCCTCCGCCAGCCAGGGAAAGGTTTAGTTATAGCCCTGGGGTGGGTTTTTATAACATTGCAATCGATTACCAAGTCAATGGATATTCAAAAGATTTTATTGTATTTCTATTGTTCAGTGAATTTTGTATATTTTGTTTTATCATACTAAAAGAAGATTTTTTTGATATTAAGAAAAATGTTTTCTTTAAGACAAACTGTTTATATTGTATTGCATTTATTGTTAGTCTACAATTGGGCGTAAGCCCGGTGGCAGATACAAAATTAAATTTCTCAAACGTAATTACTCTCAATCTAAAAGAAAAATCTAAAAAAATAATCGACGTGCACCGCTCGGCGTCCGGATTGCAAGAGAGAGAGAGAGAGAGAGTAAGAGAGAGAGCTGATGGTGGTGTTGAGAAAAAACCGTGTTTTGACGATCCCAAGCAACCGACCAACTTTGCCACAGCAAGTGTCACACATGCATCACATGAGTGGAGGATGAACGCCGTGGCAATTGGTAGAATATGCATTACTTTCTGTATTATGTTTTATTACTGTACTTCAATTGAGACGCTTATTTTCCTATTTTTCAATTTAAATAACGCAGCTTTGATCAGTTACCCTAATGATTCCTTGAGCAGGAAGTGATCAGCCAACTGTAGACGATCCCGAGCTCAGGGGAAGGATATGAAGAACACGCAGGGGAGGTTTACAATCCAAGAAGGACCTTCACGATGATTGGCCTATTGTTTCTCACTCACTACTGTAAATTCTCCACTCTCGTCTTCTCCAGGTTCTCCAGTACGTCAGCGACATCAAACTCTTGTTCATGCTGCGATTCACGAGGTCTTTGGTAAACGTGAGCGCCGAGTCCATATACCAGGACCTCAACACCCACTGCTTCCAGGACCTGGAGACGCCCATCCAGGACCTCAGGGACGAGCTGACCGTGAGTAAAGTCAACTGATTACTTGACCAACTAACTTCAGACGTTTCTCTGAGCGGGAATTTAGAAATTAAAATAATATTTTGATGGAAGTTAAGGAATTCTGCTACTTGGGAAGCGTAATAACTAGAATAGGATAGCACAGGCAAGGAAGTCTCACAGGAAAAAGAGGGATTTACTTACAGGAAATATAAGTGTGAATATTAGGAAATCGTTGGCGTTATATGGGTGCGAAACGTGGACGGTAGGAGTTGCGGAAAAGAAGAGAATAGAATCCTTTGAAATGTGGTGCTGTAGGCGAATGAGTTTGGTGGATAGAACTACTGAGTAAAAAGTTCTCAGCAGAATAGTGGAAGAGAGAACAATCTGGAGGACTTTGAAGGGAAAGTTTAAAAGGCCACGTTTTAACAAACGAGGGTCTTGTAAAATTAGCATTAGAAGGAAGTGTGATGGGTTAGAACTGAAGAGTGAGGCCAAGGATGGAATACTCTAAGCTGATAAGGGAGGATGAGAAATGAGAAGGCTTGCGGCAAGTGGGTTAGGATGGAGGGTTGCACGACTACTTGTTGTCTATAATTATGTTTTTAGTAAAATTTTCTTCATTTTTAATTTAATAATTGACACGTAGGTAAAGCCTGTGGTGGATTCTGTGTGTGCGATGACGTCACGTGTTACTTGAGATTACCGAATATAAGGACAACTGGCGCATCAAAGTCATTTAAAATTTCAAGTAACCTTTTTATGTTCCTTTAGGTTGGTATTTCCTCCTCCTCGCGTGTTTCCTTCCTTCCCGATGACGCAGTTGCCTCAGTATTATTAAAAGGAAACATGGCGACGTTTGGTCGCTTACCGGGAATTTACTCGGTCTGCGTGTAACAGAGGCTCGAGAGTTGTCCTTGGAGGGTTACAGGCCACTCACTCCCCTTTAACGCCACAGTAAGGAATTTAAACAGATTACGACGAGAACAACAGCTTTCCTTATATATTTATATGTATTACGTCATCAACCAAGGGGCAACGTCAGGCTGGCCAATATGTGAAGCTTTAGGCGGGACAATGCAATGCAATGCAATGTATTGGGATTTAACAAGTATTTAAGGCTTTACGCTATTAAATATCTATTTATTTATTTTTATATAAAAAAAATTGAATAATTGATTTACGAATAAATTGAAAATAAAATATCCTAAATACGCAAAAGTTGTTTCCCATCAACGAATTCTCCCCGAATTGAGCGTCCCTGAACAGTCTTACCACTACAGCAGCAGACGTCCTAACCTCTCCCTGGATCAGTGATCGTCAGAAGGCGCAGATTGGTTTCCCTCTCTCATCTCATCCCCTCCCTGAACCAATCAGAAAAGCTTTATCCTTCCACGTCACATCGGCGTTGGGACTGTTTTTCCCAGGAACCCTTTGCACCGTTAGGCGAAGGAGAATGCGAGCGAATTACATTGTCTGATCTGATAGGAGCACGTGTCTAGCTGCTGCGCTCATCCCAAAATTCATTAACCTTACCATTATTCCATTCCTCGAGGTCTCTTTCAAGTAAATCATTCCCTCGCATTTTCCAAGTTGCATTGACCCTTGTGATGATCCTCGTCATCTCCAGAGAGTCTCTCCTCTGCCTACGTCATCACTTTATGAGGATTAGTGACGTAAAAAAGATCCCCCCCTCCAAAGGAAGCCCCAACGAAACAGAAACTCGCACCCGCCCGCCGCCATCTTTACAGCAGGAGGACTCGATTACGATTGGTGCTGCGCTTATCAACGCGGCAAGGATATAGGGGACAAGTAATTCTAAAGTAATGTTGGCTCCCCTGAAGGTCGACGCGTTGTCCCCTTCTCTTTCTATATATATATATATTCTAACATGCAAAGTTACACGCAACAATGCGGGCCAACTTGCGAGTTGCAATTGTCGCAACTCGGGCCAACAATGGAGTCTGTCGAGACTTGAGCAGTCGTCATGGGGCAGTGGAAGGAGAAGGATGTGAATGACCACGCCCTGTAGTGAGAATCTTTCTCATGTTCTGAAATGGATTCAAGCTATTAAAATCCACTTGTCACACACACACATATATATATGTAACGTTAACAGCTGCCAATACGAGTCGCTGCGTTGCCAAATTTACTTAACATAACCTGAAACCCTGAAGGTGGCAGAAGAGGAAAGACAACTGAAAGGTAAGAGAAGTTAAAATTTATTATGTTTCAATTTATTCAATTAATTACTATAAGACTATTTGTCTTTTTTTGTGCTACATAGAAATTTAATTACAATAAAATCGTAGAATAATAACTAATGAGGCTCAGCCTTATTTAAGCCTCCTTAGTGCAGTGTTTGATTGAAAAAAAGAAATTGTGTTGGAATATGCGCCACACTGAACCCTCAAAAAAGTTTTTGGTTGTCCGTTTGTGATCCTCCACTGTGACCCACGTCTTGCCCTCAGCACTTCACTTGCCGACGTTCATGCCAGGGTCTGTTGATCTCTTAGTCAGGTTTTGGTCGTGTATCTTACTCAACCTGTTTGCGGAGGAGCGCCTGGACCTGCCACGTTCCGGATCGGGATCTGTGCCAATTGCAAGGGATCAGGTCGACGGAGGATGGACCTGGAGACGCTGGTCCAGAAGGCGCGCGCCTCCCTGTTGCAGCCGTACAGCAGGAAGAGCAGGAGGCCGTGGATCGTGCCCAGGGCGTGGTAATAGCCCAGCACGTGCTCCAGGCCCTGGACCTGGGTGAAGATGAGCCGGAAGCTGATCCCCGCCCCCGACAGCACCGACGTCTTCAGGGCGAAGTTGAAGAGGTCGGCGAAGACGCGGCTGGTCTTCTTGTGCCGCTGGAGCTCGCTGGCGTTCCTCCGCACCTCGTAGTAGAACTTGCAGTTCTTGTAGAACATGAAGACGTTGCCGCAGAGCGCCGCATAGTTGCAGATGACGAACAGGAGCTGGCCGAACTGCACGTGACTCTCGACGGTCTCGTCCACGACGAAGAAGGCCGCCGACAGGGCCGCGGGCAAGACCCAGCCCATCAGCATGTACCGCAGGAGGACGACACGGGCTTCGACGGGGCTCAGAGAGTCCGGAGGCCGCAGATCTCTGATGGACACCGTGAGGAAATGGAGGTACGCCGTGAGCCACAGCGTCGAGGCCAGGTCCATGGCGACGTCGAGGCGCACGGCCAGGGAGAAGTCCGAGACTTCGAGGCTCACGCGGACCACCAGGATCCTGAGGAACGCCGTCGTCATGTAGGCTATGAGCATCTTGCCCGGAAGGTTGCGGAGCTGCGGACACGCGAGGTACGTGACGAGAGTCAGCACGCGCACCGCGACGTCCACGTAGGTGAGGATCAGCACCGCCGGCGAGTCCCCGACGCCGTAGTAGCGAAGGTCGGCTTCCTCGTCAGCGTCGTGGTCGCAGAGGACTTGGCTGAGGAAGAACTTGGCCGCGCAGAGCTCCGTGCCGTTCAAGGGTTTCACTGCCTCAGGGGGTGGGGGAGGGGGGACGAGGGAGGGAGGCGAAGGATGGAATACACTAAGCAGATATGAGGTGGATGAAGTAATGTGCTAGTGGTGATGCAATGAAAAGGCTTGCCATCAGGCAAGTCTTGGGGTCTGAAGACCTCAACACTTACAAACAAAGAGGAATGACCAGGACTTGTATTTTTAAGGATAATGTTGCGCGCGCAGGTCCTTGGCCGCTTCCTTCCTTCCTGCGGTTACACAATCCACTTCCGTTTCCGGCGGCGTAACACGTGTCTATATTCTTCACACCTTTTAACGCGGCAGGCAAAGGGAGGAAGAAGATGGAAGGAGAGAGAAAAAAACACAAAACTCTAGACAAAAGTTTCAGCAGCAAATAATTACTGGCTTTATTAGGTTGTTATTTAATGTTGGTTGTTGTTGTTGTTGTGGTATTATCTCCTCCCTATCTTGCGCAAGCCTTTCCATTTCCGCATAACTATCTCAACCCCACGTAACCTACTTAGCGTATTCCATCCTTTGCCTCCCTCGTTTTTTCTCACTCCACACGCGCTCTTCCCCTATAATGCTAATTATTTTTACAAGATCTTCGTGTCCTATTAATCTCGGTCAAAGTCCTCCATATTGTTTTGCTTTCCCTCCCAACCCCGTATTCTGCGTTAGTACTTCCTGGTTAGTGATTCTGTCCACCATCCATCTCATTCTCCGATAGTACCACATTTTCAAAGGCTTCTTCTAATCTTTTTCGTTTCCCCCCCCAAATAACTATCGTCCCCGTTTCGCACCCACCCCATATAACGCCACATGCTCCAAGACCAACCATTTTTAGCAACGATTTCCTCCTAATATTCGCACTTATATTAGCCGTAAGTAAATTCCTCTTCCTTCCTTGCCTGTTGCTATCCTGTGTTATCCTACTCTAGTAGCAGAATCCCTTAACTTCTGTCAAAATATCCCTTCCCCCAATCCAACAACCTTTGTTATTCCACCGTGTTTCCCCATATTACACTCCATTGCCCTGGTGTGGTTTTCCCCTCTATTAATCCCTTATATTGAACTCTTTCTTCTCCAGGACCACGTTCCTGTCATTAATTACGGTTTACAAGTGTTCTTCTGACTCCCCCTTATATCGTCGGAAAAGCGTAAGGTTTTTTTTTATTTCTTCTCCTTGCTGTTTGATTTCCTTTTCCATATCCCGTTTCGACTTTCTTCATCGCCTGTTCTATATATAAGTTAAACAGCATGGACTGCACAGCCTTGCCTTCCTCCTTTCTTCATTACGGCTTTCTTTTCTTCCTTTTTCTATTCTAATTACTGCCGCCTGTCTTCTATAGTTGTTATGTTATTAGCCTCTTTTCTCGATAATTTATTTCAGTGCTGTTCAAACAACTTAATAGTGTGTTCCAGTTCACATTGTCAAAGACATGTGGGGCCATATATATATTTATATTTGAACGAAATTGTATTAATCCGATTTAATTTATATTTTTAGTTGCTTTAACATGGACTAATTTCCATGTCGCTTGCTATTTTTTGGGGGGGGAGGGGAGGGGGTGAGCAGCGACGCTGGAAATGCAGGTATATCTATATTACGATGCTCTTTGGCTTACTTAGTATTGGTATTGAAGGCGCGTGACAGCAGCAGTTGTACCAACCCTTGCACTACTGTTACCTCGTGTAACTGTCGCTGTAATAAAACTCACAGATGAATAACGTAATCCAGAGCAGCAACTGACAGGGTAATAATGTCTCTGCCTGTCCAGCGATAATAATACAAACAACAGTTCAAGGACAAGCTGACTTATCACACTCTTGTCACCCTGCGAGGAATTTTAATTATATTTCGTGGCAAGAGTGTGGAAAGTTTCCCAACAAGTAATTCAAATGTTAATTTTTAATTTCCTCCTCCGGTAATCAGAAACCACGGAAAAGGAAGGAAATTAGCTGTTGAAGTGTTGTTAGTTGCATTCGAGATGGAGCTCCTCGTGGTCGTCGTCGCGTCTCTCCTGACGATGTCCACAGCAGCAGCAACGGCCAAGCCTCGAAACAACCTCACGACGGTGAGTTCCTCCCTATGAAAACTGACTGCGAGTTATAAGCGTTGCGTTCCCAGACCGTTCGTCAGATTGCCGTGGAACTATAATAAATGGAATGAACCAGGGTCCTGGAGGAAAGGGGAAGAAGCTCAATATGAGGATTAATAAAGGGGAAACACAAGGTAATGGAGTGTAGTATGGGAAACAGTGGAATAACAAAGGCTGTTAGATAAGGGGGAAGGGACATTTTGACGGAAGTTACTTAGGAAGCGTTATAACTGGGGTTTGTAGAAGAATAGAACACAATCGAGAGCAGGAATTCAGCTACTATAAGAGGATAGCACAGACAAGGAAAGAAATCGGACGGGAAAAATTGGAAATATATGACGACGAAGCACGTCAAAGCCTGTGTGTGACGTCACCGCGCATCAAGAGGCAAAAAAAAAGAGAAGGGAGGAGGAAGACGCCATATTTAAATAAATCAGAATTAATAGTATCTTGACTCTTGAAGGACTACCAACTGTTGCAACGTAATTGCACTAAATGAGCAACGGCTTCGAAGGATTAATTAATTAAATAGAATCACTGCTCGGGAAACTCTGTTACAGAGAGTGGACGAATATATATATATATATAAACCTAAGCTGCTTTTCAAATCTTTGTTGCTACTTGGGAAGCGTAACAAATAGGGATGGTAGAAGTACAGTGGACATAAAGAGTAGGATAGCACAGAAAGGCAAGGAAGAGGAACTTAGATACAGATAACAAAGATGTGAATATTAGGGAATCGTTGTTGGAAATGTTGGATATGGAAGCGTGGCGTTACATGGGGTGGGTGCGAAACGTGGACGATAGGAGTTGGGGAGGAAAGGGAGAAGAATAGAAGCCTTTGAAATGTGGTGCTGTAGGAGAATGAGATGATGGATAGTGGATAGAACCACTGTCGAAGAAGTTGTAATAAGAATAGGGGAAGAGCGAACAATATGGAGGACGTTGACTAAGAGAAAGGATAGATCAGTAGGTCACGTTTTAAGACACGAGGGACTTGCCAAAAATTAGCATTAGAGGGAAGTGTGTGTCTGAGGTAAGAAGAGAAGAGGAGACGGACGACCAAGGATGGGAAATGAAAAGGCTTGCGCAAGAGGGGTTAGCATGGAGAGTTGGGCATCAGATCTAGCCTTAAGACTGAATACCACAACAACAACAACTCGTTTCATTATAATATTATTTTTTGGGGGTCTCTTTTTGCTCTTATTTAAACTTTAACCTGGGTAGTTGGAAGATTAGAATAGGGAAGTCATCATCAATATTCCCGTGTTGGGAAGAAGGTGAAGTCATACATTTATTACGTCACAATGGGGCTGAGCCCTGGCGGTGACGTCATACATTTAATATTCCAATAAAGGGATACAAGTTAAAAAGAAAAAGAAAATTATAATAATATATAGATTCAATATAGAAACACTTTAACACTAATTCTAAGCCTGAATAAATTAAGTTAAACTATTTTCCCTTAAATAATATTTCACCCTCTGGGAAAGTCCCTGGTAGACTGGCAAATCATTACAGTCCGTTACGGTCCTAATTTACCCTTGTTTTCTGTGATTAATTTAAAATGGACGATCATTTTAACCATTTCCGTAACTGTATATGAAGGAGGATGTGGGATATTCCGAGTGGTCTTGAAATTCCTCCTCGCGGCCGCGCGTGTGTTTCCTGTTTGCTCGGCGGCTGTCATCCAACTGCGTGGACGCTGAATCATGAACCACAGTTGGAAAGTCACAGACACTCGAAATCTCCGTCCGCTCTGTGGTTTTTTTGAGAAACACACTAACCTCCGCCCCCCACAATATTTTCGAAACCAAAAAAATCCACGCCAATCCTCCAGAATAAACCAACACAACACTCTTTAAATTTTATTCAACGCCATTTGCTGAAACAGTTGCTGCCCGTCGTCGTCGTCACTGTCGAAAATAGTAGAGGTCCTCAGAGTGTTTTTGGAGGCGTCACTGCGCCCCCCTTCCTCTACGTCACTGTGCAAAGTTCTCATTTTACCCAAAATTTAATGCCATTTTATTAAATTTTATAAAAAAGTATTTTATAAAATACGTTTCGGCGAAAAAAAAACACAGAAATAAAAAAATTCATGGATTTTTGTTGTCTTCCATAGCACGACTTTGACAACCCACAGACGCCGAACCGTTGCTTCAAATGGTTTGCCAAAAATTTAGCGGAGGAAGGTGTAAGTAAACACTTCCGAATTCACCCGAAAAAGTTAAAAATTCCTCTGTGTTTTTTTCTAGTATTCTGTTTTTAAAATTAATTAATTATTTAATTAGTGGGGAACCTCTAGGACAACAGCAGAAGAAGGGCGGGGGAAGAGGAACAAAGCAATGGTCGAAAGTGGTAAATATTAAAATATAAGCTTCACTGATGTACCTTCCGCATCCCCTCTTTTCAATTCCCTTCCTACGCTATTAAAGGGGAGTTACCTGTTTCAGGATCACCCTCACTCATGTAGCCTGTTACACCCCCAGAAAAAATTTAGAAAATGATTTATTTTTAAAAAAATAATAATATTGTTTTTGCCTAAATAAAAAAACGAACAAAAAACTGGAAATATATTTCACTGTAGTATATTTTTTAGAGATTTGGCAGCGCTGATGACGTCACTGCACTGCACTAAACTTAGATTTTCCGTTTCTGTTAGAGGAAGTTCTTCCCCCTAAAACACTCCTGCAGGCAGATTGTTACAGTCATTATTAATTGTCCTATTTAGGAATGAGTATTTTCCCAACGTCTCTGTGTTTTTTTGGGGGGTTCCTTGCTTGTAATTTAAACAGGTGATCTCTCCTCCTCCTCCCGTTCCTAGTCGTCGTTTCTTCTTTCATTCCATCTCGCATTCCCCTGCCAAGGTTTCTTTTTTGACCTGCAGAGGCTCTGCATAAGATGTGTAGCCTGTCTCTGTCTCTCTCTCTCTTCTTGTCTGTAGCGTGTCTGTCCCTTCCACCCCTAGTCGCCCTTTACCTTCTCGTTCCCATCCACATGGCCAGGTCCTATGTGTACGAATTTCTCGGCTCCTTCTTTGGCCACCACCCTTTTCTAAGGATTCTGTTTGCCCTATCCTTGGGCCCCCATGCTGCACCATGTGCTTGTGTACTAATGACTAATATGCCATGTCTTTTATATTTCTCATCTCCCCTTGTCGTGTGTTCTCTTGTAGCATAGTTTACCTTCCCCCCTCTAGATTACTCTTAAAATAAACGCCTGCCCAGGTATTCACAGTTTGTCTCCTGGTTCACTGTTTGTCCCCCATCTATTTTTTAAATATCAAGGCATATTGAAGGCGCAATTTTTATGTAAAACTAATCGCCTTACTTTTACAATTGTTGATTTTGACGATTTTATTTCGCTGCTTAGCCCATGTCCTTAAGTCAGCTGCCGCGGAGTCTTCTTCCCCTCTTCTCCCCCTTCCTTTATTCCCCTGTAAATTACACAGTCACCTGCATAAAAAGTCGGGACCCTAGAAATATATATTATTAATAGGGCAAAATCATTAATAAATATGAGAAACAATAATGGGGCAGTAAACTGATCCCTGGGGGACTCCAGATGTCGTTACAACAAGATCCCGAGTTCTCAAGTTTCTTTCCCAACATCTTTGACTTTTTTGTAGCCGCCTATTTTTGTTTTTTTAAGTATTTTTTACAACCAGGAAACTACTCTTTGTGTCCCATCCAACTTCTGGATCATCAAGATGCAACGCAACAGAATTTTTGGACGATTTTTTTTTAAAAAAAGTGCAGGGTAACAAGGAAACGGGAGGGTAAAGTAGGGTGGCAGCCCTGCCCTGATCTTCCCCAGCCCCGACCTGCCTGGTTGCTTTCCTTTAAAAGATATTACTCATACTGCCATTTTATGATATGTAAAAAATAAAAAAATTTGAGGATTTTTTTATCCATGCGGTTTGGTGAAAAAAAGAAACTGAAAAAAAAATGTCAGGGTTTTATTTTTGTATTCCTCTAATATTGCTCGACTTTGACAACTCATATATAGTTTTAAACTGTTGCTGTTAAAATGGTCTGAAAATTTTGCAAACGATAATTGAACCTTGAACTCCCCACCCTTTAAAACCAATCCCCAAATTTCCGGGGTGACGACGTCAGAAGGGACCGTCACGTAGTTTTTTCCCAGAGAATTATATATATAATACTAAGAGACGAGAATTCTCTGGAAAAAAAAGGATTGCAAGACTGCTTTTATTCCCCCTTGATAAAGTTATCGCAGGAAGGAAGCAGAGCAGAGCAGCCGCTAGTTGCCTTCCAGATGGCGCGCGTGTCGGTCGTTTCTCTCCTGCTGATGATGACGACAGCAGCAGCGGCGGCTGAGGAGGACCAAGGAAACCTCACCACGGTGAGTCTTCATCCATAATAATGGACAGAGTCGTCACCCCTTGTTGTGGTATTCAGTCCTGACTGAGACTCGTCGTCGTCTAATGATGATCCTCCTCAACCCCCTATCTTGCGCAAGCCTTTCCATCCCCGCATAACATTCAACACATCCCAATATCACCCCCCCCCCTTAGCGCGTGTTCCACCCGTCACCTCCCTCTTCCTCTTATCATCTTACCCCACACACTTCCCTCTGATCTATCCTTTCTCTTAGTCAACGTCCTCCATATTGTTCTGTTCGCTTCCCCTCCCCCCCTCCGTACCTCGTTTCTGATTCCCTCCACCATCCCGCACCTCATTCTCCCATAGCACTCACATTTCAAAGGCTTCCATTAGTTTAGTTTCCTATCCCCCAAAAATCCCTATTGCCCACTTTTCACATCCGTATAACAATATTCACATTTATATTAGCCGCGAGTAAATTCCTGTTCCTTTCCTTGCCTCGCTTCCTGTGCTATCCTACTCCAGTACCAGAATCCCTTAACTTCCTGTCCAAATATACGTTCCCCCTAATCTAACAGCCTTGTGTTATTACACTACACTCCATCACCTTGGTGTTTGCCCTCTATTTATCCTCATATTATGTTTACAACGTCCTGGTTACTTACCCTCTCCACTCTCATTCTCCTATAACACTCACATTTCAAAGGCTTTCTATTCTTTTCTCTTCCCCTCCCCCCCAACTCCTATCGTCCACTTTTCGCATCCCCACCCCCATATAACGCCATTTCTAGCAGCAACGATTTCCTAATATTCACACTTATATTAACCGCATCTAAAACCCTCATTTCTTGCCTGTGCAATCCTACTCTTTATGACTACTATACTTTTACCATCCCTTTTCGTTTTTAATTACTACTACTACGTTTCATTCCTCCTTTCCATCGTTTACCTCTGACTTTACTTCCTCATAACTGCAACATCCCACATCGTCACTAATCTCCTTAGCATATTCCATCCTTGGCCTCCCTCTTATCTTCTTACCCCTAACACACTTATCCCTAATGCTAATTTTGCAAGACCCTCGTGTCTTAAAACGTGGCCCTACTGATCTATCCTTTCTCTCAGTCAAGGTCCTCCATATTGTTTCGCATTCCCCCTTTTCAGTTTAGAACTTCCTCGTTTCTGATTCTATCCACTATCCATCATCTCATTCTCCTACAGCACAACAACATTTCAAAGGCTTCTATTCATTTCCCTTCCTATCGTCCACGTTTCGCACCCACCCCACCCCTAATATTCACATCTTTATTATCTGTATCTAAGTTCCTCTTACTTGCCTGTTGCTATCCTACTCTTTATGTCCACTGCACTTCTACCATCCCTATTTGTCACGCTTCCCAAGTAGCAAACAAAGATTTGAAAATATATATATTCGTCCACTCTCTGTAACAGAGTTTCCCCAGCAGTGATTCTATTTAATTAATAACCTTTCGAAGCCGTTGCTCATTTAGTGTAATTACGTTGCAACAGTTGGTAGTCCTTCAAGAGTCAAGATACTATTAAATTTGTTTCGCGTCCGTCACGCTCCATCATCAACATCTCCTAATATATTAGCCGTGAGTTAATTCCTGTTCCCTGCCTGTTGCTGTCCTACTCTAGTAGCAGAATCCCTTAACTTCCTGTCCAAATATCACTACACTCCATCACCTTGATTCTCCCTCTATTAATCCTCATTTTTATTACGGTTCCCCTGCAGGTCATCATCTGATTCCCCTGATAACTACAACGTCGTCGGGCAAAGGCGTAAGGTTTTTATTTCTTGTCCTCTTTGACTGATTTTCACTTCCTATCCTTAGAGTCTCTATTCTTCTCTTTACCATTTTCATTTCTTTTTTTCATAATATATTTACGGTTTTCATCAATTTTTCATTTTTATTTTTTTGGGGTTATCCATGCCATTCCAATTTTTTTTTCTTCCATCAAGAGTGTCCATTTCTCTTGTATATTGTTTCATTCTCCTTTTTGTTTATTAATATACTCTCCATATCTTCTTTCAAACTCTGGAGCACCTCCCGTTGTTGCAGTTTTCGGTATCTTTTTTGTTTTTATCCCTTTTCTCTCGATTATTAGCCTGTATTTCATAACCGGAAGATGATATGTCTTCTACGTCTTGACGTGTAGCACATGATTCCCTTTACCTCTGTCTAGCCATTACATAATCTTCTACTTGGTTCCTGTCCGTGAATCCCCGGTTTCTTCCATGGGGGTTTCTTCTCTAGCCTACCTCCCCTTTTATTCCCCCTCAACTACACCACTTTCTCTCACCTTTCCTATTCCTGGTTTTTCCACACTCACCCATTACTACCAAATTTGTCGTTTCCCTCGACACACGTCATATTTCCCTTTCTATTTCTTCCTAGGTTTTCTCAATTTCCCGTTCCTCAAACGTTACTACAGCGTCACCGGAAAAACGCAGAGGTTTTTTTTCTTCTACTTGCAGTATGATTCCCTTTTCCAATATAACGTTTCAATTTTTTTCATCGCCTGTTCAGATTTATTACTACTGTTCAATCCATTAGTCCTCCTCGGTCGAGGAAATAGGATACGTCAAATATAATATTACAAGAAATAGAACGAAAATTTTACAATTAAGAATTGAAGGACAAAAAAGAAGGGAAGATGAAATTCAATCTTCAATTTTCAGTCGACGGAGGAGGAGGAGGAAACAGGTTCCACGTCCAACATGGAAATAAGTCAGCAGTTAAATTCAGGTAGACTATCGTTGTAAAATGATAGGAGAATTTGATAAGAGACAAGAAAACTGGTTTTAGTCCTTCCTGTCTGCCAACTCTTTAATACGCTCCGCCATTCATTAATTAACGGTGATTTACAACTCTTTATAAATAATTTTTGATTTATTTCTTCCGCGAGAGAGAGAGAGAGAGAGAGAGAGAGAGAGAGAGAGAGACTGTTGTATACCGGAATAGTGAAGGGGCTGCTTGTTTCCAAAAAGACACGGACCTGAGAAGAGATTTACAGTGACTTGAACAGCATATTGAATGATTGAGATGATACGTACTGTTGCTTACACCGCAAATATATTATTATAACAAAACAAGGAATTGTTAAATTATTAAAAACGGTATATTTAATTTGAAAATATATTCCATTTAATTATGACGATAATAAAGATCGAAATCGCGATTGTTACAATATAAAATTTACAAAAAGAAATATAACTCAAATTAAGTTTTAGTAAAAATATAAAGTTACGAATAAAATGTATCATTAAATCGTCTCAGTCGGTAAAGAGAATCTATGCAACTCCTAAACGGCTGACAAAACGAAATGAAATACAATCATCGCGAACCAAACGAGAATGTGGGGGTTTGTTGAGGAAGCCCGGGGTTACCAGATGTTAACAACAAGGGCCTGGTGACGTCATCGTCCTTGGTTCGCCGGATGTTCCTCTTGCTGCATCACGTCTTCTAGATCCTCAAACGTTACCTTTATATTTTCTGCTCTTCCCGCCAAATTAATCTTCTTTCTCGAAACGTGCAGAATTTAACTTTTTCACGTGTTGCTTCTCCAGCCACTCTGCTCTCTCTCTCTCTCTCTCTCTCTCTCTCTCTCTCTCTCTCTCTCTCTCTCTCTCTCCCTTTATCGATAATCTTCATCTTTGGCATTCCTTTATTGTCTCTTTTATGTATCTTTCACTTGATTTTCACTGGTTTGTAATTTTCAATCCACCTCACTGTTTTCCTTTCTTTTCTCTCTCTCTCTCTCTCTCGTCACTCGATTTTTACCAATTTTGTTGTTGTTCTGATAATGGTTTGCCTGTCCTTGGATTCTCGAGACCCTCGTGGCTCTACTTTCAGAACGTTAATTCGGTTTCTCGCCCCCCCAGTGGGTGATCCTTCACGAATCGTCGGTGTAATGGTTCCCAAGATGGTTGAAGCCAAGGACAAAACAACCTTCCTCGCTGGATTTTCCTTCCCTCCAACCTTCAAACACTGACGGAAGATAAAGAACAGATTTCCACTGCTTTCGATGTTGTTGTTGTTGTATTCACTCCTGATGCAACCCTCCTTGCTAACCTATCTTGCGCAAGACTTTTCATTACCGCAACCCACATCCATCCACAATCTACTTAGCGTACTCCATCCTTAACATCCTAACCTCACACACTTCCCTTCAAATGCTAATTTTACAAGACCCTCGTGTCTTAAAACGTGGCCCTATTAATCTACCCCCTTTTTCAAATTCCACCACATCGTTGTTCTCTCTTCCCCTATTCTGTTTACAACTTCCTCGTTACTGATTCCATCCATCCAACCAATTCTCATTCTTCTAGTAACCCCAAAATTTCAAAAAGTTTCCATTGTTTTCGTTTCTGTAGCTCCTACTACCAACTACGTTTCGCACCCCATATAATGCCACATTTTTATCAATATTAACACTTATATTACCGGTAAGTTAATTCCTCTTTCTTTTATTTGCAAAAGCCTGTGATGTCCTACTCCACTAGGATAATTCCGTAACTTCCTTCAAAATTTTCCTTTCCCCAATTTAACAACCTTTGTTACTCCACCTACATTCCGTTACCTTCGGTTTTCCCCTCTGTTAATCCCTCGTATTGAACTCTTCCTCCCAGGACCACGCCACTTATTATGGCTTTCCGACGTCTTCTTCGTTATGACTTTTCCCCCCTAAATAGCACAATATGCTGGAAAAGCGTGGGGTTTTTTCTTCTCTTTATAGTATTAATCCGTTTCTATATTCCTTTTTGAGTTACTTCTTACCATACCATCCACGTTTCCTCCTATATAACGCCACACTCAATCCCAGTGATTTTATTAAAGATTTCCTAATGTTCACACACTCTATTACCTGTAGGTAAATTCCTCTTCCTTGCTATCCTACTCTAGTTATTACGCTTCCCAAGTACCAGAATTCCTTAAATTCGGCCAAAATGTCACTTCCCAATCTAACAGCCTTTGTTATTCCACAGTTTCCCTCTATTAATCCTCATATTAAACTGACTCCCCTCAACACTACAATATCGTCGGCAAAGCGTTGGGGGGTGGGTTTTTACTTCCTCTCCTTGCTGCACTATGATTTCCTTTTTCCATATTCCGTTTTAACTATCTTCATCACCTGTTCTACATATAAGCATGGAGTTAGTTTATTTGAGGTTCATATTTTGCCAAGAATTAAATAATATAAATAAATACCCGGGCAACGCCGGGGCCGCAGACAGTTAAAAATGAAAGTTGAAAAGAACGAACATAAATTTTATTAACGTTATTTGAGACACTTTTTTTGATATTCCTTCCTTGCCTGTGATGTCCTTCTCCACTAGGAAAACTCCCTAACTTCCTTCAAAATTTTCCTTTCCCCAATCTAACAACCTTTGTTACTCCACTGTTTCCCATCCCTACGCTCCAACACCTTACTCTCCCCTCCAGTAATCCTCAGGACGACGTTCATGTCATTTATTGTGGTTTCCAAGGTCTTTAATTGAATATGATTCCAGATAAATAAAAGAAGATACTATATTTTTTGGTTTCAGGTGGACGATTTCTTCATTCAACGACATGGAAAAAATTTATCCTCATTGTCCTGGGAACTGTTGGCAAATTACAGCGTTAGTGAAGAGAGAAAATTTCAGACTGCCTTAGGATCTGCCACGTCTTGCAACCCCTTGCTGCCCTTTCACCAGCAGGACGTGGCACAGGCAAGTCAACAATAGAAATTACTATTACCCTCTTAGCTGCTATTTGCCCTGAGGCTGCAGCAGCTATATACAAAGGAAATATAAATAAAAAACACAAATACAATTACGAAAAGTTTACACTAAGGAAGAATTTTGAAGTGGAGTTTTTTCTTATCTGAAAAAGAAAAGAAATGAGCCACACAAAAAAATCACTTCACTGCACTTCACTCATTCTAAAAAAAAAGAAACTACTGACTTAATTTTCCTTAGCCTATTCCTAAACTGATTTACGCTATCTCCCGATGATATACCAGAGATCTTACGCTGCATGAGGTAGGACCTGGTGGGCTTAACGATCTCTGGATGATATACCAGAGATCTTACGCAACATCATCCCCCGCCCCAAGTGACGGTGTTGTTCGGCCGCGCGCATTGCTCCTTTCAGAAGCAACGTGCTCAGTCGTCACTGCCAAAAACTAGAGCCCTGAGTTTGAAGCTTCACTGTGCCCCTTTAGGTTAAACCTACGCCATTGTCAAAGGTCTCGTTTTATTCACAATTTAATGCCATTTATGATATGTAAATCCAGAAAAAATCTTAGAGACATTTTGTACACGTGGTTCGGCGAAATAACTGAAAAAAGTCATGTTTTTTTTGGTTTTATATTTCTTTCATACAGCTTGACTTTGGCAACTTATAGATTTTAAACTGTTGCTTTAACCGGTCTTAAAATATCAAAAGACTGTTAAAAACCTTTCCAGACACATCCAAAAATTTTGAATCATCTGTGTGTCTTAAGTTGTTTTTTCTAAATTAATTAATTAGAGGATCTCTACTAACTCTTTAACAGCGCATCGTAGAAGAAGTTTTCCTTGTACCGATTGAAAGTCATAAGTGTAAAATATATAAGCTTCACTGATGTAGTAACGCTAGAAAGGGGTTTTATGAGGTTTATAAAGTCTAGGGGAGAAAGGAAAGGTTCATAGGAGAGGGAGGGTGGAAGTAGGGTGGTAGCCCTGCCCGCTGACCTTCCTCCAACGCGCTTGCTTTAAACGACATTGCTCCAAATATAAATCTCTGAGTGATCTCGACCCTTAGCGGTAGGTTTGCCACCCTGCTTTCACCTTCCCTCTTCAATCAGTCTTTCCTTTCTCCCTACACTTTTTAAAAAATCCTATAAAGTTTCGTAGCGTCTATTTGTTTATTATATTTTACGGTCTTACCGATGACGTCACTGGCTTACACTATTATTAATTGATCGATAACCACGTCTGTTTTCCTCTGTTTCCAGCTTATAGAATACTTGAACGTTTTCCGAGTTTCCTCGGTGTCTTCCTTTTCGCGTGACTTGGGCAGCGTCACTGCGGAATCCATCTACGAGGCCCTCAACCGTAATTGCTCTGGCGATCTGGAGACGCCCGTCAAGGACCTCAGAGACAAATTTGTAAGTACAGCAGTCAGCTCAGCCCAAGGGTAAATAAGGCTGGAAGACAGGAGTTGGGGGGAAAAGAATAGAAGCCTTTGAAATGCGGTGCTGTAGGCGAATGCTGATGGATGATCACAAACGAGGAAGATGTAACACAGAATAGGGGGGAAAAGCGAACAATGTGGAGGACGTTGACCAAGAGAAGGGATAGATTATTAATAGGCCGCGTTAGATGGCAGAAAGAAAAACGCGTGGCATGAAAATGGGAAAGAGCAGTATAGAAGACTTTCGTTCGTCAAGGAGATAGATAGGAAGTTCAAACCAAACAATGGATCTTCCAAGAAAAGTGAAAAGCGGCTGAAGATTTCATGGGGAAAGAGGGAAAAAAAGGACGCAGCTGATTGGAAGATTAAAGAAACATTCGGAGAGACGAGGAAAAATAAAAGCAAGAACATCCCAGGAATGAGGAGGTTGGATGCCAATTATGGATGAAGTAGAAGAGGCAGAAAGATATAAGAGCTGTATTACGCAGGAAATGTAGATTAGTCAGTAACACAAGAAGAGGAGGAGGAGGTGATTGATGAGGACTTGGGGTACAAAACATTAAGGTCGGAGTGTGATAAGTTAAAGGCGAATGCAGGAAAATCAGATGGGTGGATTGAGTGAGTAACGAGGAAATTCTAAACAGAATAGGGGAGAAGCGAACAATAAGGAGGACGTTTACCAAGAGAAGGGATACATTATTAATAGGCCACGTTTTAAGACACGAGGGTCTTGTAAATTTACCATTAGAGGGAAGTGTTTGTGTGGGGTAAGAAGAGAATAAGGAGGGCAAGGATGGAATACTTTAAGCAGATTAGGGAGGATGTTCTAGTTATAAGGAATGAAAAGGCTTGCGCAGAGATAGGTTAGCATGGAGGGAGGGTTGAGCATCAGACCAGTGTTTTGAGGTTAAGTACCATGTTGCAGGACCTTTGTTGAGCGATGTGGAGTGGAGGGGGGCGAGGGTTGTGGACCGGAATTAAGCCACGTTATAACATATAATAATATGGTGAAACACTCCTGCTGCCGTCGGTTTCGTTAGACCCAAAATCCACAGACCCCATACTTTAGTTCGTCTGCCCTCGTTGATAAAATGACATTGCAGCCGAAAAAATTATACAATATACTGTGTCGCTTGTTTTTGGTTTTTTTTTATTTTAAAAATTTTTCAATCCTTTCTTGACCTAAGTTAAAAATTTATTCACTAATAATTTAATTTCTATCTCTATCTTTAGTTATTTTCTTCCTTTTCAAATTCTTTTCTAAAAATATAAAAAAATACTTCTAATGTTCCTCATGTTTATCGCAGTTTTATTTTAATCTCGAATATTTCTCCCACTTTAGCGTTGTGATTATCTTTCTCAGTAAACCTAATTGGTCGCCATAAACAGATGGCCCAGTGGTAAAAACGACTTCAATAACGGTATATTTATATTCTTACTTATTGTCAACTCTTCTATCCCAATAATGTAGCGTGACTAGTTTTTCTCTACGGTTTTGATCTGTTATTATTGACATCTTCCCCACATTGGCTCCGCCCAGCTTTGATTGCAGCGCCATCCTCCATTTTTGTTTCTCAATTTCTAAATTATCTAGCTATATGTTTCATACTATTCGTGAACGACGGGAGAGAGGGAGGCGGAGCCAGAGCAGCGGGCAGGGCTGCCACCCTACTTTAGCCTCACAGTTCAATAAACCCCTTCCCTGTCTAAATAACACTTAACAAAACATATCGTTCAAACTTTGCAGATAGGTTTTGCAATGGGTTTGCACTGTGTTTCGTTAAAGTTTAAGACCATTTGAAGCAACAGTTTAGAAAATCTATGAGCTGTCAAATTCGTGCTATATATAAGGACAAGAAACCCCAAGCGTTTTTTTTCAGTTCTTTCGCCAAAACCCACATGCATAAAATGCTTTTAATTTTTTTTTTCATTTACATATAACATAATGGCCTCCAACGATGGGCGGAGTCATGATGACGATCATGATGATTTTTCCAGGCCACGGAGTGCGTCCAGTTGCAGTTCCACGCGTGGCTGACGTCGAGGTTCCTGCAGGCCATCGACCAGGGTCTCCAGGAGCTGTCGCGGCGGTGCAACCCTTCCAGCAACCTGACGCTCCTCTGCTCGGCCAAGAGTCGCCGCTGCAGCCTGGTCTACGAAGGTGAGCTCAGGCACCTGCTCAAGACCTTCCAGGAGGATTTCAGCGCCGCCGCGCACCAACCTCTGCCCGGGAAGTCGCTCATCAAGATCATGCTCGTGTACGTGGGCTACATCATCAGCACGGTGTCGCTATCCTTACAGGACGCCCGCTACTTGCTCAGGCACTTTGCGAGAATACTGTCGACGACTCGGTCCATGGAACCGTTCTCCTTCGAGAACATCGTCCACTCGACGAGGAGCCCCGTCATCTCCAAGCTGTACCATGGTGCGGAGGCGACCGCGTCCGAGGACGAGTCCACGTGGGGGATCGTCAGGTCGACCACGGGCGCCTTCAACGCCTCCTGTTACAACTACAGGGAGGTCTTCTTGATGACGAAGCAGCCCGATCAGCTCGCGAGACGCAACTACAAGACGTGCCACGCCGACAGGAAGATGAAATCCTTCTCCGACTTGATGGTCTGCGTTTACGGAGATCCAGATGGGAGGAAGGAGGAGAAACCCCTGGCCTGGTCCACGGCGGCGGCGGCTTCCTCGGTGTTCGTCCGCTCCCAGTGCCTCTGCCTGGCGACCAACGGCAAGGACTGCGGGGTGAAGCCGCCCCCGGGAGTGGAAGACCGCGCTTACTGCCTGTCGGTGCTGCTGAGGGACTTCCAGAGGCAGGTGCGGTACAGGCCGGCCGTCACCTACCTGGACTACGCCTTCCAGACGCGGGTCCCCGTCTGCAAACTGGCTTACCTCCTCGCCTTGAGCTTCAGGACACTGTGCAACGGGACTTCGTCCGTGCGAACCGATTCTGTCCAATCGGCGGGGTGTTACTTCAAGGACCTGCTCAACAAGAGGCTCAACTGCACCAAATCGCTGATCGGAGGCGCGTACAACCTCACCGAGCTGTGCGTCGCGAAGCACCTGTTCCGGTACGTCCTCTGTGACGACATCCAGGACGACCAGGTCGCCTTCCACTACTACCGGGCCGGGGACTCGACGTTGGTCCAGCTCCTGACCTGCTTGGACGTCGCGGTCCTCGCCCTCACGCTGGTCACGTTCCTGGCCTGCCCGCGGCTCCGCAACCTGCCGGGGAAGCTGCTCATCTGCCACATGACGACGGCGCTGGCGAGGATCCTGGTGGTGCGCGCTGCGACCCTCGAGGACATGATGCCCCTGGCCGTGCGCCTGGACGTCGCCATGGACCTGGCCTCGACCCTCTGGCTGACGGCTTACCTCCACTTCCTCACCGTCTGCATGAAGGACTGGAGGCCTCCGGACTCGTTCAGCCGCCCCGAGGCCCGCGCGGTCCTCCTCCGCTACTGCCTCTTGGGCTGGTTCTTGCCCGCGGCCCTCTCGGCGGCCTTCTTCCTCACGGACGAGTCCATCATGGACAGCAGCGGCGTGCAAGTCGGCCAGCTGCTGTTCCTCCTCTCCAACTACGCGGCGCTGCTCGGCAACCTCTTCATGTTCTTCAGGAACTACAGGCTCTACTTCCAGCTCAAGAGCAACGTCCGCCGGTTCCAGAAGAACGTCCGCGGCGTCTTCGCCGACCTGTTCAACTTCGCCCTCAAGACGTCGCTGCTCTCGGGGGCGGGGATCATCTTCCGGCTGACCTTGGCGCAGGTCCAGGGCCTGGAGCACGTGCTGGGCTTCTACCACGCCCTGGGCAGGATCCACGGCCTCCTCATCTTCCTGCTCTACGGCTGCAACAGGGAGGCGCGCGCCTTCTGGACCAGCGTCTTCTCCAGGTCCACTCGTCCCCATTCTTCCCGACTGGCTCAGATCCCGACGCAGGATGTCGCTGGTCCTCGTCCCGATGACGTCACTGCCGCAGCAGAGTGACGTCACTGCCACCTGAACTCGGCCAGGAAACATAGAATAACGTTCCAGTAACGAGGTACAGTGGACTGCGTTTCCACTTCACTTCAATCTCTCCTTTTTTTCACATTTCTGTCAACACTGACTTATTCATCACTTTATTTCAGGTCCTCCTTTTCGTCGCAAAATGGAAGAAACACGATTAATACGGTAATTTTCCCCTCTAGCAAATGGAACGAAACGTTGTAATTATAATAAAATAAATGTGTTTGTCATCACAAATTGGCTGTATTTCTTTACTACTTAAATTAATCAAATGTTTCATATTTTTTTGTTGATGTTGTTGTACTCTGACTGGTCAGCATAACTAGGACATCCCACGCAACCTCTATGTAGAGTATTCCATCCTTGGCCTCCCTCTTCTGTTCTTACCCCACACGTAATTCCCTCTAATGGTAATTTTGCGGGTCCGTCGTCTCTTTCCGTATTTATTTTTTTCGGGGGTTAACAGGCTACATGAGGGTGATACTGAAACGGGCAACTCCCCCCTTTAATAGCATAGGAAGGGAATTGAAAAGGCGGTGGGGGGATGCGGAAGGTAGCCTAGCAAGGGTTGACTAGGGGGCCCCCGGGCTATAATTTAAGGATCCTACCCTCGTGGTGCTCCACTAAAGATATGCAGGGAAAACCCTAGGAAACCTCAATCAGGTAGGTCGGCCATTGCTGGGAACTATTCTCACGACGCCCTTCCCTGTGAATGACGGGACTAGAGTTTTCTGTGGGGTCGCAGCATTCCCTTCTCAGTACCTCCACCAGTTTTAGGAGGCAGTTAGCCGACAGATCCGACTGGGCATATATATATATATATATATATATAGAGAGAGAGAGAGAGAGAGAGAGAGAGAGAGAGAGAAATTTTAGACAGTGACACAGAAAGGAAGGAAATGAGGGGGGAAAATTGTCGCAAATTATGGACAACCAGAGAGAGGGAGACAAGTGAGAGAGAGAGAAAGAGAGAGAGAAGAGAAGAGAAGAGAGAGAGAAGAAAGAGATAGAGAAGAGAAGAGAGAGAGAAGAAAGAGATAGAGAAGAGAAGAGAGAGAGACGCCATCTTGTCCTCCTCGTGACTCTGCTCCTGACGACGGACGTCATTAGGATGTTGACTTGTCTCGTGTTCAAGGACGACAAGAATGAACAAAGAATCGTGCACGTGTTTATTATAATCGTGTATGCATACAACACTTTGGATAAGTAATGTGATCGTGACTTGGTGTGCAGGGCTGCCAATCGTTTCCTTCTAAGCTCCCGTTGTCGGTATCGTGCGGTTGAAGCAAAACGTTCCTAGAAGTCGGTTAGCTACTGGACTAACGGATGCCAACTGCGAGGAGAAAAAGTGAACAGACATTAATTAGTTGGCAGGCCTGCTTCACTCTCACTTACATACAAATATATCTATATACTGTAACATGAAAAGTAACAAAGAGTTGCAATTGTTGAGGAACTGACGCAACAATGTGGTCTGGTGAGTCGTCAGGCTGACCACAGCCCTGCACATGGAATTGTTTTCATGCTCTGATTGAAATTAAAACTAGTAAAATCAAAGTTTTGGTGTTTTCTATGAATCCTCGAATACGGAAGAACGTAAAATCTGCTACAATATATATTCCGAGACCTGCAGTGGTGGCAGAGGGGTTCAGAGCCGGACAGCAGAAACGTAGACTCGTGTTCGAGTCCCACCCGACGCAAACATTGGTTTTATTTGTCTTTTATTTTTATTTGTATTTTATTTTCTGTTTCGTTCTGCTTTCTGGAATATTCCATGCATGAATAAACGGGACTGGATTCCAAATAAATCGGAGTCAGTTTTACGCAGTTCAGAGCTTTGTGCAGCACTTGGCGCCCTTGAATAAACCTCTACGCGCGTGTGTGTGTGTGTGTGATTGAATCTCACGATCCCTCAGAAACGTGACTATATAACTATATGTATATAAATGAGTCCCTAATTCCCTTGGTCCCGCCCTAACTTGAGAACGACTTTACAGATTTCATTCATTAACCTTTTTTTCTACAAGGTTTTTTAGAATACTCTGTACAAGGTTCTTACGGAAAGAAAAATTAAGAAAATTGCGCAGAAAATGGGAAATTTTCAGAAAAACGTAACTACTGTAAGGCTACTTTTCCTTTCCGCACATTTTGACTTTTCCACCGTGCATGCGCGTTCCTTTTCTCTCTCTCTCTCCCCCCCCTTCCATATTTCCCCATTGCGTGTCGACTTTTGGGTAAGTTTCGGTAGACTGACACGTGGTATGAACATCGGTCGGGGGTTGAGACCCTTAGGGAGCAGGGGGCGGGGGTGGAAAAAAATTTTTAAGTAAGCAAAAAGGGTGAATAATATTTGTATAATATAAATAATACATTGTTGGATTGACAGCAGGATCATATCAACCCCCAATACATGTTCTTAGGGGCGGAAGTGGAGAAGCACCACACAAAAATAACCAGAAGGCAATCGAGATTTGGCTTTATTCAGCTGTAATGTGAGCCAAATTACACATCATCCCCCCCCTAAGAGGGGTTGTAAGGGGGGTAAAACAGACTTCCACAAAACTATCTTTAACGGTTGGAAAAAATTTCGACCAAATTTTGAACAGGTGTTCTTGTCGAACACAATTAGGGTAAAACACGCAGCTACAGCCACTTGGGGGGCGGTAATTATTAACAAATACATAAACTGCCCTTATTTTTTTAACTAATTTGATAGCGAATTCGTTTAATTTGTTTGCATATATAAATTCAACCCTCGTCATCGTGGGGCTGTAAGGGGTGAAGGTGAAGTTTCGTATGGAATTTGGTCTTCATTCTGACATTTTGAATGCGAATTAAATTGTACTTCATCCCCTAACAGGGGGGGGGGTGGAAGGGAATTTTAATACAATTTAAAAGGTTGGAAACAATTATGACAAAAAAAAATTGTTTCCACATTCCTCTGCGACGCGAAACCAAATACTTTGGAGATGAGACAGGGCTAGAGGGGGAGGGGGGCGGAACTTGCACATGTAATGAAGGCTGATATATGTGTGAGACGAAAAACATTCCCGAGGTCAATTTCATTTGCAGTTGTTGTTCGCTGACGATCAGGTGACATGTGCAGGAGGTGAAGAGGAGCACGAGACATACATGACAAATAAGCTCGTGGAAGAATATACAAAAAATGGGGACTGAGCATAAATTTTCAGGAGACAGAATACAAGTGTCTAGGAAAAGGCGTTCAACACATAACACTCGAAACACGGGGAAATTAGAAAAAATGTGAAATTTTTATAAATACTTGGGGTCAATAATTACAAATGTGGGAACATAAGAGGGAGATATATATATTGCAATGGTAAAGAAGACTCTACTCGAAATAATTTGGAACAAAAATTTAACATAGGAAATGGGGATGTTAGAGTTATATTGTACGGGGAGTATTTTTGAATTTCTACAGAAGACAGGCAGCAGTAATTAGAAAAGAAGACCAAGAAAAGAAAGCCGTAATAAATAAAGGAATAAGACAAGGATGCTGCACTATGTCGCCCATGCTGTTTAACTTATATATATAACAGGCGATAAAGTAAGTTAAAACGGAATATGGCAAAGGAATCATACTGCAAGGAGAAGAAATAAAAATCTTACCGTTTGCCGACAATATTGTAGTATTAAGGGGAGTGAGAAGGAGACTTGGAAACCGTAATAAATGGCATGAACGTAGTTCTGGAGGAAGAGTTCAATATGAGGATTAATAGAGAGGGAAAACAAAGGTAATGGAGTCTGGTTTGGGGAAACAGAGCAATAACAAAGGCTGTTGTTAGATTGGGAAGGGATATTTTTACGGAAGTTAAGGAATCCTGCAACTTGGGAGGTTTAATAACTAGGGATGATAGAAGAAGTATAGTAGACGTAAAGAGTAGGATAGCACAGGATAGCAAGGAAGGTTTACGTGAAAAAGACAAATTTACTAACGCCAAGAACAAAAAAAAAGGGGAGTAAGACAAGGCTGCAGCAGTCTGTCGCCCATGTCGTCTAGCTTAAATATAGAACAGGAGACGAAGAAAGTTAAAACGGGGAATATGGGAAATGAATCATTCTGCAAGGGGAACAAATTAAAAACCCCCACGCTTTGGTATTGGGAGAATTAGAAGAAAAAAAATTGTAAACCATAATAAATGGCACGAACGTGGTCATGTAGAATGTGTTCAATCTGAGGATTAATAGAGGGGGAAAACCAAGGTAATGGAGTTTAGTATGGGAAACAGTGGAATAACAAAGGCTGTCAGATTGTGAAGAGAAGTTAAGGAATTGTGCTACTAGAGTAGGATAGCAAGAAAAGGCTTTCGCGAGAAAGAGGGGATTTACTTACGAGTAATATAAGTGTAAAAGTTAGGAAATCGTTGCTAAAAATGTTGGAGTGAAGTGTGGTGTAATATGGGAGCGTGCGAAACGTGGACGATAGGAGTTGGGGAAAGGAAGAGAATAGAACATTTTGAAATGTGGTGCTATAGGAGAATGAGATGGATAGAGTAACTAAGTAGAAGGTTCTAAGGAAAACAGGCCTCGTTTTAAGACATGAGCATTAGGGAGAAGTGAACGCAAGAGCGAGGCCAAGGATGGAATAGGCGAAGGAAGCAGAATGCCTTACCTGAGCTGGACGAGGGTGGATTGTGCCGGCTCCGTCCTCCTTTTATACCAAAATGTGCAGCCGCTGTATTATCTGGACAACAAGTTGAAATATACTTTATCTAAACCTTGAAGTACAAAAGAAATTAGAAAGAAACTTTTCCTATCTTTTTTTTTCAAAGTGCGCACTTGCTGATAATAGGAATTGCAGGACTGATTGTGCACCTAAAAGCAAATGTTTTTTGTTATTTGCAAAATAGTAGAAGTACATGTATGGCAAAATAATGAAATCCAAGATGTTAATAAGACCTGCTGTAGTGGAAGATGGCTGTGAATAAACACTTACTCAGATACTGAGAAGGATATATGGAAAGGATGGAGAAGTAGAACAGACGGTTGGCCTGGATGGATGAAAGCACAACACCTGGACGGATCATGGAATGGAAGGGGGAGACTCTGGGAAAGATGGCTACATGACATTGAGAAGGATATGAAAGTAAGAGGAAGGATGAATGGAAGAAAATTCACATCAAAGGATCAAGTTGGAGCTGAGACATGTGTTTATTTTGCAGGGTTGGACAAATCATTTTTTTCTGAGGGTATTTAAAAAGTTGGAAAGTCGTTGGACTACGTGAGAGAGAGAGAGAGAGAGAGAGAGAAGAAGAGGCATCCCCACTGTAGGAAGAAGCACCCGCGGCAGCCGTTCCTAACCTTGACGACAATCGCTTGGGCCATTTACGAATAATTAACGTGGCAAAGACCTCATATCTCTGTTTACGTGAAGATATTCCAGCCAAGGATATGGTTGGAGCAGCTTGTTATGTTCATATCTCTGTACGTAGATTAAGTGTTTTTACTTTGGTATGGAAACCTTTTGACGTCTTTCTTTCTCTCACACACACACACGTCCGCGACCTTGTAATGAATGCACGAGCACGTGGTGTGATAACATGTCTGCCACGATGACGTCAGCAGTCGCGTAGTGATACTTACAGTTGCCACGTGGTCGTCGGAAGGTTTCCAAAAGTATTCTAGGTGCTGTGATAGACTAGGACCTCGATCTGCTTATATCGAAACTACACACAGCTGACGTCACAGGCGTGCCCCAAGGGTCGCTCATAGGACCCTTAAACTGTCGTCAACGGCTCACCCCTACAAAAAGGTGGGCAGGAATTGCCTACATGTTTATAAGGAGACACTTGATAAGGAAAAAATAAATTTGAAGAGGACTGAAGAAAAGACCAACAGCAAGGAAAAGGAGGGAGAAGTTGATCACGATGGTAAATTACTTGGAAAACCTAACAGCGGAGGATGGAAAAGAGTGAAGGGGAGTTTTGATGGAGGAGGAACTGGAATCAAGTTATGAGGGTTGAAAGAACCATACAGGACGATCAGAGCAAAAAAAATCCTTTCCTAATGTTTCGAAGTGTCCAGGAATGCCAAAGGATAGAAGTAAACCGAGTTGTTGGAAACATTGCCAGCCGAGGATGTTGTGGTAACAAAGCCTCCATCACTACTGCTGCTATGAGGGGGAAAGAAGAAGAGATGTCCCATGATCACCCGAGGCACGAGGAATGGCGTCGTTCAAACATTCAGCAGCCAAAGGAAAGAAAAGTAGTGTTGGAAGCAAATATTTCTTTCAGAGGAAGTTTGATTTGCCGCGTGGTTCCTGGAAGTGGTCAGCAAGTTCCTCCTCTTCCTCCTGCTCCTGGAAGAGCGTTTCTTCAAAACTCATACCCTGCATGTATAATCCCCTCTTAATATAACCATTGTCCATAATATATATACTACACTTGGCTCTGGATTTGAAGTTCGACCTTTCACACATATTACGGAGGTTAGTCACTTCACTTGTAACGTTTTCTTAGATTTATTTCCCTGAAGATGGTTTCCTCCCCCGCAAAAACAGGTTCAGTTATTCCAGTCGTTGACGGTCCTACTTACGGATGAACATTTTACTGTGAACTGTTGATCTCATCAACCTATATAACTGGGCTTTTGCAGCTGGTTCCCATTCATTGTTTTTGCCCCCGCATAAGCTTTGTATTCTCCTTTCTTTATGTCAACAACTTGCACCGTTGTGCCTTGTTGTGCCTCTCCTTCCCTTCCTATGACCTCGGCCTCTACTCTCCCAAAATTAGCAGTCCCTTTCTCTACTAATTTTCTACCTGATATTCTTCCGTAGTGGATCCGGACAAAAAGTCGCCCCTGTTTTCCAAAATTGGCCTAACGAAGGTTAAATATGTCACCTCTTCAGGTTTTGAACTTCCCTCTTTTAAGTCCGTCGCTATTAAATGTGAGCAAGTCCAGTCTTTGCGGCTCCTGATATTCACCCAAGTCTATTTAACTAGACACATGCCTGACTGTTCTATATTCTGTCTCATCTCTCTATCTGAACGATCCTTCCTGTAAACGCGAATGAGCTGCTGTTATTTTTCCCCTTTATTTGTCCCTTGTCCAGCCATTGACTTGTCCTGTTATCTTTCTGAAGAAATAATAAATATTACAAATCAGTGATGGTCCCGTTACAGAGCCTTGAGGAACTCCCGTCGTGACGTCACAGCGCCTCAATCAGGAAAATTCTTCTCCGTCTTCGACTCTTTTTGCGATCTGTTGCTTAAAAAATTTCCTGTCCATAGTAAGAGTCCTTTAAATAATAACTCATTGATATAATTAATCCAGCAGGATATCACACGAGGCACGTCATCAAGGACCATATCAAGAAAAGAGTTAGACAAGGATGAACATGCTGTTTAACTTATATATAAAACAGGCGATGAAGAAAGTTAAAACTGAAAATGGAAAAGGAATCACACTGCAAAGGAGATGAAATTAAAACCCGTACGCTTTGCCGACGATATTGTAGTATTAGGGGAGTCAGAAGGAGACTGGGAAATCATAACAAATGGCATGAACGTGGTCCTGAAAAAAGAGTTAAAAATGAGGTTTTATAGAGGGAAAAGCAAGTATGGGAAACAGTGGAATAACAAAGGATGTTAGATTGGGAAGGGATAATTTGACGAAACTTAAGGAATTCTGCTACTAGAGTAGGCTTTCGCGAGACAGAGCGATTTACTTATGAGTAATACAATTGTAAAAATTAGGAAATCGTTGCCAAAAATGTTGGGGCGTTATATGTGGGGCGCGAAACGTGGAGTATAGGAGTTGGGAAAAGGAAAAGAATAGAAGCCTTTGAAAGGAGAATGAGATGAGGTGGTGGATAGAATCACAAAGGAGGAAGTTCTAAACGGAATAGGGGAAAAGCGGACAATATGGTGGATATTAAGGCATAGATTAACAGGCTACGTTTTAAGACAAGATGGTCTTGTGAAATTAGCATTAAAGGGAAGTGTGTGTGTGTGTGTGGAGGGGGGGTTAGGGTTAGAAGGGGAGGAAAAGGATGGAATACACTAAGCAGATTAGGGAAGATGTCGATACGCTTGTTAATAGGAAATCTAAAGGTAACTTATCATGGAGGGTTGAACATCAGTCCAGGCATAGGACTGAATACAACCACCACAACAATATATAATATATATATTGTAATATACTTTTCTGTGTATAAAACATTTATTAATTTAAAGTACAAATATGATCAATTTTAATATTTTAGTTTATTAATGTAAGTGAAGACACGGGCTTAATCTCGGGGGATTTTGGGTCTCTCAAGAGATGGAGTATTCATGCATCAGCTGAAAATAGAAAGAAAAATCATTGAATGTTATTTATCCAGAGCAATGAGCAAGCTTCACAATTTTTATATCGCTTACCCACAATTACTGGGCCAACAAACATCCACCTTTCGAATGTTTGTGCGTCTCTATGGCGTCTTGCACGTCCATCCACTCGTCTGCCTTCTGCCACGCCATCTCCTCTCCTTGTTTCACTCGCCCGCCTTCTGCCCTCTGGATATCTGCTCTCTGGTTCACTCGCCTGCCTTCTCGGGTCTGATCACGAGCCACCCATCGGCTTCCCTTTTAAGCCTTTCCGACGGGAATTCCCCTATTTCTCAACATTTCGGGGTTCCCCGCCCTCATCTTTCCCGCGGGGGTTCACCATCGTCATTTGTTATACAGGCAAGGCGGGCCTCCCCCGCGGGGAATCACCATCTTTCGGCCGACTAGCCATTGTTGTTGGCCTCATAACGCCACAACCTTACAAAATCCTCCTTTTTATCCTTGTCTTTCTCCTTTCTTGATTCCGGCTTTCTCTTCCTGATCTTGTATTCCAATTTCTGCTGCTTGTGTAAACCTCCTTTCTCGGTATTTTATTCCATTATATTAAATAAAATATTTTACTTCCCTTACCAAACTTAATAATGGGATTCCAAAATAGATTTGTAGTCTAAGCTAAGTTGGACTGAAGGTGTGTTGTACCTATCCGGTAGATAACCAGAATACTAAGAATCAAGTTAAACGACCACAAATCAATTATGAGCCTGAATATCTTTAAAAGAAAAAAAAATTGGGGGTTGGGGGGGCGGGACGTTCCAAACGGGGATGCTTCTTTACTGCCTGAAGAAGTCACCGGGGGATTTCGGAAGGAAGTTGCCAGTCACTGAGCTAGATGGAGCATCGCCGCCATCTTGTCCTCGTGACTCTGCTCCTGACGATGTCCGCAGAAACTCAAGGCAACTTGACGGTAAAATTCTACCACTGTAGATTTATACTCGGGGCAGACTGCATCAGTAGAACGTTACGGAGGACACTGATTATTATTATTATTATTATTCCTTACTCAGCTGCTATTGGCCCTGAGGCTCTGACTGCAGCAGCTATACACAAAGAAAAATACAAATAAAACACAAATACAATTACGAAATATTTACACTAGGGAAGAATTTTAAAGTGTAGTAGCTTTTTTTATCTGAAAAAGTAAACAAAGGAGCCACACAAAAATCACTTCACTCATCCTAAAATAAATAAATCTACTCACTCAAGTTTCCTTAGGCTATTCCTAAACTGATTTACGCTGCCCGGAAAAGTCCTGAGTATTTCTGCAGGAGGCAAGGAAGGAATTACAATCGCCTATTGACCTATTTACAAATGAAAATTTCCCTACGTCTGCCCCTTTTCTTTAATTTTGAACGTATGATCATTTTTAGAAATATAATTCGGCGCCGTAAGATGGTTTGTTATTTCTTTCCAGGCCCCTGTGTCTGTGGTTCACCCTTATGATGTTTCCTTCTATTACTGAGACCTTCTCAATTCTCGTGAGGATTCATGGCGAATCACCTGACCCCCAAACATATTGGTTTTTGTATTTTTTCTCCAACGCTAGAGTAGTGTGTGTTCATTTAGATATGGGATCCCAGAATGTCACCTCCCCCCATATTCTAAAATTGGCCCTGACCAACCTTGGTTTTCTTATCTCATTACCCCACTAATCGTGATCCCCCAAGATATTTACAGTTATTTGATTCTGTTACAACTTCCTTCTAGTTTTGTTAAAACGACTGCCTTTCCTCTTCGTTGCACTTATCTGCCTGGAGGCAGAGACTGAAAAGTACCCGAATTTTCAGCGCCTCTTTATAAATTTTTTACTTGACTGACGATCTTTTCTTTTATCTGAAAAATATTAATTCTTTTCCTTTGATCATAATATTTTTTAGACATGAGATTTTATTTGTCTTTAGTAATTTGTAATGTAATGTAGGACAGATGGAAACAACAGCTGTGTCAGGTGCAACTATTCTATAAACAACCAGACACTGCAAACAGATTGGAAAGTAACGGAATAACAAAGGCTGTTAGATTGGGAAGGGATATTTAGACGAAAGTTAAGGAATTATACTACTAGAGTAGGATAGAAAGGAAGAGGAATTTACTTACAGCTAATACAAGTGTGAATATTAAGAAATGTTGGTATAGAACGTTGCGCTGTATGGGGTGCGAAACGTAGACGATAGGAGTTGGGGAAAGGAAATGTGGTGCTACAGGCGAATGCTGACAATCACACTGGTTGATAGAACAAGTAAAGAGGAAGTTTTTAACAGAATAGGGGAAAAGAACAGAACGATGTGGAGGAGGTTGAAGGGATAGATTAATAGGCCACGAGGGTCTAGTGAAATTAGCATTAGAAGGAAGTGTGTGTGGGGTAAGAACAGAAGAGGGAGGCCAAGGATGGAATTCGCTAAGCAGATTATGTTGGATGTCGGTTGTGGTAGTTATAAGGAATTGAAAAGGCTAGCGCAAGGAAGACCAGTCTTACAATAATAACCATTCTTTCTCATTGTATTTCCTGCATTAATGTCCTTATTACATTTGTAAGTTGTCCAGTTTCCTCACCTGAGGACCGTCTTAAGCTTCACCGTTGCTCTCAATCCCTGGGGACGAGTGGGAGTAACCATCAAGTGGAAAAATTTGGGCTGTAGTGTTGGTACTAAGCTGTTAATAAAGGAAATAGATTAACGACCGCGTATTACAGGTTTGAAACGACGTTTCATCACTTCGTGACGTGTGATATTTTGATGTAAGATAGAGAGAGACATAAGAGAGGCAAGAAAGAGGAGAGAGAAGCGAGAGAGAAGGTAGAGAGAAGACAGGAGAGGGGGAGAGAGGAGAGAGAGAGGAGATGATGAGAAGAGAGAGAGCAGAGAATGAGAAGAGAGATAGGAAAGAGAGGGGGAGAGAGGGGGAGAGAGGGATGGAGAGAGGGTTGGAAAGAGAGAGATGGAAAGAGAAAGAGAGACAGAGAGAGGGATGGGAAGAGAGAGAGAGATGGAAAGAGAGATAGAGATGGAGAGAGAGAGAGGGAGAGAGGGTTGGAGAGAGAGAGGGAGGGATGGTGAGAGAGATCTTTATTTACTTTTCCCCTATTATTTTACAAATAATACTTTTGCATATACAAAATGACAATATTTCCATTTTTTAAAACAAAATATAAGTAAGTAGGCACCAGTAATGATAATTATATTAAAAATAGTTTAATATACTAATTTAAATTTTTTTAAGAAATATGGAATAGAATATAATGAAAGAATTGAATTTATAAAATAGTTATTTCAACTTATATTAAACGCACAGACATTAATAAGGCCATAAATAAGAGAAACATGAAATATGATTGTAAAACACATTCTCTACCAAGACAGTAACTGGAAATCCTCATGACTTTCAGAAATTCTCCACATAAAACAACAACTTTAATACTCTTAATGTAAAAACCGACGCTGATTTCCTCAGTGGTATATATAATATATCTTAATTTATGAAATGTATTTTTTTAATTTGTAATATTATCTTTGTTTTTTAAATATATTAGTCTTTGCTCTCCACTGATTCTTCTTTACAGTGTTATAATTTATTGCTTTGTACTGAAGTTCAACCTGAAGATGCTCCACAGGTCAAGAACGAAAAATATTTTCTTTTTAAAAATTATTTTTTGTTTCACTATTTTTGTCTGTTTTTGGCCTTAATTTAATTTATATTACAATTAACAAATTTTTACACTTTTATGAGTTAATTAAATAATCTTTTGACTCTAATTACATTGGATTAGCTTTTTCAAATATGTAGTACTTCTTTTAAATGTTTGTATATTCTTGCACTTTTATATTTTTGGTACATTTTGAGTCCGCCGTAAAATATAGTCTTCTGAGAATTTTTTTTTGTTTTTCTTTGAATTATATGAATATTGTGGGCTAGAGAGAGGAGAGAAGGGAGAGGGAGAGAGAGAGAGAGAGAGGGGGGGGAAGAGAGGGTGTTGCCAAATGTGTGAGGAACAACAACGGCAAAATGTGATGATGAAACGTCGTTAAAGCTAAATAAAAACTTGCTCTGCAAAAAGGACGGTCAATCTATTTCGCTTAAATAATAGAAATTGTTTGATGACAAATATTTGTGAGACAATTGAGGGAGTTTCTCCTCTTGCCCTGGATGGATGGACTGTTCCGTCGTTACAGAAAACTGTTTCACTTGATAAAAGCAGAAGATTTGCCTGAAATGGCGATCTTGGTCCTTGAACCTTCCTCACATTCTCACCCTTTGTAACACGTCAGAAGAAACAGTGGAATAACAAAAGTCTGAAATGCTTATTTACTGTGTGGGGCAAATTGAAGTGATTGTTTATTTATAATAATATATTATTGGTAGAGATTTATTAATCTCCTGTGGTGTAAACTCTGAATGTGTCAGTCCGCAGTCGACTCGGAAGGCCCAGGCCGTCAATGGGCTGCAGAGCCATGGAGAAAGAGATTTATTATTTTACAAGAGAAATTTACAAAATTATTAAATACACGTTTGATTTGCATGAGGTTTCTTTAATTAATGGTTTCTCAGTGGAGTGAACTTCGAAGGTTATTTGGTTTTTCTAATGGCAATAGCCCAGTTTTTGTTTGGGGTTAACAGGCTACATGAGTGAGGGTGATCCTGAAACAGGCAACTCCCCTTTAATAGCATAGGAAGGGAATTGGAAAGGGGGGATGCGGAAGGTAGAGCAAGGTAGCCCATCAAGGGTTGACTAGGGCCCCCGGGCTATGGTTTAAGGATCCTACCCTCGCGGTGTTTCACCTAAAGAGATGCAGGGAAAACCCTAGAAAACCTGCATCAGGTAGGTCGGGCATTGGCTACTATTCTCACGCCCTTCCGCTATGAATGACGGGAGACGAGTCTGCTGTGGGGTCGCAGCATTCCCTTCTGGCCGACTGATCCAATGGGATCAGTGGGACAACTCTCGCCATTTTGCCCAAGGTCTTCTACCCCAGTACATGTACCTCCTAAAATAGGTGATAAAAAAACATCAACAGCAAGAGGAATCCCCGACGTAGTCAGAGGGGGGGAGGGGGAAACTCTCACAGCCATAGGCCTGGCAAATGTGAAACTCTTTATAAATAAAAACAAAAACTATGAAACCCCCGAAAATACATGTGCTTCCTCTCTGCTTCATGGCTGATGGTTGCAGCAGGATTTGGGTCAACCTGTCTTCTGGTCTCCCTCCGTCTCTCAATAACATCTTTGTTTTCGCCTCCAAAAATTCAACTTCTCTCTCTCTCTCCCCCTCTCTCTTTCTCCTCTCTTCCTCGCCTCCCTCTCTCTCCCTCCGTCTCGCAACTTCACCTCCCTCCTGTCTACCGACAAATTCTGCTTCCTTTGTCTACCTCAACCCCTCGCGAAAGCTCGTTGGGCGGCTACAGAAATTTCCTTGTCCGCCAAAGTCTTCTATTAGCTTGCAGTTGCAGCCAATAGGATGAGTTCAGTTTGCAGGGCCTAAATACTCCATATGTTAAGCATGCTTCCGTAACATTCCAAATTCTCCACAGTAGTTCCGTTTTCGCCAAAAGCTCCCTAATTTTCACGGTGATTTCTGGTGACATCCCTAATTTTGTACGGGGTGATCCCTTTTCTTGAATGGGGCAAGGTCCTCAAGTGCGAGTCTCCTCCCACACGTAGAAAAGCCACGAAGCGGATGTACCTGATTTAAACTTTAGGAATACTGCTACTTGGGAGTTGGATAGAACAGGAAAAGAAGAGGATTTCATTTACGAGGTAATAAAAGTGCGAACATTATGAAATCATTGCGGAGAGGAAAAGAAGAGAATCTTTTGAAATGTGTTGGTTGGTATAGGGGAATGAGATGATGGATAGTGCATAGAATCACTAACGGGGAAGTTGTAAAGAGAATAGAGAGGGGGGAGGAGAGAGCGACCAATATGGAGGACATCGATGAAAAGAAGGGGTAGGTTACTTACTAGGCCACGCTTTTAACGACGAGAGTCTTGTAAAATTAGCATTAGAGGGAAGTTTGTGATGTAAAAACGAAGGTTGGAATATGCTAAGCAGATTATGGAAATGCAAAGGCTTGCGCAAGATAGTTCAGCATGGGACCAGGACTGAATATTACATCAAGGATGCAGATGGTAATCCTTCACCTTCACATTTCCTATGGTTGGTTAATTTTAATATACTGTAACATGCAAAGTTACACGCAACAATGCGGGCCAGCTTGCGAGTTGTAATTGTCGCAACTCGGGCCAACAATGGAGTCTGTCGAGACTCGAGCAGTCGTCATGGGGCAGTGGAAGGAGAAGGATGTGAATGACCACGCCCTGTAGTGAGAAATTTTCTCATGATCTGAAATGGATTAAAGCTATTATAATCCACTTTTGGTATTTTTATTAATATATATATATATATAAACAACGCAAATATTTAACGGAGTAATCGTGTCTACTTGCTGAATTGTCTGGTTGATAACAAGGCGGTGAAATATTAAGTGTTTCTGGGAAGCCGGAAGGAAGAGGAAGTAGGAGAGGAGAGAAAGGGCAGCGTGTGTTGGAACTTTGAGAAGTGGAGGTAAATGAGAGAAGAAGGAACGTGAACAATTCAATAATCATTGTCGGTTTGCGGCGAAAAGAAGAGAAATAAGACGCTTTCGATAGTTAGTAGAAAGCAAAAACTAAAGCCACGTAACAAATTAAGATATCTCAAGCAAAACTCTGCTGAGACGTGAACGATCCGCCGAGACGCAAAAGGTGTGAAATATCAGTCTATTATAGTACGGCAATTCATCAATTCCTCTTGTCAGATATTTCATCGCCTACTTAATTATTTGAACTTCAAGACTGGCTTTTTTTTATATACTTGTACATTCAATTCATCTACTTTGAATAAATAATATTTATTTATCATTAAATATGGATGCTACTTGTTCGTAATTATCAGATACAAGCTTTCACCGCAAGTTCTAAGCAGACTCCATCTTATTAACACTATTTACATGCATATTTTTTTGTAACTCGGCGACGGTCACACGTTGCATTTTAATTTAAGTTTAATTCCCCCTTTTCCTCCCAGAGCGCGTGCAACCGAACTCGTGATGAATTCCACCGATGCTCTTTTTATGAGACGAATGCCATCAAATACCGAATCAAAATTGAGACCCGTGTAAGGTAGGCGATTTCCATACACATCACAAGGCCTCGGGTACGATAAAAGCTCGATGTAATTCAATGGGTCCGCGGCGGTTCCACTTGCTGCGACAAGGGTGAGCGGTAGAGCGGTTCAACCCCCGCCGCTCACCCCCCGGACATTAATTTTTTGCCCCTGCTGAGCGGCAGGAACTATAAAAAAACTCTCTGGAGCCCAACTGAATGCACAAAAAAACCAGGACGAGGCCGACTGTAATTTCCCTTAGTAAAACACCATTTAATTTGTTTATTAAATGATAAAGATTATTTTTTATGAACTTTAATTTTGGTTTAATTTTTCGGAAGGCACATATTTTACAAAATTTTGCCATCATTTGCATCGATAATCAAACATATTTATTTCCTTAGTGAAGACTGTTGTAGGATATGTTTTGAAGGCAATGAACAAGTCAGGGATTTCATTAACCTTGTCTGTCAAAAGAAGAAGGTAATCGGAGACTGTCTGTGTCCTGCTTCAAGTCTCCGGTCGATGTTCAATCAATCGGAACGTGTTTCAAGCAGCTTTTCAATTGAACTAATACTGCAACAACGTAACGACCTGAAACTCGTTTTCCCGTTAGCCGCTTCACAATCGGCAACACCCTGAGAGTCTACCCACTCCGTAAGCTTGGGCCAGTGTACACTCCCGTAACAGAAATGTTGGAGTATACAGACAGCAGGCTTCTAATCTCACCAACAACAACAACAAAAGTTGTGAGATTTATATTTGGTATGAAAATACCAACCGGTTCGTGTAAAAAACCAATATTTCACAAAAATAAAATACTATCTATTCTCTATATGTTCACTAATCTACTACGATGGTAAAGAAATCTGGCGGGGGGGAGGAGGGGGAAACCTGCCAGGACAAACTGTAACTAATCTATCTCCTTACGGCTAGGAACCGTCACCCTCCTCCATACACACGACTCAAGTCAGTCAGGAAATAAGTGTTTGCCCCGCATTTAATCAGCGCTCGGTCCACCCTCCCAATACTTGGGGAAAATGCAGACTTATTTCAGAGCCGGAAAACTAAGTTCAGCTTGCTATCGTCAAGAATGGTTTACCTCGTGTATTTTCACGGGCCGCCGTCTTCTAACTGCTCCAGGAGTAACGAAATATTACTTTCTAGCACGAATTCTAGAACAAGGAGTTGCAAAACCTTTTCTTCAAAAGTTTGCAGGTTCTTACTTTACCCAAGCCTGTATATATATATATATATATATATATTTATGAAATATTAAACTTTGTAAAGCGGAACACTAATTTGTTTCAAACAAATGGCGAGTTTCATGAATTCCGCGCAGGACCAGAAATCGTTCAGCTCCAAGGTCGGACAAGCATCGCCCTTGTTCTCTCTCTCTACACCAGAAAAGTATCCACAATACACACCCCCGGGGGATAATTCTATACAGCAGCCTTCCTTCACAATTTCCAATTACTGATTTAATTTGTTGGGGGAGGTTTCGGCCATTTTAAACACCTCAATTAAATGTACTTATTACGTACAATTTCTTGTCGCCCCTGACTTGCAACTTTAAAAACATCCCAATTAGTCTAAAAACTAATATAATTTGTACATTTAATTCAGGACATGGAGGATCCAAAGCATCCAGACGAAATATGTAATTATTTTTTCAAGACTAAACATGTTTCTTTTCTTTTTAACAGACGCAATAAAATGATGATGAGAGACGTGTTTATTAATATACATTTTTATTTAATTAAATTGCTTTCTAAGACATAAAATTTTATAAAGCGTAAGTACTGATACGCGTAATATACTTTTGAATATATAATACAATATTTTCCATTATTATGAATTAATGGATAATTTTATCAACTGAAATTGCAACTTACATTATTTATAAAACTGCTGTAGATGTAAATTTAATTACAAGTACCTCATTACAATGGTTTAGTGTTTCTGCAGCACGTAATCGAATGTTCGACATTCTCGTATATTCAAAAAACCTATTTTCGTCACCTCTTAAATTTCTAAACAGACGGTGATATTCTCCGAAAACTTTATACTCCTAATTTATGGGATTAATTCTTAACTTTCTCTTGCCTTTCGTTAAAATTCGTTTCCATAAGAGACGAGGAGTGCATCTCAATATTTACATTCCGTAGTATTAAGAAAGTCTTACAAAGCATTCGTTTATCCATTCCTCTGTTACCTTCTTTAAATGATCAGTTTGACTTCTTAGTTTTAATTCTATTTTTTCTTTCCATCTTCTTCTCGTTTTCTTCAACTAACATAGTTCCTTCCCGCCGTACTTGTTTTATTTCCTTTTCCCGTTTAGCTCCCAACCTTTTGCAGTTATCGTCAACTCTGTCTAAAATCTTCAATCAGCCTGTCTTCGACGGATTCCTCCTCAATCTCCTTTCTCATAGTCGCGCGTTCGCTGCTATCATCGTATCAAATTTTTCTTATATTTCCTGTTTATCTGCAATTCTATTCTTATTAAATCTCTCTTCCATTCCACTTAATCTACGTTCCATTTCTCTCATTAATATTAAAATCTGGTCGAGGTTTTTCCGGCCATATCCGCGTCCTTCCTTTTCGAAATGAAATTTTTTTTCCCCTGCCCCTTCACTATATTCAAATTCAATATCTTCATTTTCTCCATATCCTGGTCTGCTCTTGTGGTGCTGCACAATCCTTCAGTTGGCTGCTTGCTGTGTTCTACCGAATAATTTCCTACCGCGGCCAGAATTTTTTCTTCCCAGAGCGGAACATAATATTCAACGAAACGGAGAGGAGAAAAAAAAACCCAGAAACAGATACAACCAAATACAAGCAAAAACACAAATTAAAACCCTTAAATAAACGAATCTGCCTCTTACTAATGCAATCTCCCCTAATCAAGAAATTCTGGTTTGTCTCACACAAATAATCGATGTTATGCGCGAACATAAAATAGAACGTAGAAACAGAATACACAGCTGCTCCGCGTCAATACTGCAAACATCTGAAAGAGAAAACAAAGAAAAAACTATATAACACGTGGCGCGTCTCTTCTGCACCACTTGGACCGCCATTTTGTACTACCTCCTTTACACTTAATTTGTCCGCAATAAAAGTTTTCTTTTGTTGAAAATGATTTTAAAGGAGTGGCTTTTTTTTAGGTATTATTAATTTTTTTATACTTATAGTTCCTCTTTTTTAAAAAAACTTATTATTATTATTATTTAAATACAAATTGACTTTTTAGATGAGCGCATTTCTCTCTCAGGGTGTTGTTCGTGGCTACTTAAAGCAGTGGCTGCATTCATATGTTACTTGAGTTATGGTCCTGGGTATTCTCCCCTCTCTAACCCGCTTTGGGCTTTCCCCAAACTCAGGTACACGGCCGACAAAATTTGAATGGCCCTGCAATGACGCGGATAGCTTAAATTGCTCATTACACCCTCCAGCGAAGAAGAGGGGAGTCTTGCCCCCAATAATACGTTAGAACTTAAAATAATGAGAATATTAAGGAAGAAGGAAAGACAGTACGAGGAGAGGCAGCTGCGGAGTTTTCGTTGAGATGGTTATAGTCGGGATCCTAACCGGATGAAAACAGTATAGAACCCCGATGTTTCAAAGGCGGTCGCTGTCATCATCTTCAAGCGAAATCTCCACATCCTTTAGTCTAGACAGTCCTCAAGCGATGACAAATGCCTCAATTGTGACGGGGGAGAGAGAGAGAGGAATCTCTTCTTCCCAAGATGAGGCTACAGTATCTCCCTGGACAAGTCACTTCTTACTTCCCCCGGTTGCTGTTTCACATCCTCAGCACATCTCTGCTGCACCTGCTTCCCACATTAAATCATCATCAATTCAAGGAACACTCTCGCACTTCAGACAAACAATAAATTCTGCAACACTTTGAGAGGGTTATTTGATTTCAGTGCCTGTGATAACTGTTGTACAATATTCTTCCACTTATTACCTTCTTCGCTGTTTACTACCTAAACCTTTCCCTTCCCTCTTTCTCTCGCTGTTAATTTCGTGCTCCGTGAACCTTTTATTTCTACTACTTTCACCCTGCTCTACATGCAACGAAGGCGCTGCGAGAGTTTCTCGTAGACGCTTCAGCCTAGAGTGACTGCGGGGCTTACCTGATCATGTCGGGGATGCCTCGCACTCTCTCTGGGTATTTTTTATCAAAGTTCTCATATGCCGAGACACCTTCACCTATTTTAGGAGGTATATGTACCAGGGTCAAAGACCTTGGGCATATGGCAATTCCCTTCCTATGCTATTAAAGGGTAGTTGCCTGTTTCAGGATCTCTCACCCTCATGTAGCATGAGGATTGGGGTTGTGAGGCAGCCACTACACATATATGCTTCATCTTGTAACGACCCGTTACTTTTGCATACACATTTTGTTTCTCGCAGCCGCTTCATTCTTATTTTTTCCTCAACACAAAAATATTATTTTATGATATCTAAAAGGTTAATTTTATTCCATAAAATTAGTTTAATGAATATTAAATTTTTGTTGCTTATATCAAAGAATATTAATCGCAGGACTTTTCTTTTATGCTTTGAGAAAAATTGAAGAACGGGTGGTGGAGATGATAGTTAAGATCTTTGATTAAAGAACGAAGGCTTTCCCGGTGAAGAATATGTAGAAACGTTCCATATTATCCGTGTAGCATTCTTTGCCGTTCCAATCTCCCTCTTCAAGATTCCTATGTTTAATTATGGTTTTCACTTGGGTTTTTCACTTTAATCAGGGTCCAGGAGGTGACCATTGGTATATTTCTTTTGGCCATCTCTTTCGTTTTCCATTCTTTGTACATGTGTTTGATTTTCAATTCTTTTAACAACAGACACACTGACAGACGTTCATTTGTCTACAAAGGACCTCATTGCTAATTTTATCCTGTTGTTTTTTTTGAAGACTTCTCCTCAGACAATCAAATTCTACTGTTCTAATTATTGTTTTGTTGTAATTCTGTCAGGGGCGACACGTTTCACTTCCATTACATAGAATGTTCTGTATTATGCTCTTACAGATTTTGATTTTTGTTTCCTTTGTTAAATTTTTGTTCCATATTATTCCGTGTAGCATTCTTTACCATTGCAATTTTAAGTTTCTCACATTTTCCTACATTTGTAATTATTGACCCCAAGTAGTAAAAAAATTAACATTTTTTAAATTTAAATTTTCCACGTCTTCCCCGCCTTTTCCTAGACACATGTTTTCTGTCTTTTGCAAATTTATGTTCACTCCCCCTCCCCTTTTTTTAATATTCTTCCCTGAGCTCATTTATGATGCAAATATTACCTGACAATTGAATGTAGTGTCTTATCTCCCTCCTGTAGGAATCTTCATTCCAGAGCATTTTTTAATACCATAATTTAAGTGCCTGATCCAAATAAATATTAAAAAGCGTTGGTGACAGACTTTATATTTTAAAACTGAGATGTGGAAACAAGTATGGAACTGCGCGCTGTAATCTCTGTGGCGAAGGAGTATCGCTGCATATCGTATGCGGGTGACGTAATCCATTGCGTAACTGTCTGACTATCGCTTGTGTGCGACATGAAACTTCGATAAATCGGACATTTGAATCGTACTTGTCACGGGGAACAAGTAAATAGGAAATGCACTTGAATTTGATTATTTAATTCGTTCTGCTGAGAGTAGCATTGGACTGTGATAAGTATTCCATGGCGTATTCTGTGGCATGGAAGCTAAATAAAATAAGACACAACATAAGAAGAAGAGATTGTAGCTCGAACACTGTAACGGCGGACGTGTCTTATTTACATTAAGGAAGAGAAGTGGAGGATCTAGCTCGAGAAATTATTGTGGACAAGTCCATACATCGACTGAGGAGGAGGAGAAGTCTAACGTATTTGCAATTATATCAAACTTGCAAATACAGGTTTCAGCTTCAGTGCGTGGAACCCGAAACATACGACAACTGGAGGATAGGAGCTGTTGGTGCCGCTGCCTGCCAGTGGCGATCGCTGAATGAATGAACTTTATAAAACTGTATGTTTCTACGAACGATTAATTTCTGTTGCTGAATAAATTCAATTTTTTTTTGTCCATGTCTCGACGTTGTAACGGGTCCTCGGGTCCAAAACGAAGCAGGTACCTTTTCCCTCTAGCGAAAATGAGCAGAAATTGTCTGAGGAAGTAGTCTTGTCCAATAATACGTTAGAACTTAAAATAATGACAATATTAAGGAAGAAGGAGGTAACAGTAAAAACAGTACACATTTACTTTGAAGAAATGATGTTGTAATTGAGCTCTAAAGAGGATTGATTGTTCTGGCGTCCTTCAACAGACAAATCCTTGTAAGCGCAACGCAAAAGATCTACACCGGACTGAAGAATGTGGGCAATAAAGCAACTATAATGGTAACTTAAATACTCCTGAGAGTCACACGGATAGATGTCTCTGTAAGTGGAACAAGCAGAGTCCAGCCTGCCTGCCAGTTTCCGACTCGACTATCCCCCCGGTCGACTTCTCTCGCGAGTAGATCCTGTTGTAGTCCTTGAACAGGTTGGAAAGGTTCACACGTGCGATCTGTAAGACGTCAGAGGACGAACTGCGAAGAATTTTGTCCTTCACGGTCAACAGGAACTCTGTCACGGGGATCAGCACCAAGGAAGAAAGCGCCCACCAGTCTCGGAGGATTTGATCCATCTTGGATGTAGCTGGTGAGGATTTCCCGCAGCCGCTGCTCGTGGGCCGTGGTGCAGCTTGCGGCGACCTCCCTGCAGAGGGCCAGCGACTGTTGGGCGCATGCGCGGGACGAATTCTGCAGACCCGCCTCCACCGCCAGTTTCACCTTCGACGCCAACGTTTCCATCATCCGATTAGTCACACAAGGCACATCCTGCAACAATAGTCGTTTACTTTTATCCGAAGATAGTACAGTTTTTATTATATGTTATGTAGATATTTGACATGATTGCTTGAAGAAATCGTTAAGCCCATTGACAATCATTTAAAAAGTGAAAGAACCGACAAAGCTGTGAACATATATATGTTATTGTAGTTGATAATATTTGATTGGCTTAGTGTTTGCGGTGAATATTGATAGAGTTTAGGGTAGGAGGAATAGTTTCCAACAGGGTCAAAGTTTCAACAGTGACGTTTCCATAGAGGAAAGAGCACAATAGACATCTACGATTAAAACAACCTAATAAGTCAGCCATTGCCTTGTTCACGGGCCATGAAATAGATTTCGACAAGACTCGTATCCTGGACAGAGCCGGAGTGGGAGAGGGGCAGGACGTTGTCTATTGGTAGTTTTCTCTTGAGTCTGCGGAGGAGGATTGCTATGGCTAGTTTCATTGGAGTGATTTATGGAGCTTTTGATTAATATGCATGATGGTGGAGGTGAGTGGAATTTGGATGTCATTGTGAATTACCGAGTTTAGAAGGTACCAGGGGGAGTTGGAAATGATTCTAAGGATTCTGTTTGAATTGTAGTTGTGGCAGTTGATCCCCATATGGGGGCGGATTAGGGAGAGGTGAAGGAGTCTTTTGGTGGAGATGGAGATTGGTGCGTTTCTGTTGAGGACTGGACAGAGTAAGGCTAATTTTGGATGCAAGGTGGGTAAGATGGGGTTTCCGGGAAAGTTTGGAGTATAGAACAAGTCCGAGGAGTTTTTAATTGGGATTTGGGAACCAAAAAGATAGAATGAATGAGTAAGGTGGTGTTTGGTTTCGAGGGTGAATGGAACTATTACAGATTTGGAAGGGGTTTATGCTGACCCTCCAGTTTTTTCCCTCCAGATTTCCAGGTCGTTTAGAGCTTTTTGTTATTGTTAGAAACCAGGTGATGAGGATTAAGTTACGAGTAAACTGAGTCGTAAGGAATAAATGAGAAAAAAAGGGGGAGGAACTGTACGTCTTACGTTTGCATAGGTGAAAGGGAGTTGATAAGATCATCCGCAGAAGTAGCAATGTCATGGCTGTTCAGTATAGTTTGCGAAATTTACGAAACAGGAAGAATACCACAAGATTTTAGTAAAAACACAATTATACCCATACTGAAGGGCACTACGGCAATTAGTTGAGCATCTCATGTGCGAAAAACACTAACGAAAATAGTATATAGGAGGATGCAACAACAAATAGGATGCGAGTTAGAAGAAGATCGGTTTGGTTTTAGGGAGGATGTAGGGACAAGAGAGTGAGAGAGAGAGTGTGTGAAAGAGTGAGAGAGTGATTGAGAGAGTGTGAGAGAGTTTAGAGAGAGTGAGTGAGAGTGGGAGAGTGTGTGAGAATGAGGGAGATAGAGAGAGTGTGGGAGAGTGAGAGAGAGAGGGAGAGTGAGAGAGAGAGAGGGAGAGTGAGAGATAGAGCGATGCATTCCAGGCAATGATCAGGAGAACCTCGTACAGTACAGACGACGAAGAAAGCTATAAGGGATCATACGGAACAAGAAAAAAAACCTTCACCTTGCCGATGACATTGTAGTATTAGGGTGACTTGGAAAACCCATAATGGCATGAACGTGAAGAGTACAACATGCGGATTAATAGAGTGGGAAACCAAGGTGAACAGTGGAACAACAAAGGCTGTTAGATTGGGAAAGGATATTTTGAAGCATAATAACTAGAGTAGGACAGCACAGGCAAGGGAGAAATTTACTTACGTCTAATATATATGGGGTGTGAAAAGTGGACGATAGGAGTTGGGGAAAGGAAAACAATAGAAGCCTTTCAAATGTGATGCTATAGGAGGAATGAGATGGATAGTGGATAGAATCACAAACGAGGAAGTTCTAAACAGAATAGGGGAATAGAGGAATTTGAAAGGGTTTCGTAAAACTAGTATTATAGGTAAGTGAACAGAAGTGGGAGGTGAAGGATGGAATACGCAACGTAGGTAAGGAGCGCAAGATAGAATGACAATCATGTGATTACTTGCCGTAGTTGCTGCTGCTGTTGTCGGAGCGGTCACGAGGAGGACGACCTGGAGGCACGCCATCTCGACGAGAACTACCGAGACGCTGTTCACTGCTCCGGTTCCTGTCACACAGGATGCTGCGGGTCGACATCCGCATTTCATGGAACGATATAGTACCACAAAGATTGCGCAGCGAGGTAATATCACCCATGGAGTGCAACTGGGAAGTGAGCTTACAAAATTATTTTAAAGGACAATAATAAATTACATGAACGTGGTCCTGGAGAAAGAGTTCATCATGAGAATTAATAAACTGTAGAATACCTGGAATAACAAAGACTGGGAACTGATTTTAGAAGGGACTTAAAGAATTCTGCCCACTAGAGTAGGATAGCACAGGATGGCAAGGAAGAGGAATTTACTTATGGCTAATATGCTAAAAACGTTTTGTAATGGAGCATGACGTTATATATGAGGGCGAAACGTGGCAAATGGAAGTTGGATGATAAGGTGAGCCTCGTACAGTACAGGCGAGGTTGAAAGTGAATAGGAATCTTCAGATAAAAGTTTTCGCAATAAAGAAATCGACTATTGTTGCAGGATGTGCCTTGTGTGACTAATCGGATGATGGAAACGTTGGCGTCGAAGGTGAAACTGGCGGTGGAGGCGGGTCTGCAGAAGTCGTCCCGCGCATGCGCCCAACAGTCGCTGGCCCTCTGCAGGGAGGTCGCCGCAAGCTGCACCACGGCCCACGAGCAGCGGCTGCGGGAAATCCTCACCAGCTACATCCAAGATGGATCAAATCCTCCGAGACTGGTGGGCGCTTTCTTCCTTGGTGCTGATCCCCGTGACAGAGTTCCTGTTGACCGTGAAGGACAAAATTCTTCGCAGTTCGTCCTCTGACGTCTTACAGATCGCACGTGTGAACCTTTCCAACCTGTTCAAGGACTACAACAGGATCTACTCGCGAGAGAAGTCGACCGGGGGGATAGTCGAGTCGGAAACTGGCAGGCAGGCTGGACTCTGCTTGTTCCACTTACAGAGACATCTATCCGTGTGACTCTCAGGAGTATTTAAGTTACCATTATAGTTGCTTTATTGCCCACATTCTTCAGTCCGGTGTAGATCTTTTGCGTTGCGCTTACAAGGATTTGTCTGTTGAAGGACGCCAGAACAATCAATCCTCTTTAGAGCTCAATTACAACATCATTTCTTCAAAGTAAATGTGTACTGTTTTTACTGTTACCTCCTTCTTCCTTAATATTGTCATTATTTTAAGTTCTAATGACTAATTCCTCAGAATATTTCGGTTCATTTTCGCTAAACGGAGAAGGTACCTGGTTCGTTTTGGACCCGAGGAGTGTCGGTCTATATATCTAACAACGTCGAGACATGGACAAAAAAAAATTGAATTTATTCAGCAACAACAGAAATTAATCGTTCGTAGAAACATACAGCCTTATAAAGTTGATTCAGCGATCGCCACTGGCAGGCAGCAGCACCAACAGCTCCTATCCTCCAGTTGTATGTTTCGGGTTCCACGCCCTGCAGCGGAAACCTGCATTTGCTTAACAAGTTAGACTTCTCCTCCTCCTCAGTCAATGTATGGACTTGTCCACAATAATTTCTCGAGCTAGATGCTCCACTTTTCTTCCTTAATGTAAATCAGACGCGTCCGCCCGCTAACGTGTCTCGAGCAACAATCTCTTCTTTTTTTATATTTAGCTTCCATGCCACAGAATACGCCATGGAATACTTATCACAGTCCAATGCTACTCTCAGCAGAACGAATTAAATAATCAAATTCAAGTGCATTTCCTATTTACTTGTTCCCCGTGACAAGTACGATTCAAATGTCCGATTTATCGAAGTTTCATGTCGCACACAAGCGATAGTCAGACAGTTACGCAATGGATTACGTCACCCGCATACGATATGCAGCGATACTCCTTCGCCACAGAGATTACAGCGCGCAGTTCCATACTTGTTTCCACATCTCAGTTTTAAAATATAAAGTCTGTCACCAACGCTTTTTAATATTTATTTGGATCAGGCACTTAAATTATGGTATTAAAAAATGCTCTGGAATGAAGATTCCTACAGGAGGGAGATAAGACACTACATTCAATTGTCAGGTAATATTTGCATCATAAATGAGCTCAGGGAAGAATATTAAAAAAAGGGGAGGGGGAGTGAACATAAATTTGCAAAAGACAGAAAACATGTGTCTAGGAAAAGGCGGGGAAGACGTAACACTGCTAACAGGAAAAATAAAATTTTTTAAAAATGTGAATTTTTTTAAATACTTGGGGTCAATAATTACAAATGTAGGAAAATGTGAGAGGGATGTACAAACTTAAAATTGCAATGGCAAAGAATGCTACACGGAATAATATGGAACAAAAATTTAACAAAGGAAACAAAAATCAAAATCTATAAGAGCATAATACAGAACATTCTATGTAATGGAAGTGAAACGTGTGGCCCCTGACAGAATTACAACAAAAAAATAAATAGTACAGTAGAATTCGATTGTCTGGGAAGAAGTCTTCAAAAAAACAACACAGGATAAATTAGCAATGAGGTCCTTTGTAGAGAAATGAACGTAAGTATGTCCGTTGTTAAAAGAATTGAAAATCAAACACATGTACAAAGAATGGAAAACGAAAGAGATGGCCAAAAGAAATATACCAATGGTCACCTCCTGGACCCTGATTAAAGTGGAAAACCCACGTGAAAACCATAATTGAACATAGGAATCTGGAAGAGGGAGATTGGAACGGCAGACAGAAAAGGAAAATTTAAGGCGGAAAACCTGAAAAGGGGAGGGGGGAAAGCCGAAGAAGAAAGAAGGAGATAAGCTACTTGTTTGTCCCTGGGATGTTTTCTGTGGCAGTGTTTTCAGGATCAGATATTAGTTGACCACTTGCCTCAAGTTTGCAGCATAGTTGTGCTTCCTCATGATGCTCCGTTCCTCCCGCATTGACTCATGGGTACTCTCTGTCTGTCCCCGTCATCCTCGTTTCATGGTCGGGTTTTATCCAGGAGACTGGACAGTTACGACCTGGAAAATAAACAAACACACAGTACTTCCTCTCCACAAAATTTGAGTTAAAATTAAATAATTAGACACTTTTAAAACAATCACCTGGATTTTTAACTGAAACATATAGATTACATAGAGCAATCACACATATTTATCTGACTGTAAAAATTATTTAATCAATAGAGAATACAAATGTCTTGCACACAGTTGAGCGGTTAATATTTCAAAACTTTGAACATGAACCGTGGTTCAACCGTTGTTCGCCAAATTTGTCACCTCCTGTTCTTCTTCTTCTCACCCTCGCATATTAATTACACCTCCTGTGAAACTGCGGAGGTGACTAACCCTTTGATCCGTTACCAGCCTCCATTGCTGTTGCTAAATAAATAGGGATGTTGGCCAAGGTAATCCGTCGGTTCGAGCGTGTAGGTTGACGGTAAAGTTCAAAGTGAAGAAGAAAGTCAATAACAACAACAAAATTTAAACATATTCGCCCTGGCAATTTCTGACGTTACCGGTAGAGGCGCCGCCACTGCGTTCGGTGGGAATGAATTCATACAAAGAAAATTAAAATAAACGAATAAAAATTGAACGGAAAGGAATATAAATGAAAGAAATCACACAAATGTAACAAAAAAAGAGAAAGGTAGGAAATTATGGTGTGTAAACAAGCAGGATTTTTTAAAAACAAGAAGGAAATGTCCCAAAATCTATGTTTTTAGAACAGAAAACATAAAAAAAATTGTAAGAAATCACTAATGTTGAAGATATACGGACTTAAAAATTATCGTAATTTGACCATTTGGAGGCCGGGTGTGACGTCATAGTGCTGCCAACCTCAGCATCTACGCCCCCATCAACAACTTTAGCATTTCCCACACTAAGCCGAAAAAAACACGTAAACAAGTAACTGACAACTTTACTTACCCAAAAAGTTTCCTGTGTTTGGATTGGGTGAGGAATAATCCCAAGGCAAATAAGGCCAATCTGCAGGATAATCCCAGGAACCGGTGCACCGGGACCTTCTTCTCTCCTCCCCTTTCCTCTCTTCTCCACTCGAAATATATATATTGTAGCAGATCCGTCGTTCCTCTTTATATTCGTAACTTATAATTCTTTAGGGCGCCAGGTATTTTTTCTTAAAAACACCAAAAGATGATTTTAATATATTTATTGAGAGTATGAAGTTTATAATCTACAGGGCGTGGTCACTCATTCATTCATTGCTGACACACTCAAAATTCTTTAACGATGTCTTTAACTACTTCCCGGCGTATCACCACCTAAACTCAGGGGGGTTTCGATAACCATTTATTATCACGTGGCCGCACGGATTCGCGGACCACCTACGCACGGTACCTCCGTCTACAAAGACATTCTCCCTGGACTCTCCCCAACGTCTCGCCAGGCCACGTGTTGCACATAGCTACTACCACTTGCTTTCAACTTAAAGTTCTAGTCTTCCTTGCTCGCTCTTCCTTCTAATTCAAGAGCAACAATGCTCACCTCCCTTTCAACTCATCGTTCATTTCTATCTTCTCTCTTACTTCCTCAGCTTCCTGTTCCCTTCATCCTCCGAGCAACACTCCCGCATCTCTGCTCATTTTTCGTGTTATCACCTCCCAGCTAAACACTTATCCCCTTCTCCAAGGGGAAAGCGTTACCCCACGTGACGTGTGTTCACCAATCTTTATGCGTCCATCGTCCAGCGTGGAAATTATTGTTGCCCTTGGGAAATTTTGAAGGGCGAACGTTCCTTCAGAAAAACAAACCTAATGTTTTGAAGCTGCATGTTTCCCTGGTGCCAGGAAATTAGAACCTCTTGTCTGCCTGTCTCCAAGTTAGAATATTCGATAATTAATAATCCAAGACGTGTGAATAAAATTAGGGAGGGGTCCTACTGCGCTACAATTATGAGCATTTCCGTTTATTTATCCATTTTACAATTAGTTTCAGTGAATAATATGGTTACCGACCAAAATTACGATATAACAAGTACAATCGGAAGTATGTATATATTTTCCATTTACGGTTACATTATTTGACAAAATTTATATTTTCGTATTCTTAGTTTTATGTAGTTTTAAGTAAAGAAATAAAATTTCCAACGGCAGATTTATGAAGTTAAAGAAACAAAAAATATTATTGGACTTTGGCTATAGGAGAATGACATGGGTGGATAGAACCACAGGCGAGGAAGTTATGAACAGAATAGGGGAAAAGCGAACAATATGGAGCATGTTTTAAGACACGAGGGAATTGTAAAATTAGGTTAGGATAGCATGGATCAGACCAGTCTAAGGACTGATTACCACAACAACAAAATACCTTTAAAATTCAAAATGTTTAAAAACGTATTGTAATGTTTTATGATTAATTTAAAAATGATGACATTTCAATAATTTAATGAGGCAGTGTTTTTCATTTTCATAGTCCAATGAGACCCAAGCATATAGAAAATTCTTTTTTATCAGAATTTAGACCAGAGGAAAAACAATTTCTATTCTCCACCAAAATTTGCAAATAGAAAATTATATATGTTTAACATTTCATGTAGAATATGTTGACGTATCTTGGCATCCAAAACTGATTTCAAAACATGCTGAATATTTTTAATATTCCTATTTGAATTGATTTTTTTGCCTTACTACAAACGGTGATGTCGAAAATAATAATTGCGTCATTTGCCACAAATATTAAAATATTTAAATGTTATAAATAAAGGTTTTTCCTCCGTTTTTGTAATCAATTTATAGACTTTCTCGTACAAACATTTGTAATTAGGTAACAGTTTTCCCTCCATTATATATATATATATATATATATATATATATATATATATATATATATATATATATGAATAAATTGAAGCAATTTAAAGACAAGTAGCAGTTTTCCCTTCCTCTCATAGAACTTGGTAATTAATTACTAGCCTTTATCATTGACACTTTTCTACTTTAGTGAAAGTTTTCCCTTCATTAATACAAATTTAGAAAAAAATGATATTTTAGTTTATCCTTTATGTCATTCAGTTTTTTATCGATTTCAACACTTTATCAGACTTTACAGTTTTGCAATCACTTTATAGACCTTATCATTGAAACATTATTAATTTACCAACAGTTATCTCTTCATTATTTATAGATTTCAAATAATTTTTAGAACTCATTCACTGGAAAATTATATAAAAGGGAAATCATTCCCTAAATTATAACTTTCTATTCTGTTTAAATACTTTATCATCAAAACATTTGTAATTAAGTAACAGTTTTCCTTTCATTTTGTATAGTTTAAAAAAAATTGATTCTTGGTTAAATATTTTCCATGTGTTTTTATGGTTTTAATGAATTTAAACAATTTATCTTTGAAATATTTGTAACAGTTCTCCCTTTATTTCATAATGACTTGAATAAATTGTAATATAGTACAACATTTTCCATCATGAATGTGATTGTGAACCGCTGGAAAAAATGCAAGAATTTCTGAAAGTGATGATGTTGTAGTGGATGAAATAACACAGGATGATATTCAAAGTGATCTTTAGATGTATTCAGCAGTTACTGGTAAAACTATAGATGCTTCAGTAGTTGAATACTTGTCAGTGGATGATGAGGCGGTGGTGTTTGAAGCAAATACCAACGAGGAGTTAAAAGATAATTCGCCTGTTGAAGATTCTGACGGTGACGATGACTGTGATAAGTGAGAATCCCTCTCCTCTGATGGAGCAAGTAGCACCTTCAATCCCCCAGTGTTTCAACACAGCAATTGATTGCAATAGAAGAGATAAAGACAATATTCGCAAGAGAATCTTTAATAAGGAAAGATAAGGGAAAATTAGTCAATTTTTCTGTACACAAAAGATATTCTATTAACAAATGAAGTGAACAAAATGTGTTTCTTTTAATGTTATTTTTCATCAGAAAAGTACTACAGTTATGTACTTCTCAGCCACAAAAACCACGGCTCCTTGCTCCTATAACAAAACCTCAATATAACGATAACCCTGCCACAACAATTAATTTTCATGGTCCCATGAAATTCCTTTTATCGGGGTTTTACTGTATTTTGTTTGTCAGGCTTGACAAAAAAACATATTGCAGGAGATTCTTCAAGGAAATGGGAATACTCACTCTTAATTCTGCAATCACCGTTGTTATTTGTTTATAGGTAACAGCCGTCAAACTGAGATGTGCATTGCTTAGGAACGAGAAATAAGCATACTTTACGCAAGAGAAAAAGGGAAGTCTATAACTATAATAAAATAGAGAGTTCATTATAATGCTTTTGGCATATTGATAAACCTTCATCATCCATTAAAAATAAATACAACTTTTTACTAAGCCATTTAGCTTTCTAATGTTGAAAAATTTAAGGATCTTAATATAGAACTTGTCATAGACTTTGTTAGGACACTAACTTCTTAGTTAGTACAAGACGTGAACAATATTTATCAATATCATGTATAAATTGCATGTCAAGTCTGCTCTGAGTATACCTTAATATGAGTGAAACATAACCATTAAGAATGTTTATAGTAACTAGAGCAATTAGGCAGTCAAAACATTTTATGTACAATTTCTGCTTTGTTCCACATCCTTCAAGTCCTGGTTTTCTATGGCATCATAGGAATATAAATAAACACTAAATCTAAAATGTGAAATAAAATGAAGTTATTAAGAACATATAGGTATTCGTATTACTTTATATATTTAAACATTATGATGCCACAAAAAGCAAAAGGAAAAATTACACATTACAACCTAAATGTCAACAAATGTTTCGGTTTGTACTTGATTCAGTCCAACTCTGTCATGTGCACACACTCATACGCAATAAACAATATAAGATACACTCACCTGTTGAAACAACGAGCCAGGCACGGAGTGGAAGGCGAATGGACGAAATGGGAACTTTTCCGCTATCTGATGAATGCTTTCCACAACTGTAAGTAAAATTAAAATTTATAAACACACAATGTTTGCTCTCTCTAAATTGCACATTAAAGGGTCAGAACAAATATTTTTTGTAATCAAAGTGAAAATAATTAACTAATATTAAAATAGAGGACTCTAATCATGAGGTGAGCAAAACAACAGTTGCTGCTGGCAGTCAAGACTTTTAAATATAATTCAAAATATATTTCTATAATATTAAATGTATATTTGGATATGGCGTAAGGATAGAACATGTGGGAGAAAGTTGGGAAAATCGCATTTAAGTCACAAGGTCGGCATAGAAATATGCTCAGAGAAAGCGATGCCTATTATTTTCAGTCTTTCTTTCTTCTTCTATTCCTCTCTACGCTGATCACACAGCTTTCTCCCACATGTTCTATCCTTACACCCTATCCAAATATACAATGTGTGTGACAACATCACGTTTCAATCATTAATTTGTGTATATTAAAAATATTTGTAATGAATTCTGTGTCAACATAGCTGTAAAAGTTTTGTGTTCAGACTTATTCACAATTATATTTCTTTACACATTATACCCTATTTGGAACCCGTAAGTCACACTCTACAATTCAACAAGACCATAGAATTGCCGATGTAGTCAACAAAGAGACGGAGAATCTGCAACGCTGCACAGAAATATTTTAGTCGTCACTCAGCTCTACAAAGTGGAAGTCTGCCTGGCCAATAAATACTTGAGATTACTAACGTCAACTTTGAAATTTGGGGATGTTGTGCACACTATTAACTTTGTAGACTGGAGTTCTGTTAAAAGAAACTGATTTGGTTATTTCCTTTCGAATGAAGGCATCGCTGTGACTCATGAGGTGGAGCTTGCAGAGAGGCTCGGAAGAAGCGGGGTTACGACGACATCAAACCAGTCCAGTTACTTACTTTGTTTCGCGTCCTTAAGTTTTCTTTTCATATGGGATCAATGGAATATAATTAAACACTAATACTAAAATGTGAAATAAAATAAAGTTGTTATGTAAAAAAGTATCATAGGTCTGACATATGGTATTCTTATTTATTTATATATTTGTCCATTACAATGTAATAAAAAGCAAAAGAAAAATTACATATTACAACCTACATTCCATAAATGTAGCTGTTTGTACTTATTTCAATCCAACTCTGTCATGTGTGCACACCTCATACACCCAAAAACAATACAAAATACACTCACCTGTTGAAAGAACTGGCTAGGCACCAAGTGGAAGACGTGGCAACTTGTCCCCTACCTCACGAATGCTTTCCACAACTGTAAGTAAAAAATAAAATAATTTGTACTTGTTACGAAAAATTTATAAATACGTAATATTTGCTCTCTAAATTGTTCATTACAACTTGTTATAAAACAAAATGTCCAGAAGAAATATTTTTTTTTGTGGTAAAGTTCAAATAATTGTTTGAAAGTAAGTCACTTATATAATTATTAATGCTTTAAGATTGTAGAAATAATTATGTTACTTTAGGCTCGCAACATCAGTTCCTGCTATCAACATTATCTAAACTGATGAAGACTTGAGATCAAGACTGGATCCCTAATCATCAATTTGGATTCTGTAAGTCACACGCCACAATTCAACAAAGCGATAGGAATGTGGTATTGGTGAAGAAAGAGATGGCGAATCAACAATACTGCACAGCAAGACATTTTTAGTTGCTATGAAAGCCTTTGACTAGGCTCGTCGTTCAGGTTCACAAAGTGGAAGTCTGCCTAGCCAAACACTTCAGTCTATTAAAGTCAAACTTGAACTCTGTGGATGTGGAGCCAAGTCGTTCATTTCTATTAAGCAACAAGTACAATCCAAGACCATCTGTACCATAATAAATGTCCTCCGATACACATCCAACCTCACTTTACATATGTATAATAAAAGAAAGAGTAAATAAAGAACAGTAATAGTCCAAAAACCCATCCGTACATTGTTAGAGCCATCACTTCACAACACTGAACACAAAATTAAATAATAGTATTATTGGACCTTCACCGCATTCTGCACGACATAAGTACAAGCGTCATTTAAACCTCGCACAAGATTAAACTGCAATTGATTGATTGATTGGTAATGCAAATAAGTATTAAAAAAAACACACAATAATACAACATTCAATTAATAATTTTCCAATGATTAATTGGTAAGGTTTTGTCATTGTTGACTAGAATTAAGTTCACCTGACTAAAGTCCCTAATTAGGGACAGAACATGTGGATTTCTATTTGTAATGAATTCAGAGTCAATTCAGTCACTGAAGTTTTGTTCCGAATTATTTACCATTACATCACTTTACACATTCTAACTTATGAAATAACTACCCTGTTCTGAGATTAATCCACAAAAGCAAGTCCCATTGACTACTAATTAAGGTTAAAAAGAAAACTTATCCCCCAAATTTAATACATCAGGATTAAGCCCTCCCAAATTTGTAATTAATTCATAGCATTTTTCATATACACTTTTGGAATATAGTGAAAGTTTTCCCTTCCTTTACATAGATTTTTATAACCCATTAAATAAAATTTTTTAATTAAGTAGCAGTTTTCCCTTCCTTTTGCAACACTAATCAGAGGATGGAGAATAACTCCACTAGTTACCGAATTAACACTGATATCTCCTTAACTTTATTAATATGTAGGATTTTCATATAAATGTTGATTTATTTCAAATACAGGTTAGAGTTCTGATGTTGCACCTACTCATCTATATCTACTTGTGACACAAAATTATGCTACATACCACAGGGCGTTTCTCCGACCGACGGATCTTGCTTTAGCAGGAAGTACTGATACAGGCTGACCAACTCTACAGAGATATAATGCTCTGAGGTATTTCCTAATAAAACTCCCAGGGGTCTAGGACGATTCGGCGCAAGGTTGGGCGCGGGGACATTACGTGGCGATAAACGACAATATCGTGGACATTTGTTTCAAATAAGTTATTTTATACAAATGCACATCTTATATTAATATTAATAAAATGAAAACAGCCTATATATCAGAAAAAAGTGATATAAACTTTATTAACAGTAGTTCCTTCACGACGTTCCATTCCTAAATTTTAAAACCTCATCTTTTACGATTATAATAAAAATGAATATTTACAATATATATGTATAATACAATTATGTTATAAAATGAAAAATTATTAACGGAAAAAAGAAATTGAAATGGATAAAAATTTGTTGTGCAAGCAACGAGGCTGAAATAACACTTACAAAGAATAAGCGTATTGTTAGTTCCATAATTACAATGGAAAACTTTAACAATGAGTTAATTCTGTATAGAAAATTATCATAAGTTGTGCAAAACACCAAAATGTACATTTCTAATAATCCTGATGTTATCTTTAGTGAATCTGCCAAAGGAATTTGACTAAATAGTTTTATAAAGTTGAAACGTTATTACCAGACAAATAAATACATAGAACTTAGTATCATCCTCAGATTCCACATAAACCATTTGCTCAATACTTTTAATAATTGCAACCCTGAAAGAAACTTTAAAATTGAAATAGAACACACTGTCATTTTTCTTGATGTTTTGGTTATTGTTTGTCAATAAGATAGTTACAAATTGCTATAAAAATATCTACTTACTCAGGAATAATTCTTAATTACATGTCAAATCAGCCATTATTCCATAAGATACTATGCTTTATAATTCAGTAAATATGGACGTCAAATTATAACGTTAGCGCTATCATAAATTTAATCTGGGAAAAATAAATATTGTGTTCTTCTTAATATTTATCCTTTGCATTTCGCTTACAAATACATTAAAATTGAGTTGACTAAGATTAATATGAAATTAATAATTTACCCGTAAAATTACGCAGTAAGAAATAATACAAACTTATGACATGATTTAATGAATTATGATATCCAAATTATCTTAAAATCTTGCAATAATTTATGCTATGTTAAAATATTAAAAATAAAATTAATAATTTCGGTATCTGTTTACAGTTATATTGGCCAAACTATGCCCACATTTAATATCCGCATTTATGGGACTTGGAAAAATATAAAATTCAATGTGAAAAATTATTCAGTTTTGTGGAAGAATGCATATTGAAACAACCATAAGATTTATTAGAAAAATATTATAATTTCAGATGTAAAAGATAATATTTATTTTAGACTCATGGGTGAGGCGCATCACATCACAACCATTAGGCTATTATTATTATTAAAAGACAAGTAATTTAAATAAATTTAAATCGCTACTTTTATAAAATTTATGTTTCATTGAAAGATAAATATTTCGATTTTTATTCTGAACACAAAAGTCTCATGAGTTATTGTTACAAATTGTTAAATGAATAAATAATTTGGCATCTTCAAATATTAATGAAAAGTCCAGATAATTTGTCATAAAAACGTAGCTTAATATTTAATTAAATTAACCTACGACGCTTAGTCCATATTTGTGGAATTCATACTTATAGCTTGTTTTACTATTAATGTTTTACAACTCTCAGATATTGCAACTGATTAAGTATTTAGGAATATATTTAAAAATTTTGCTAAATATGAAATTATATATCTTGTAATGTTAAGTGAGTTTCGCGCCGAAACGGCTGCTTTACGTCTAATAATGTTATGCGAGTTTCGCGCCGAATCGGCCGCGCCGAATGGGCCGCGCCGAATGGTCCCATCCCGAACTCCCAGGCAGAGGAATTTGGAATCGTGTGTAACAGAGCTGCCAATTACTATCATTGTAAATAGCTAATAACTTATTTTGTGTAAATCATTAAAGCGATAGCTAATGTTTCCTGAATATTAATAAAAACAATATCAAACATTGATTGATATATATCATTATTTCGCTCGGTTTTTTACCAGTTAAATTTTGTGCCGTTGCAGGGTGGACAATAATTCCTTTTGGAAAGTTAACTTAAAAATTTACACGCGAGTAGGTGCAACATACGATTTCTATCCTAAATGCTTGCTGAACCAAACCACTCGCCCCAATTCACAAATAAAATTCCACCTGCTCCAATCGCACATTAATTAAGCCATTAAACTGCTCGCGAACTAAAAAACGCAAAATACAGTAATGTTTAGCATCGCGCAATCGATAGTCACACGGTTCACATTCAATAGCTGACAACCGTAGCTGCCACCTGGCCTTAGGCTAGGGCCAGTCAACACTGACACGCGCCGTTCACACGCTCCAAGAAAAGTGAGGAGGCAGAGCGTTGCATTGCCAGTTGCCAGTGCGGCGCTGACGCATGTTTACACGTCACTGACATCACTGAGTGTAAACATAAACCTTGGACTAAATGTGACAGTGTGGAGTCAGGGGATCCGGAAATGCGGAACTGTTAATTACCGGCCGTTGTACTCGTGACGTCATCCACCGAGACGATTCTTTCACACATTGTGTGCAGGATTGACAGATGATGATGACGTCACGGTGCATCGCTCTCACACGAATAACTATTCTCGTCTTCCGCCAGAGGTTCCGCGAGTAGATTCAACGAGACGAGGCAGAACACAAGGAAAAATAAAAACACGATATGAATATATATCTGTTAAACGTTGAAATAAAAATTAAATTTAACCGACATTATGTTCGAATGTGAATACTTTTTAATTAGTTAATCTTCGTGAAAAAATGTTTTATAAGCGGCAATGCACAAGATTGAAGCTGATTATATAAAGGGAAGAAGGACCAGGACCGCACACAGAGGTTAAGGAGCTGACTTCTGGAATTTCGTCCCCCATTGGCCCGAGGCCAAGGATTCTAAATCAAGTTTTTGAGGTGGTGCACATTACGGGGTCGCAGACCTTGGGCATACGGTAAGAGTTGTTTGTTGATCCGGGAACCTTTTCACTGTTGGTTTACCCACGAGTTGCTAAAGAGATTCCTGTCGAATTAAATACCGCAGCGGGGTATTATAAATAAATATCCGGGTAATGCCGGGCACCCTGATAATTGTAAATAAAAATTAATGTATCTTTGTTTGTCATGCGATAATGCACCGGTAATTATTAAATATTTGTCTCGGTTAATTTGATGCCAAGTCCATATCGATATGCGTAGGGTCTAATGACGCTAGTTAGATGACGACTTGATCAAGAGTGACGCAAATAGATACCCGGGGGCGGCGGAAACAAAGTCGAGCACTCAGCTAGTTTTATAAATATACGTGCCTCAGTTATTAACTAACAGAAAAATAGATTCGACGTTCCTGTATATCATTCTAGCAAAAAAGGTAACATTAATTATAGTTGAAATCAGTATCATTTACTGAAAGACAAAGTGAAGCGCAAAATAAAATAATGATACGCGTTGGAAGCTACATTTGTATTTAAAAATACCCAAATGTTACTATGATTACGTAAGTTTCACAGAAAATGAAGTAATTATATGAAAACATACGAGTAGCAGCTGAAAAACTTGTCTGTGCTCGACCTGTTACAGTCAGCTTAATGTAGGATGAAAGACCATTAAATTAAAAATGAGCACCTCCACTTTTCACCTTCATTCTGTTTTGTTTGTAGTTTTACATCATTACTACCACCAACCAGGAGAGTTTCCAACGCCTCTATAATTATACAGTTATCTACAGGAAACCGCACTTCCGAAAATATATCAGCCCTGCGTAAGAAGTAACGCAATTTCGTTGACAAACTTGTACCGAAATGGGTTTATTTCCACCTCTGACCTTTGACACCCACAAAAAAAAGAGAAACTTGAGTATGAAACACACGGTTAAGTGCGCCTCGTAACCTTAATTAGGCAAAGTATCGTAGCTCAGTATAAGAATGGTTATTATTAAAGAGGCAAGCTTTTCGCTTTTGTTTGCGGATGCACGCCTGCCATCTGGCGGCTGCTTCAACAATCGCAATTTCCCTTGAATCACAGTAAGCATATCTCTACGTAAGTTTGTCATCCAATTTCACGGGAATCCGAGTGCAAATTACTCGGGTTAAAATAAGGAGAAATTGCGTGTCATGTGAAAGGAACGATTATGACGATCCTGAATTCTCACAGCCAAAATAAATTCGTGTATGTAAGGGATAGGTATATTTCTGCCAGGAAAGTTTGTTTAAAGACTATAAATGTTTAAGTAGTCTATAAATATCTACTAAGAACTAACTTTGACGCACAATTATCGCAATATAATGGTCGTAATGTTATCCATAACGTAATTCATTTCAGTAGACTGCGAAACGAAAAGAACTTGAGCCACAGCCACCATAGGTGACGTCACACAGCCCTGTTCACAGGCCTTCACTGGATGAGGAACAGATTAATAGGCCACGAGGGTCTTGCGTTAATCAAAGAAATTATGTTCCACGCATGAGAGACTAAACTGATTGTCCTGCATGCGTCAGCCGATGTCTTTCTTGGCTGTAATTGTGGTTTCACTAAAAACCTTATGGAATTCTTATTGTTTCGCAAACTTTGCCAACTCTTCTACTGAGGCCTGCGACTTATCCTGTACAATGTTTTTTTTTGGAGGGTGGGAATGGGGGTTAACAGGCTACATGAAGGTGATCGTGAAACAGGCAACACCCCTTTAATACCATATGAAGGAAATTGAAAAAAAGGGGGGATGCGGGAAGGTAGCCTGGCAAGGGTTGACTAGGGCCCCCTACCCTCGCGGTGTTTCACCTAAATCCTGCATCAGGTAGGTGGGGGCTATTATGCCACTATCCTCGCGCGCCCTTCCCTGTGAATGACGGCAGCATTCCCTTCTCCGCGTCTCCACCAGTTTCAGGAGGCAGTTGGGCCGACTGATCCAATGGGACAACTCTTGCCTTATGCCCAAGGTCTTTGACCCCAGTACATATACCTCCTAAAGAAGGTGAAGGTGCCTCGGCATGTGAGAGAGAGAGAGAGTGCAAGAGGCATCCCCGACATGATCAGGTGAGCCTCGCAGCGCCCGTATTCCATCCTGTACAATGCTGTTTGCCTCCATTCTTGTTGGGAAGACTCAACTGTTGCCTGCGAGCAACGGATCAAGGTACACACTAAATTGCTACAGGACCAACAGCTAAGGAATACAATCAATAATTATAACCCCCCAAGAAAAACCATTAAAATATAGAGAAACAAATAAAATGAGAACGATTTAAAATAATATATTTCATAAATTGAGACGTAATAAATACTGGTGAGGAAATCCGTATGCGGTTTCACATCCCATGTTTGTTTGTGTCGGTTTCAACTTCAAATATTTCACAACTACCGGGAAGCAAAACAAATTAATTTAGTAAAAAAATACTTCCCCAGTAAAATTCCCCGGAAGTAATTATATTTCGTTGCACAATTCTTGTGGTTATTGCGGTAACGTACTGTTAATTACTCCTGACGTCATCTGCGACCCCACAGCTGCTTCCTCCTCTGTCGTCAAGATGGCGCAACAACGGACGGCAAGTGCTCAGGTGCAGCCCAGTGGTTAGGCTCACAGCGGCTCGTCCCCGTCCCACAGATCCACCAGTGACGTCACAGACCACCTGACGTCGTATTCAGTCCCACGAACCCGTCTGATCCATGTTAAACCCATCATGCGCAAGCCATTTCATTACCCCCATAACTTCCTCATGCCCCCTAATCTGCTTAGCGAATTCCATCCTTGGCCTCCATCTTCTCACCCTCCCCCACACACACACTTTCCTCTAATGCTAATTTTACAAGACCCTCGTGTCTTAAAACGTCCTAAAAAAACGTCTTAAAAATCCCTTAGTCAACCTCCTCCATATTGTTCGCTGCTCCCCCCTTTTCTGTTTTGGAACTTCCTCGTTAGTGATTCTATCCACCTCATTCCTCCTACAGCACCACATTTCAAAAGGCTTCTATTCTCTTCCTTTCCTCAACTCCTATCGTCCACGTTTCGCACCCATGTAACGCCACGCTTCATACAAACATTTTTAGCATATTAGACCTGCTCCATAGTGATTTGTCGGTTGCATTAAGTTGCTGAAGAAAATTGAAGCGTCTGGAGTCTTTTAGTAATTTTTGAAGTCTTCTAGTGATGTCATTGTATTTGCGCTTGTCTGCGGGATTTTTGGAATTATTCCATTGTCTTCTTAGAGATTTTTTCTCGAGGAGTAGGTTATCTATTTTATTTTGGCGAGCCTTTGGTGGATGTAGTTTAGTTGGTTTTTGGTAGGAGGCTATGGCAGCAGCTGTGAGGATGATGTGAGGCCGAGTCTATATCTATGGGTCATTTTAATGAGATGTTGAGGACTGTTAGCTTTTCTATTAGTTGTTCCAATTTGTGAGAGTGACATTTGGGGTGCGATTAGTGGAGTGGGGGACGGAGGGAGGGTGAGATTAAGGCGGTAGATGATCGGAACTGAGTTCGTGCAGAACTTTTGGGCTGTGGAGGTAATGTGAGGTTTTTGTGGCAGATGAAAAAGTCCAATACATCTGGTGATGTCGGGGTAATGTGTTGGTTCAGTAGGGTAAATTATCTTAATATGGGATTTGGAGAGTACAAGATTTAGGTCGTTGCCTCTAGAATTGGATGTTCTGGATCCGAAATTAGGGTGTTTGGCGTTGTAGTCACCTCCCATTATGTATACTAATTGTTGTGTGCGCATCTATCAGCCTTCTGTGCCGTTCATCCTCCTCCATTGCCACTTGTTCTATCTGACTATCTGTGAGCGTCAAGCGGGGAATTTTCTTTCTTTTCGCAGTTGGATGACCTGCTCCTTGAAGAGTTCCAACTGGACGCACTCGGGATCCAAAGAAATAATTTTGAGTGATTGGACACTTTTAATTAATTCAACATATGGTGACTTTTCATCCGTGCCTCTGCCCCTAGGCAATGAGGTGAGTTGTTTTCCCTTTGCTTAACACTTCCTGACGCCGCCCATTCTCTCCCTTGTTCCAGATTGTTGACTATGTGGAGCATATACAGTTGGCCGCGTGACTCTGCAGTCTCTGTTAGACGACCTCAACAGGCTTTGCGGACGTCCATCACGGACCTCAGAGGCAACGTCAGCGTCAGTCATCACACCTATCTTGCGCAAGCCTTCTCGCTTCACGATGACAACCAAATACCACATCCTCTCTCGTCTCTTTGGCGTAGTCCATCCTTGGCCTCCCTCTCCTGTTCTTACTCCACGCATTTCCCTCGTGGCCCATTAACGTCCTCCATGTTCTTCTCTCTTCCCCTATTCTGTTCAGAACTTCCTCGTAAGTGATTATATCGACCACATTTCAAAGGCTTCTATTCTTTTCCTTTCCGCAACTCCTATCGTCCACGTTTCCCATCCATACCAACATTACCTAATATTCACGCTATTATTACCCGTAAGTAAATTTCTTCCTTGCCCTGTGCTGTCCTTTAACATCCATCAAAATATTGCTTCCCAATCTAACAGCCTTTGTTATTGAACCGTTTCCATGCTACACTCCATTACCTTGGTTTTCCCTATATTAATCATCGTAATCTCTTTCTAACAGACTTTGTTATTCCATTGTTTCCCCTCCATTACCTTGGTTTTCCCTCTATTAATTCTCATATTGAACTCTTTCTCTAGGACCACGTTCATGCCATTTATTATGGATTCCAAGTCTTCTCCTGACTCCCCCTAATACTAAAATATCGTCGGAAAAGCGTAGGGTTCTTATTTCTTCTCCTTGCAGTATGATTCATTTTCCATATTCCGTTTTAACTTTCTTCATCGCCTGCTCTATATGTAAGTTAAACAGCACGGACTGCTGCATCCTTGTCATACTCCTTTCTTGATTACGGCTTTCTTTTCTTGGCCTTCCGTCTTCTGTAGAGGTTTATCGATATTTTATTCCGCTTCTTTTCAAAATCCTTAACAGTGTGCTCCATTTCACGTTATCAAATCTTTTTTTCTTTTTCTAAATCAACAAATGTCAAGAACTGTAGGCCTGTATTTTCTTAACCTGTCTTCTAAAATTGGACGCAAAGCCACTATAGCTTCTCTTACCCCTCCCTAAAACCAAACCCATCTTCTTCTAACTCGCATCCTATTTGTTGTTGCATCCTCCTATTTGACTATTTTCGTTAATGTTTTTCACAACAGCCATGACATTGCGGATGATCTTATCAACTCCCTTTCACCTATGGAAACGTAAGACGTACAGTTCCTCCCCCTTTTTTTTCTCATTTATTCCTTACGACTCAGTTTACTCGTAACTTAATCCTCATCACTTGGTTTCTAACAATAACAAAAAGCTCTAAACGACCTGGAAATCTGTGGGAAAAAAAACTGGACGGTCAGCATTAACCCCTTCCAAATCTGTAAAACCAAACACCACCTTACTCATTCATTCTATCTTTTTGGTTCCCAAATCCCAATTAAAAACTCCTCGGACTTGTTCTATACTCCAAACTTTCCCGGAAACCTCATCTTACCCACCTTGCATCCAAAATTAGCCTTACTCTGTCCAGTCCTCAACAGAAACGCACCAATCTCCATCTCCACCAAAAGACTCCTTCACCTCTCCCTAATCCGCCCCCATATGGGGATCAACTGCCACAACTACAATTCAAACAGAATCCTTAGAATCATTTCCAACTCCCCCTGGTACCTTCTAAACTCGGTAATTGACAATGACATCCAAATTCCACCATCATGCATATCCTCCTTAATCAAAAGCTTCATCAATCACTCCAATGAAACTGGCCATAGCAATCCTCCTCCGCAGACTCAAGAGAAAACTACCAATAGACAACGTCCTTCCCCTCTCCCACTCCTGCAGGTATAACCCAACAATAATATCTCTCTCTGTTAGCTGCTGGCTGAAATGGCATGTTTAAATTCCAACCGGGTCAAAGATTTAACAGTGACGTTTCGATGGCTTGCTCTTGCCGTCGTCTTCAGACTGAAGTGTCAAATTCGCGTAAGTGTAAGCATTTATATAGTCTGAGGCAAGTCACAGAAGACCGCCTGTGATTGGCTGGATGTTGTTGACGCAGGAGTCTCCGATTGGTCCACTTGCCTGTTCATGCTCTAGTCTCCCGTGACTCAGCCCCGCGTCGTTCCTCCGGTGATATGTGGGGATCAACTGCCACAACATTTCCAACTCCGCCTGGTACAAGACTAACAGGCAGGTTTATTCAGTGCCTAGAGGTACTGAGGAAATAGCACGTAAACTCTGGTTATTAGTGTCACGCTATACAATATTAAACCTTGTGCTATAATCCAATCAGCAGCGCAGGAATTTTTAGTGCAACTTGGTGTTCATTTGGCGAAAGTCGGTCCAGCGGTTGAAGAGAAACGTCCAAAAACACAATTATAATTCTCCGCTGCGCGCCATCTCTTCCAGGCGTAGCGGCGGCCATTGCAGTGTGGGAGGAGCCAGGAACACAAGCGGAGGCCATTACAAATAGGGCGGAGCACTGCATGCATCCAGCAACATAATTGGACAATTGTCGCCATTTTCTCTTACAATTTCAATAGATATAATATAAAAAAATAATCTCTAGTAATATAAATATATTTAGTCGTAAAGTTTTAAGGAAATAAGGTAGAAAATAGTCATTAGGCAATATTTTGTACCTAATAATCACGCGTCTCCAAGTACTGTAAATTATTGTAAATAATAATTCTGAAAGATGGAGAAACCCCTCCGTCAGGAAAAGACTTGAGAGCCTCATTACATTTATAGACTCTCAACTAGTACCCGATTAAAAAAAAAATCACGGAAAACAAGGTAAATAAAATAAAGATGAAGGTAACAGAATCCTTCCTGCTTATCGCTGAACTCTGCGGTAAAATTAAAAGAGAAAGGGAAGTCTCAAATGAGTACAAGAAAGTACCTACAGTATCTTTTGCGGATGCTGTAAAGACTGGTCATCTGCAAAGCAGACGCCCATTAATACCAAAGAAAAAGGAAGGTGCTACAGTTTTGGTCATCCCAAAGGAAAGGAGAGCGTCTCAAAAAAAATTGAAAAACAACTCCGCGAAACCCTGAAGCCCAAAGAAGACAAAATAAAAATGAAAAATATGAAAATGACTAAAACGGCGATCATAATTAATACAGACGCGAAGGAAGACTCTGAAAAAAAAATACTATCGAACACACACCTAAAAAAAATGATGAACGTACAAACACCCAAAAAGAAGAACCCAAAGGTTATTAGCATCTATGACGTTCCAGTGAGGAATTTGACAGCCTCCTGGAACTAAGACAGTTCACAAAGGCACTGTCTCATAGAAAGAGGCAGGTTATTTATAAACTTCAATTCAGTAGCTACTTGCTAGTACCGAGGTGCAATTTGCTCCCATTGTGGGGACAAAAACCATGAAAGTATAAAACTGCCCAAACAGCCAAAAATGCACAGCATGCAATATAAGAGGCAAAAAGTTGCGATAAGGTAGGGAAGGAAAATAAATTATGTGAAACGTACAAAATGATGATGGAAAGGGATAGAACTCAGTATGAATATTAAAAAAACATCGGTAGATTAAGAGGGGAAAAAAAAGAAATAAATCTCCCTCCAAACGCACCAGAAGGCTTTGTAGCTGGCTAAGGCGATGGAAGAGCAAACCGCCTGAGCCGGAGGAAAAAGGTACACAGGTCTACCTGAGTTACCTTCTTTCCAAAAAAAACTGCCCTGACCCATGCATGCATCTTGATGAATTATGTAGGTAGTCATGGAAAAACCGAAAACTCACTCAGTTCCCGCTAAAGAGAAGGAAACAAATAAAAGAGTTAGCCCCAATATTAGACCCCTCTAAAGTATACAAACTTAGATAGAAACCTATTTGCTCTCTAAGCTCGAAGACCCCCCATAATCTAGTGAGATGCCTGAGACACAAAAATGGATCCTGTCCCGGAGGTGGTGGATAGGATCCAGATTAGAGTTGCTGGTCTCCCCATTGATCTATGGGACGCAGTACAAACCATGTTTGATCGAAGGGAAGAAGTTACAACTATCGAACTCTGATTTTGTTAAAACTCATGGGAAAAAAACTTTTGACCCTTCTTCCACTATATATTGTACTCTCCCTAAAATCAAATTGAAAATAGGACATAAATACAATGAGAAGCATGAGGTTAGTGGATGAACACCCCTATACCTGATATAGTTTGTATACAGGAATGCCAAAGTTGGCTGTAACACATGGAGGCAGACCGATGGCCGCAATCGTGGGTGTAACTGTACACAAAATCTCTCAGTTCTGTGATGGATTGTGTGGAGATCTTATCAGAAATGTACTTTCAACACTCTGATCCAATTTGGCCGTACATTGAAAAAATAAGAAGGATCAACATGGCATTCCCAAATATACCACTGGATGCAAATGCCAAGTCATCAAAATTACAGATGAAAGGGGAAGCAACTTAGTTGAACTGTTCCATGAGCCTCACAACCCCTATACCTTCGAAAAAAACAGGCAAGGGTATGGAATTGTGACCAACTGGAAGGTGTGGGAAAACATGACCACCAGTGATCACAATCTCATAGAAATGGAAATCACCCCACGTACCGGAAACCAGATCCTCGGAAAAGAGTATAAAACAAACTATATCCTGGACTGTTGCTAGATGGAACAACTTTTATGAAGCCTTCACACCTCCACAAATCTACGATGATATCATATATCAGGTAGCCTATGTATGACATAAGGAAAGCAGCAGCAGGGAATAAACTACTGACTCCAGGTTTTTTGGTGCGCAGAACTGGAGGAGATGGGGAAAAGGGGTGAGAAAGGCCAGACAAAGGTACCAACGATCTGCGATGGACGGAAGCAGAGATCTCCTCCTCAATACTTATAGAGACTTGAAGATGAAACACAAAACCAGAATAATAGAATTAAATGATAAAAATTGGGAAAAGTTTGTAAGTGAGAATCTTGCGTTGGACCCTTGGGGAAGACCATTCAAACTGATGACAATGTAGAAAACCTATCTACTATGATAGATGAAGAAGGAAAAATGACAACTGATTGGAGGTCGACGGCGAAGACTCCTTCCAGACGACAGTACACAAAATGAAAATGCTGATCAAATCCTAATCGTGGCACCATATGGAAATATAAATGTGGTGAGAAATAAAAAATATAATTCGCAGCCTTAAAAAGAAAAAAAAGCCCCGGGTCCTGATGGGATCACCAATGAAATGATCCAAATATTGGAAAACAAGATAACACCTGTCATGTGTGGACTCGCAAGGTAGATTTCCAAATTGCAGGAAGGAGTCAAACGTGGTAATACTGCTAAAAGACGAAGACAAAGACAGAGAAGCCTCCTGAGCACAGTAGGAAAAATCCTAGAAAACAGACTACAAACCTTGAGAGGTTATGTGGGAATGAGTACACATCAACAGAGGACGCCATAAACAGGCTACTATCACGAATTCAAATCTCTGGCGCCTTCGACAACCTCTGGTGGCCTGCTCTATGCCCAAAGTCGTTGGCAAAAATGCTCAGGGACTACTGCATGACTAGATCTGTTGTCCCTGCGAAAGTCCACATCCAAAGGCTGTCCACAGGGCTCTACATGTGAGGATGTGAGATATTGTAGCATATGCAGATGATGTTTTGCTTACAATAGAAGCGGACTCCAGAGTGGAAATCGAAAAAAAGGCCGCAGCGGCTTTGGACCAGGTTCAAACCTGGTGTTGTGGAAATAAGACGGAGGTTTCGAGGGGTAAGACCTGCTACCTGCTTTTAAATACCTCTGGAGATCTATAAACTTTATCATGAGCCGATTCTTGTCGGCTAACACATGGGCTGAATCTCGTGAAGCCAGCAAGTAAGATCTTACAGGTTATCGGGAGCATTCAGTACAACCTCCTCCCAGGCATTGTTCCTCTGGACCTACAAATAAGGAAAAGAGCTGCCATATACTGGTTAAAAAAGAACAACCCCAACAAACTCATTGACATCCTTGGGAATGAACGCGTACAGTACGCAACAGATAAAGGAATCTATCCTGTGGTGCGGGTTCTATTAATTTGTAGGTGGGGGAGAATGATTTTAGGTTGTTTTTAATTTATACGGGATAAAAAAATCATAATATTTAAATTTTAACAAATACACATTTATTAAATAAGATGTATAAAGGGGGGATCCTCGCTTACTACGTCGGGAGCATGAGTGAATCTTTAACTAAGGGAAAGCTAAACGCTCAGTGGGTATAAATCTAATATGGGGGGAAAAGCGAACACTTTATATACAAACGACCAATAAGGTGGGTGAGTCCATCACCACGGCGTTCTTGCTGGCAGGTGACTCAGCTGATGCCTGCTTGGCGTCGGAGGTATGCTGGCTTCTAAAACTGCTCTTGTAAACTCATATGCACCCTGGTTTTCTTCTTCTCGCCCCGCCCCAATTCTCTCCTGGTGCACTTCCTACTTCCTCCATATGGAGGGTAGGATTCTGGAGATTCTTATTGTCGGCAAGTGTCCTTCATAATCTTGGACATAACATGTTGCTGTTATGAAGTCACTTGCCTCTATTGTTCCGGCTTTCGGGGAATCGGGATAAGATAGCAGGTCCAGGCGTCAGGTCAATTTTTCCCGCGGCTGACAACTTTTATCGTACAGATTATCAGTTAGGACGATAACGATGCAGTATATACAATATTAAAAAGGTATATAATTAACATGATAAAGTGAAGATAGGTTAATTCACTTAATTAACCTACTTTAGGAGAATTGGTTGTGCATACGACGTAGGTGGGTGAGGATTGACAGGTAGAGAGGATTAATGAGGGTGTGACATGATGATGGTGGGTTAGGATGATGATCAGGGGGAAGGAAGGATGAGGTCAATCGGAAGTTTTCTTTTGAGGCTAGTGGAGGAGGATTGTCATGGATTTGGGTGGTTGAGTGCGCTTTTGATTAGGTTTGTTATGGATTTGGAGATTACTGACTTTACATTGGGAATTTTGATGTTTTTATGGATGATGGATTTCTTAGGTACCAGGCAGGGAGAGTTTGTGATGGTGCGTAGTGGTTTGAATTTTGGTTGAATGGGTTTTGGCTGTTGTTCCCCCATATGGAGGATGCACAGGACCAGGTGGGTTGTATTATGGTGGAGAGGCATATGAGGCGTTTTGTACTGAAGTTGGAGACAGGGGATGGACATATATAGAGTTCTGAATTTTTGGTTTATTTTGGAGAGGAGAAAATTAATGTGAGGTTTCCAGGATAGTTTTGAGTCAAACATGATTCCGAGGTACGTGGGTGTTTTCCGTTTTTGTAGGGATTAATGAGTTGTTTAGATAGAGATGAATTTGGGGAGGAGGGTTTTTTGTTAGAGTGAATGGGATGGTTATTGATACTGATTTGCCATTGTTTGGACCATTGCTCTAGGTTATTGAGCGCTTATTGATGTGTGGTTGGAGCTCGGAGGTGAGGTTTCATAGGAGATTCCTATGTAGATTGTGCTAGTGTTAGGATGTTGTGGGAGAAGATGTTGTATTGGAAGGGGGCAACGACACTTCCGCCTCGACTGGGTGAGGTTGTGAGAGGTGGTTATTTATTTTGACAGAGAAGGTTCTGTTTGAAAGGTAGTTTTGGAGTATTTCGCAGTGGGTGTCTTTAATTTTGGATACTAGGGAAGGATGTTGGTGGATTTTATCAAACGCTTTTTCGATGTCGATAAAGGTGGTGGTGATGAGGGATTCGCGATGTTCAAAGGAGTTGTTAATGAGGTTGGAGAGACTGTAGGTATATTTGATGGGACAGGAGTGAGTGTTTTGGGCGAAAACCGTATTGAGTGTCAGGAATCAGAGAGGAGAGTTGATTAATTAGTTGTGATAGTAGTAGTTTTTCGAACAATTTGGATAATGTGGGAAGAAGACTTATTGGATGATAACTTTCAGGGCGTATTTTTGGTTTGTTTGGTTTCGGTATCATTATTATGGTTGCGTGTTTCCATTTGGTTCGAAAATAAGTGGTTCTGAGGATAGCGTTGAAGATTATTGTTTTCTTTGGGAGATGTTTTAGGTGGCGGTGTGTGATGAGGTCGTGACCAGGGGAGGCTTTGTTTTTTAGGTTTCTTATTGCGGTTGATAATTGTAGGGGTTGTAGGAGTTTTTCTGCTGTGGCCTGGTTGTGATTGTTGTAGAAGCAGCTGTTGGGGGAGAATTGCTTGGTCAGTATTTGGGCGAAGATGTTAGCTTTTTGGGAGGAAGTGGTAAATCAATTATTGTATTTTTTAAGTGGAGAGATATCGGATTTTTTCTTAGTCAGATGATTTGTTTTTTTGCCATAGTGATTTGTCAGTTGCATTAAGTTGCTGAAGAAAATTGAAGTGTCTGGAGTCACTGGAGTCTTTTAATAATTTTTGAAGTCTTCTAGTGATGTCATTGTATTTGCGCTTGTCTGCGGGATTTTTGGAATTATTCCATTGTCTTCGTAGAGATTTTTTCTCGAAGAGTAGGTTATCTATTTGATTTTGGCGAGCCTTTGGTGGATGTAGTTTAGTTGGTTTCTGGTAGGAGGCTATGGCAGCAGCTGTGAGGATGATGTGAGGCTGAGTTTATATCTATGGGTGATTTTAATGGGATGTTGAGGACTGTTAGCTTTTCTATTAGTTGGGAGAAGTTGTTCCAATTTATGAGAGTGACATTTGGGGTGCGATTAGTGGAGTGGGGGACGGAGGGAGGGTGAGATTAAGGTGTGCTATTAGTGGTAGACGATCGGAACTGAGTTTGTGCAGAACTTTTGGGCTGTGGAGGTAATGTGAGGTTTTTGTGACAGATGAAAAAGTCCAATACATCTGGTGATGTCGGGGTAATGTGTTGGTTCAGTAGGGTAAATTATCTTAATATGGGATTTGGAGAGTACAAGATTGCCTCTAGAATTGGATGTTCTGGATCCGAAATTAGGGTGTTTGGTGTTGTAGTCACCTCCCATTATGTATGGGAAAGGTGTCCAGTTTGTTGGGGCAGAATAGAACGAGAAAATGTTTATGGGAGTGTTGAGTTATTTGAGTTAGTTGGAGTTCAGGGAGAGTTATGGAGGGAAGTTGATTGTGATCTATTGAGCTTTTGATTAGGATGGCGGAGCCGCCTTTTCTAGTGGAATTTGGATGATCGGCTCCATAGGTTTTGTATTTCGGGAAGTTATAAGGTTGGGTGGGGATAAGTTAAAAGTTTCAGTTAAAAGCAGACCATCTGTCCAAGGGTTGCCACCCAACCTCTGTAATATCCTGGTCAGACCCTACAAACCCCACAATTGGCTGCACACCATGTGCCAGAAACAGATGCCATGTCTGCCCAATACTACCACCAACAGCACTACATACAAAATTAGGGAACACATAACCTGTCTGTCCTCCCAAACTATCTACAAAATAAACTGCACACTTTGCCCAGTCTTTTACATTGGTCAGACAAGGAGACCTCTCCCTCCCCGAAGGGATTGCCAACCACCGCAGCACAGTAAAACTCCTCAAAACCCAATTCCCCATAGCCACAACACCAACAACTTCAACCAGTGCTTCACACTGACCCCCCTCAAAGCCCTACCTCCCGACTCATCAGAAGCTGAACTCCATCTGTGGGAACTTTCATTCCAGCATGTCCTACAGTCAAGACAAAGCCCTGGACTCAACATCCTATAACTCTTTATCTACAACCTCCCCTCCCCCCACCCCCACAAAGCACGAGTCCATTGGAATTGTACATACAATAAAGCCTTCTGTGTGTGTGTATACCTTGCCTTTTGTTTGAATGGTGGTTGTATGTATGTATGAGAGTGTGTATCAATATTTAAATATATCATCAAGTCCTTGCCTCTTCCCAAACCCTTATTGAGAGAGAAAGTTGGTGACCTGGTGGGGTCAATTGTTTACGACCTAAGTTAGCAGAGCAGCAAATTTTGGCTGCTCAGTCGTCGGCTAGCCCATCACTGGAAATGTCTTCCTCACTGCCTCCGAAAATTCAAGTACTCTAAACCTCACAAGGTGTCTACCATCTATGAACCTCAGGTAAATATATATATAAACAATCATCTTAAATGAGGTACTGCTCGCTATTACAAATAAATGAATTAAAGGGGATGATTTAAAAATATCAGTGTTAATTATTCTCCACGTGCAGCAGAGATTTCGTTCACTTAACGAAAATGTTTTGTTTTCATTCGTGTCGTGATGCAAGTTATTTGGTGACCGGAACTTCCTTTTTTGAACCTGGTGCTGCCAGTAGATAATGGGATGATCTCTTACTGCTGGTAATGAGGAAAACTCAGATTTTCATTGTTCTTAACACCTTCTCACTAAAGAGCAACAACTCACCTTCAATTATTGTTGCACATTCCAGCTTATTCCATCCTTTTTCTTCCCTTCCGTGTCCTGATCAACTCTTCATCTATATCTCCTCGCCGTCTTCCACCATTGCTCCTCAACTCAATATATCCCTCCTCCAAGGGAAAACGCTATCACTCGTGACTTTTTCCTCCAGTCCTTGCGAGTTCTCCGTCTGGCATTGGAAATTTTCCATAACACAGGGAACAGTGTCCTTCCGGATTTTGAAGGTCAATGCTCTTTCAGCCAAAAACAAGCTTAATGTTTAAATGTGCAGACATGTGCATGTCTCCCAGCCTCGCTACTTAGCCTGGTCTTGCTGACATTTTATATAATATTACATAAATCTGCATATTGGGGGAGGGTCCTACTGTGCTACAATATCTTATACTAAGATACAATCAACTCCATAGAATTTTGCATCACTTCAACTCTAACAGTAAAGGTAGCCAAGCTTAGTTTTCTTAGAAAAATCTCATAATACACAGGAGTGACATGGCGCACACAGCTGCATATTTCTAATTTTATGATGCACGTGTGATAATTTCTTTGTGTACGTCTATATTCTTTTCATACAAGCATTTGTAGTTGGATTAGGTAAAAATAAACATATACAGGGCACAGTGATTTCAGCAATTAGAAATTTATATTTTATAGGGTACTAAATAATTTTCAACATACTATATTTAATAAAATATAAAGTTAAGGACTTTCAATAGAAATTAAAATATTATTTGTAATAATTGAATTCCTAATTCGTCAGGTGACTGGATCGTGCAAATGTCGCGTCACATTTGTAAGGCTTTTGTTTGTTGTCGTTTTTCTTGTGATGTTTTACAGATGTTAAATTCATGTAGTTTTCACCAATTCTTCGCCAGACATTCTCACCTATGATAAAGCAGAAATTTTCTCATTTAAGTTGGTACACATTTGTACCAACATTGAAGTGGGATGTTTTGTATTCCACATAACATTAAGGAATGGAAATACACCATACATAAAGTTTTGCAGTTTTCATATTACTGTACTCATTTGTTGATATATAAACATGTTCTTTCCAGTTAAGTCTATTATACAGTACAGACCTATGGATTCTGTACTTTCTAGTTTATTAACCATAACAAATGGCATGAGCAGAGTCCTGGAGAAAGAGTTCAATATAAGTATTAATAGAGGGAAAACCAAGGTAATTGAGTGTAGTAGTGGAATAACAAAGGGTGTCACATTGGGATATATTGAAGGAAGTTAAGAATTCTGCAACTTGGGAAGTAGGATGGCTCTTGTGAAATAGAGGATTATATAAGTAAGAATATTAGGAAATCATTGCTAAAAATGTTTGTATGGAATGTGGCGTTATATGGGTGCAATGATAGGAGTTGCGGAAAGGAAAAGAATAGGCGCTTTTGAAATGTGGTGCTATAGGAGAATGCCTAAAATCAGTAAGATAGGTTAGAATGCAGCATTGCATCAGACCAGTCTAAGGACTGAATACCACAACAGCCAAATACATTCCATTACATTACTGGGTTTAACACACAATCAGATTGTGACTTGGGGATGATAGATTATTATAGTTACATGCTTTTGTGTATCTAGAGCTGAGGAGTTACACATAAAATATAATTCCACATAACATTAAGCAATGGAAATATACCATATGCATGTGTGTGTGTGAATGAAGGCTTTCCCAGTTGATGCAGAAACAGTTCTCGGGTGAGCCAGAAGATGACGACTGAAATGTTGCATTTTAATAGCAGCTGTACCTGAGTGGAAACCCAACAACTATACTACATATATAGCTTTGCAAGTTTCTGTATCACTGTGAGTTGCTATTGCTCCAAATATTGCTGGGTCTTGCCTATTTGTTGATATATAAACATGCTATTTTCAGTTAGGTCTATTATACTGCGTTTGAGAAATCAATGTATAAAGTATTTTTGAGCTTCGACATTTACATAAACCCTTTATCTCTTTGAAAATGGTTTTTTCCATATCAAGAAATATGAAATTTTCTATACAAATCGAATATAATACGTTTTCCCGTGACATATTGTCAAAAGCCAGATATTTATACTTACTGGCTTTCTACTTTGGATGACAGTATATACTACAGATAATGATGAATTTACTACCTTTTTATATAAAACTAGAATTGCTTCCAGCTTCTTGCAGAGTGTGGAATGATAAACTAAATCAAAGGTCTCAAAATGTTCCTATCCCCTCAAGTTTATTATCTAATTTGGACAGCAATGCAGTCAGTAACTGCATCTATGGAGGAGAGTTTTTTCCAAAAACAAACTGATGTTTGTTTAATACATTGTTCACTGTTCAAAAGTTTAGTAAATCACCTTTTCAAACACTGATTCAATGATATTGGTCTGTAGTTGGAGATATTAGACTTATCTCCATTTTTATAAATATGTCTCACTATTGTGGTTTTCAGACAAAACATGCATTTATTAGATTGTAAGATGCTGCATGAAAGGTTGGTAACATTTTTAAAAAATGCAATGAACATACATCTTGAAACATGACATTGCTACAGTCTTGGAATAATAATAATTGTGTGACATTTTTGTAACAAAAGTATTCACAAAGGAATTGAATAAGCTAAAGCAGATTGCTTTAATCAGTAGGTATTTGTCTAGATCTTGGGGAGGAAAACAGAAGTTAATACTGCTATTTCTTACCTTGCTTTCTACTTCTAATAACTATTACTCAGACATCAACATTTCTCAGCCGAAGGAGTCGTGACTGATGTTTGATGAACAGGTATATTTTTACACCTGAAATCTCAAATGAGAGACAAAATGAAGTCGAGTTCAATAATTAATCAAATAAAAACTGACAAAGAGGCTGTTTTAACTCAATTAATATATATTTGTCACTTTGTTTCTTATTTTCCAAAGAAATGTTCATTGGGCAATACAAAGTATAATCTAATCTAATGAAATTTTAAAGCAATGAAATAGAATAGTTGCACGATACTGAGATATTTTCGCAACCATTGTTATCCATCCAATTAGTTTTGATTAAGTAAAATATAGACACAAGATTTTCCTCTTGGTCATTTACAAGAACATAGAAAGAAAGAAATAATACATTTTTATTTCTAACATCAAATGTTTGATACAAAAGTATTATAATCTTCTGGAAAACATAAGACAGCGTACATCCTAGTCTAGTTCTATTCCTAAAATGTTCAACAAGGGAATTTTTACAAAAACTACAAGGTCTAAAATTACAAGTAAAAAATTATTTATATTTATAATTATTTTATACTTAAATTTCCACCAATGTGATTGTAGTATTCATCGACTGAATAGAATGGGTTTTGAGTCGGCCAGTTTTCTAAATTGTATTTTAGCTGGCTTACGGGATGCTGAAAGGAACAGAATTATATGTGGGAATATATTTCAACAACAGATTGGGTTGGAGGAACAGGTGAATTTCATGTGGAATTCCTTACATTTCATAATGGGGAACTTGACATTCAATATCAAAGGAGGTGACATATTCATCCTTAGTAAGACAAATTATGTTGCGATCCATGTAGAAAAAATCAAATGGAATTATTAGAGAAAGTTGAGAAAAGGGCTGTTAATTTTGTGCGAGTAGGGCCACAGGAATGAAAAAATAGAATGACTAGGTTGGGAGATATCGACACAGATGGGGAAGAAAGCAAGGCTGCATTTGCTATTCAAAGCTTATACGGGGCAACAACCATAGATTGGAATTAGCTGCAGTTAGATAGATAAATGGAATCATCAATTCAAACTAAAATGTAGAAAACCAAAAACAGATGTTGGCAAATTCTCATTCCTAAATTGGACCATCAACAACTGCAATAATTTACCTGTGGCAGGAGTGTTTGGGGGAGGGAAATCCTCTTCAGGAAAATAAACACACAGGACAAATCACAAAAAACGTGTAAAGTGAAGTGGTTATCCTCAATAATATAAAGGCATATTCAAATGTTAAAGTCATAGTGAAGTGTTAAGATAATATATTTCTTGTAGTGTTTCTTTCAGGGCTATAGAAATTTTAAAGGGCTGTGATTATTTTTCTTTTGATTATGTGTATTTATGTTTAAATAATTTCATTTTGTCCCATTGTAGACCAACAGTCAATACAATACACAGCACAGAATTAAACAGTTGTCCGATAATCAAGGTAAATTTAACACTGAATTACGCTCATTTTTGCTTAGCCACTCCTTCTATTCAATAAAGGAATTTATAGAAGAATCGGAGAAGAGTAATTTATAATAGTTTATAATACAAAAATTTATTATAAGTATATTTTTCTTTTATATAATAAAATAATGTAATTCCACATCCTTGAAGCTTAGCTTCTTTACAGGATCTACGGAATATGATTATTATTATTATTACGTTATTGTAAAAGGTCTCATGTATCGCTTAATATAATAACAGTATTTGATATGTAAAGTCAAAGTCAAAGTCGAGCTATATGAAAGAATAACAAAAAAACATGAAAGTCGCACGTATAATGTCTTGAAATTTCTTTATTTATATATCATAAAATGGCATTAAATTGTGCGTTAAAAGGGACCTTGCACAGTGACGTAGGTGAATCCTAATGGGCGCAGTGAGGCTCCAAAGTCAGGGCTGTAGTATTTCTGTCAGAGATGGCAACTCTGGTGAATCTGGCGCCTGTTGGACATTTCTCCCGACTTACTTAGCTGCTATTGGTTGCCCGCTGGCTGCAGCTATATACAAAGGAAACACAAATACAATTACAACAAGAAACGAAAATTCACACTAAGGAACAATTTTGAAATGTACGTTTTGATCTGAAAAAGAAAAGACAAGTCAGGAGTCACACAGAAATCACTTCACTGATTCTATATATATATTTTAAATCTACTCACATAAGTTTCCTTATCCTATTCCTAAACTGATTTACTGTACCCGGAAAAGTCGTGAGTATTTCTGCAGCAGGCAAGGAAGGAATTACAATCGCCTATTGACCTTGTAGCGCAGTAGAACCCGCGTCCAATTTTTTTATTATTATTTACGGAAACTTAAATAAGAAATGTTCCGGCAGAGCAAGTCGCTGGCCAGGAAGGAAGAAGGGATTTTTCCGCGCGCCGTGTTGGCGGCTCGGAATAATAACAGAGGGACTGCGGCTGACATAAAGCTCCGACACCTCCTCGTCGCCGGTTTCGGAATGTCTTAATCTGCCTGGGAATTTGGTGACCGGGTGGCGTGTGTGTGTTCCCCAAATGAAACAAGGGATATGATTGGAGAATATGCATCGCTGCCACCTTAGTGATAAGTGGGGACAAGGCTTTAAAGAGGCTGGCGGAGACAATATTGGACAGATTTTTGCAGGAGATTGAAGGTGAGTGGAGGTGATACAAGGTCATGGAGAGAGGATATTGAAAGAGAGTGGTGGAGAAAGAGATTGCTGGTGATACAAGGTGGCAGCAGAGAAGTTCCGGCGAGAGGAGATTGGTGGTGAGGTGGACCATGCTTTGATCAGTCCAGGAAGCAGGGAAGGAAGACTTCGTGTTATCGTCGACCTGCCGCTTCAAGTTCCACAACACGGAAATTACATCGAGACGCCTTTGAAAACAACTCAGGTTCGTCAACAAACAGTAGATCTGCTACACGTGGTCAACACCCAAACCATTAATACCCTGAGATCTTTAATACAATCCCATTTTAATTAATTATTTTTGTACATAATATATACACGCACTACCCATATTAAAAATTATTGTGTTTACAACTAATAAATGTATATATCTAAATTAAATTAATTAATTAATGTTCCCTCCATCATTTACAACCTATTTACAAATGAAAATTTTCCTACGTCTGTGCGTTGTTGCCCTTTTTATTTAATTTTGAACGAGTGGTCATTTTTAGAAATATAATTCGGCGCCGTCTGATGCTTTGTTATTTCTTTCCACGCCCTGTGTGTGTGGTTCACCCTTATAAGCTTTATATATTGCCTCGCATGTTTCCTTCTATTACTGAGACCTTCTAAATTCTCGTGAGGATTCATGGCGAATCACCTGACCCCCAAACATCTTTTCAGCCCGGTTTTATATTTTTTCCAACGCTAGAGTAGTGTGTGTTCATTTTGATATGGATCCCTGCCCTCATGTTCTAAAATTGGCCCTGACCAGCCTTGTTTTGCAGAAATCTTGGTTTTTCTCGTGCTTTTCCTCAAGACCCTTTACCTCGCTGCCTCACCTCATTACCCCAATTTAAATCTTTACTAATTGTGATCCCAAGATATTTTCAGTTATTTGATTCTGTTACAACTTCGTTCCCCATTTTATATCTAGTGGGAGGGACATTTCTCTTTTCTTTTGTAAAAACGACTGCCTTTACTCTTCTTTGCATTTTATTTGTAACTGACCATTGGTAAATTTTGTCCAAATCAGTCTGCAGAATCTGTGCTTCATCCTCAACGTTTACGATTTCCCTATAAACCATACAATCGCCCGGCCCAAAACTAAATCAATAATCAAACACCTTAATAACCAAACAACAATCCATCCCTTCTCCTTCACCCACAAACAACCAACCATACTTCCAAATACAACCCCCTCACCAATCTATCCTCAAAATCCCCACCCCCCCACCCAACAACCCCCCTCCCCAAACACTATAATATCCCAACCCAACCAACAATACCAATACTCATTAAATATCCCACCAACACCATACTACACACCCACCCACAAACATCAAACCCCCACTCCAAACTCCTAACCCATATCTACATCCTAACCAAAAAATCTCACCCTTATCCCCATTCTCAAAACCTTCCCCCTTCCCCAATTATCCTCATCCACATCACAATCTAACAACATACTCAATATTTCCAAAATTAACCTTAATATTATTCTAACATCTTCCTCATAAACCTTCTCCCCCCCCCCCATCACTACCCTTCTCCCTCCTCATTAAACCTCTTTTTTCCTTCCCCTCAATCATCCCCTCATTTCTCACCTTTTCCAATCATATTTCTTTTCCCCCCCCCGACCATAAAACTTCAAAACTTGTCATACCCTCCTTACTCATAAAAACATTTACATCCCTCTTTTAGTACCCCGAGATCGAGAGGAGCTGTCAGATGAGTTGAGATCGTCTCCCCACCCTTAAGCCAGAGTACTGGATAGTGATACATCCCCAGAAGTGCATGAGAGTGCAGCAGAGAGGGGCAGACGAGACCCGAGAAGGGATCAGACGGTAGCAGAGAGTGCGTCAGAGAGGGGCAGACGAGACGAGTGCATCAGATCGTGGTAGAGACCTCTGAGTGGGTAGAGCAGACCAGAGCAGAGAGGGGCAGACGAGACCAGATCAGACCCGAGAGGACGTGGCTCGACCCCAGAAGGCAGGCGAGTGATCAGACCGCAGAAGGGAGAAGAGTGGAGCAGAGAGCAGATATCCAGAGACGCACAAACATTGGAGAGGTGGATGTTTGTTGGGCCAGTAATTGTGGGTAAGCGATCTAAAATCTGTGAAACTTGCTCATTGCTCTGAATAAAATTAACATTCAATTATTTTCTTTCTATTTTCAGCTGATGCATACTCCATCTCTTGAGAGACCCAAAATCCCCCGAGATTAAGCCCGTGTCTTCACTTAAATTAATAAACAAAATTGTTAAAATTGATCAGATTTGTAATTTTAATTAATAAATGTTTTATACACAAAAAAGTATATTACAATATATATATATATATATATATATATATATATATATATATATATATATATATTTTCCTGTGTGTGTCACACGAGCGCCTCGGAGGGACGGAGGGTTGTGTAACGGAACAGGTGTCAAGCGAAACTCCATCGGAAGCTTCGGAGGACGTTTCGACAGCCTGAATAATTGAAGCGTCGCGGCGCCAGTCACGCGACGCAGCTATCGACTTGGATTTCCTGACGCGCGTCGCGACGCGTTTTGTGAGCAAAAGTTTTTAGTCTTTCAAGACTCATTAATGCAGAAATTAATACCAAAACGTATAATTTTTTTAAAAAATTATAAAACAAAGTCTCTGTCTGTGAATCCATGCCAAGTGGTCAAGAAAATTTTCAGGATAACTTTGTGCATTCACTCGTGTTTTTGCAGTTCAAAACTAATTTTGTTTCACTTATATTGTGTGTGGTTGAAAAATGGCCGACGCTTTTGCTGTCACCGTTTTGCGCGTTCGGAAGTATTTAGGATTTTCCAAATTATTCATAACTGCAATGTTGCTAGTTTATTACTTGATTGATAATGTCCCATGCAATTATCACCGGACGTGTGCAGAGGACATCGAAAGGTTGACTATTAACCAGCCGTTGGACATTGTAAGGAACGACATCTTGCATCTTCGTGGTTGTTTTTACACTTACCGGCGACTCTTCCTCCGCAGGTCACTTTCACGGCTTCTATCGCATACACTACGACGACGGTGACTGTGGCACTGAACACGATGACGAATGCACCGAAGACGTTGTCACAAAGCACGAGGTAGCAAGCAGCGCCAAACACCGCGGCGAGACACGAAGCGGAAAGTAAGAACTCGACCAAGGCCAACTCCCGTGACAGAGTCACCGTCAGCAAAGCGAAGAACTCAAAGATTGCGGCCACTGCGAAGGCGCAGATAGTGCGACGAGGCTGGAACCACAAACAGGGGTAAATTACTCTCATTCTCCTTAGCTGCACAGTAAGGAAACTCACACAACATGTGATTGCAATTTCTACAGAGAACTAGACCTAATTTGTGTGTCGCAATATGCCGGCATTTGATTATTGATCACGCGTTGTTTTAAAAATTCAATAATATAAATTGACCCAAGTGCTGATAATTTATAAAAGCGTCCCGTATTGCACACAATGTAATTTACATAGCAAAAACGCAACGGTGAATTGCCATCTGTCATTCCCGACAGTAATAATTGTCCAGGAAAAACAAGTTTAGCCTGTCTTACGCAAGTCGTCAACTGTTCGTAACAATTCCGACATTTGCGAATTGGAGAAAGAATTGTCCGCCTGTTCAGATTTGGCAATGGTTCACTCATCAGCACCCATAGGAGTAACGTTAAACCATTTCATTAGTTTATTGAATATTTTAGTTATGTTGCGATATTTTATTATGTTCACGTAAACATTATTATTAATTTTAGAATTTAAGAATTATTTTGTAATGACGTCTTCAGTTTCATCGTTCCAGAAGTAATAGGATACTGAAAATCGATTTGAGCGTTCCATCCTCCTCCTTTGGAGTCATCAACATAGTCCTAAATTTCCCTCACAATTGCCAAAAGATTTACGAAACCCATGGAACCCGCAATAACAATTAATCACCACAAATAAAAATAATTTCAAAAGTCAAAAGAAGGTGGAAGAGGACATGTCAACTTTTTGCGTGATTACTTTACATCCGTTGCCATTGCGCTCATGTAAAAATTACATCGACGAGAATATTCTGCATTTGTAATTTTTATAATGAAACTTAGCTTATTCACTAATTTTAGGTTAAGTACAAAACGAGACGCATTATTTAAGTGATGTAATACTTCTATCGATGTAATGAAGGATATACGCCTAATTAATTTATAGAGAAAATTTTGTGACGTAGAACTACAACAAATTTAGAGGGCGTTAATCTTTCTTTCCATTAATGAACGATAAAACGTAACATTTACAAGCAACAATACTAGAGAATTTTTCCCGTACTCATTGCACATATAATAGAATAAAGCCGCAAATGTTATTAGGAAGATAATGACTGCGTCCAATTGTCACTTAATTTTTCCGAAAATACTTGGTAGGAATAATGAAAATTTTACAATTCAGAAAATATTTTATGTATTTTAAATCACAGAGAAGAATTAGAAACTTTCTGGAATACATTCAAAATAAACATCTCTTGACAGATGAGGAAAAATAATTTTAAACACGGAAAATAACTCTGCCTGGCCGTGAAAACTTATTTCATTGCAGATAAAGAGCACAAAATGATGCAGTCAGGCAGGCAATAGAGACGTTAGAGCAAGACTCACCATGCTGCGTTGAGGACGGTCAGGGGAGCCAACTCTGCTCACAGAAACCACAACGCTCAGTAATACATGGATATCGATCGAATATTGATCTTAAGTAAGGAAAGAGGACAATAGTGACAGTAGCTTTATTTTACATGATAATTGATTCAATAGATAATTGTTATTGTTAAGGAAAGGCTGCGTGAGTATGTTATTATTACAGCGTTTATAATCTATCTTGTATCTTCAACGGCGAAACGGTACTGTATATATAGAAACAGTTGTATATCCTGCTGGACATTAATCGATGTAAGTCATTTACAAGGTTTTCTCGGGCTTCCCACAAACGTCGTAAAACTATTGTTTTTTCACCCTTGTAAATCAGGACATTATCCATGTTGGAGGAAGTTATAGATTTCTCCAAGGCCTTCTCTGTAGTACAACAGACCACTTAAGGAATCGGGAATAGATAATGGCTTAATTTAATGGATTAGGGAATTTCTGAACAATCGCGTACTTAGAGTCCGGGTTACATGTGGTGTACCGCTGGCAGGGAAGTGTAATTGGGCCAGTAATGTTCTTGGCTTTTGTGAATGACGGGAAGAGGTTCTAAAATGAAATTGATCGCAGAAGACTGCATAATTTACAAAATTATAGAGAATAAAGATGATGAAGTCGCTCTTCGAGTAGATTTAGTTAGTTAGTTATATCAATGGACAAAAATAAATAAGATGAAAATAAATCCATCTAAGAGTACAAAAAAAATATTTTTAGCAAAACGAAAATGGTCATCCCCGGGGAATATAAAATAGGAAACGTGTAAATTATCTAGGTGCGAGTTTTAATAAGAAATTAAACTGGGGCGAACACGCAAAGAGGGGGGCGGAGGTTGCTACACTTCATCAACAGGATACTGAAGAAAAGTACAAGACACTTGTCTAGTTTGACCTATGATAGAATACGGAGCTGGGGTGGGTTTTGTGTGGGGGCAAAACTAAATGGAAACCACGCGATGATAGGAGGAGAGAGGCTAGACTACAAAGCTTACGGTCAGAAATAAGGGAGAGGCTAACTAACTATACCTGCATTTTTCTCTAAGAACAACCATAATTAAAAAATAAGGAAAGGGACCAAACAACGGATGTGGGCAAATATTCCTTCGTAAACAGGGTGATAAGGGACTGCAAGGCTACTAGAGGCTTTCCTAATTTCTATTATTTCTGTATTTCATTACGCTTTTAGAATTAAACAATACATAATAATGCAGTAATATTGATCACAAATAGTTATATAATACTACGTTGCTTTCAAAATAGTTTTCTTAGTTTAGCGTGTCCAAATAATTAAAGTATATTGATATTTCCTGCAGTGGGGGAAATCAAGCACTTCTTGCTATATTTAAGAAAATATTATATCTCAAAGTTGAAATTTTTACTGTAGTTTGATAATATAAAAACATATTGAATTGAGAACTTGTGCATGCCATGTACCGAGATATATTCGCATCAACACAGTAGTCATTATCGACTTATACGAATTTACAATAAACGTTACATTTTGCTCTTTAAATTCAAAATTTTATACATTTTAACTTGACATTTATATTTTCAATGAAAAACTTAAATATACATAATGATATATAATAAAATATTTACAATTTATGATTCAATTCAGTTTTTTTAAGAATTTTATTAAATTTTCCTGTGCATTTGTTTGAAATCATTTTCTCTTAAATTTTCTTTCCTCTCATCATCAAATTTCGGCAGTTTACAGGAGTTCAACTGAAATCTGTATATTGCACTGATCACAAATCAATCGGTAATTGTTTTGTCCGGTTCTTCTCTCGATAAGCTTATTTGGTCTCTTCACTTTTTTGTTATGTTTTAATGCGTAGAAATCGTTTGTTTCATAAGGGGTCTGTCTGGCTTTAAATGACTTCCATATTGTATTCCATGACTGTGTTAGCTTTTCTTGGGCTCTTATCCAGAAGGAATAATCTAATTAATATCACAACGATGGCAGACACGATTTTTACAAATTAAATTTTTGCCAAACCAGCTCAGGTTAAACTGAAAATGGAAAACAAGAATTAATGAAACAAACCTAGTACATTAATCCAGTTCCTTCACTCTCCAGAGGGGAGACTAATTTGTATATCAATTCTTCTTTTAACTTTTACCAAATACTTAAGACCAAATTAAGTTATAATTGCTCCTATTTTAAGTAGAAAATTTATGAAGTCCTTAAAGAATGTTAAATTTTAATTGCAAAGTAGTTTTGTTTTCAGAATACATTTCATCAAAAACTGAACACCTCCTTACAGAAAGTCTTTTTTAATTATTATTTAATTTATTTTATGTCGCGTCAACAATAAAGTCATTAGCTCAGAAATTACATTAGGGTAGAATTGTTACATAAGGTGAAAAGTTAATTGATATTTTTTCATAAATATTGATATCTTTGAAAAATTTTTAAAGTTGTATTTATTGCTTCTTCCGAAGATGTGATGTCTGTAGTCAGTGGAAGATGATGCGGTTCATGGTAACATTGTGGTGGAGGTCCTCTAAAAAAAACGAAAGTAATGAGAATATTTGCTGCTTTCTTGTTAGATGCGTAAATCTTGATAATTGTCGAATGGTCCGCTGTTAAAAGATCTTCTGCTAATGTCCTGTTGTGAATCCTCCAGATGTCATCTACGATGCATGTGTGGCTTGAGTTCAGCTAGACGGTCAGATACCTCAGGTCCTCAAATTTATATTAGAAATGCAAATATTGTTAAGGTAAAAGTCAGTGTTTTTTATAGCATTTAATGAATATTAATGTATTTTGAGCAGTGCTTAGTTAAAATATCAGCCGTAAGAGAGGTGAAGCATCTTAATGGATAGCTTGATCCATGGCACATCCAACTCTTGGATAACATCAGAAATTTTTAATTCCAATCGATGTTGTGCTTTGATAGTTGGTGAGGATCAGAAGGAAACGGGGATGACTGAGGATACATCTTCGTCATGTTACAGGAGATGTTGTCTCTTACTTTGAAGTTTGCATGTTTTGCAATTAGCGACGTCCTTCTGTAATGCACAAGTAGTTCTTTTGCTCCTAATTAACGGAGTGCTTCTGGAACATCCAGTAATAAATCGTAACGTATTATTAAAAGCTGCATATAGGTTCTTTAATAAATATTTGTTAGTCGAGTGGTGACCCATAAAATCAATTTTATTTCTGACTATGGCTTTAAATGTGACATAGTGAACGTCTTTAGATGATCCCTCCACAATTTCTTGCCGCAATTGCTTATAACATGATGAGGTCGCTAATATGCTTGTTAAATTTAAAATTAGAGTCCCAACTTATACATAGTATTACATTATATTGTCATTCATCAATAATTGGAGAAGATTATACTATCAATATGACAAGAACACCCAACCTCGTCAAATAATAGGAAGGATCTATAAAACCAAACCTCCAATATATCATTTAGTTATCACCTCCTTGCTTCAAGCTCTTCTATTTACAAATTGAAAAAGCACATGTCCAGACAATTTTCAACCCAAAAGCACCATTTATGAAAAATATAATGCAGAAGGAACAAAAAATAAATAAATGTTTGAGTCAAAAAGAAGAAAATTACAAATGATCTACCTAACTCTCCACATAAAGACACAAACAAAACTACTGTATGTGTCCTTGAAGTTTTAAAAGTAACCATTGCAATAATTGAATAAATATTCACTCCTGAAACTGTTGCATTTAAAATAACTATATGATTTGAAGTCTACATCTCCAACTTTCAGGTCAGGATTTTAACCACTGAGGTATGGGTATTTGCATCATTAGGTTTCTTTTTTTAAAAATTCTTATTGTTAATAAATAAATCCAATTTCCAGATAGAATAAAAAACATTAAAATTTAATAACACATTTCAGACTTATCACTTTCCGGTTACATATGAACTCCTTTTCTTAGGGGCAAGCAGCAGAGAACACTTAATTGAAACATTGGGTCCGACAATGCATGGGAAACTTGATGGTTGGATCTCACCAGTGTCCCGATATTTTTTATGTCTCTCGAAGATTCCGCCGTGCGGTTTAGTAATGACGTCGGTATTGAAGGTCGGCGTCTCTCCATCCACTCACAATTCCAATTCGTCGCCTTTTTGCGGCGTCCTACAAGTCAACGCCATCTGTCTCCAAGGACTGCCTCAAATCCTCGTGTCCTTGCGTATTTACTTAGTAGCCCCTTTTGTTGTGGTGCCTGACCAGACAGGCCGCTGTTGCCACCCCCAGCCCCTACCCCCACCTCTGACCAAAACAAAGGGTGCGTCCCCCAGCGTACGCTGTCTTGACAAATATGTAAAAAGATTTTGTAAATGGGATAATGCACACTATAATATATATATATTGTGATAAAAAAGGCGGATTTTGTGAGGTTGAGGCGTTATGAGGCGCAGTTCGGCCAACAACAATGGCTAGTCGGCTGAAAGATGGTGATTCCCCGCGGGAATCTCCCTCGGGGCGTGTATAAAAAATGACGATGGTGAACCCCCGCGGGAAAACCCCGCCGAACGAGTGTAAAAAATGAGGGCGGGGAACCCCAAAATTTTGTGAAATAGGGGAATTCCCCCGTCGGAAGATTTAAAAGGGAAGCCGATGGGTGGATCAGGGCAGAAGTGAAACGAGTGGAGCAGAGGACAGACTTGGTCCGAGCTGATATCCAGAAGCCAGATGAGAGGACGGACGTGGTCAAATCCTGCAAGACGCCAGAGACGCACAAACATTCGAGAGGTGGATGTTTGTTGGCCCAGTAATTGTGGGTAAGCTATAAAAAAAATTGTGAAACTTGCTCATTGCTCTGAATAAATTAACATTCAATTATTTTCTTTCTATTTTCAGGTACTGCATGAATACTCCATCTCTTGAGAGACCCAAAATCCCCTGAGTTTAAGCCCGTGCCTTCACTTTAAATTAATAAATGAAAAATTTTAAAAGTGATCATATTTGTTCTGTTAATTAATAAATGTTTTATACCCCGAAAAGTATATTAAAATATATATATATATATATTCGAGGATTTCTTATTCCTTTAGGGCGCCAGGTATTTTTCATAAAAAATACCAAAATATGATTTTAATAGTTTTAATTCCAATCAGAACACGAGAAATAATTATATCTGCATGGATGGCGTGGTTGGTCATTCTCTCTCTCTCTCTCGTCCTCCCGCCGACACAACCTGCTGCCCCTACCACTACCCCATGACGACTCACTAAAGTTTCGCCAGACTACATTGTTGGCCCAAGTTCCTCAACAATTGCAACTCGCAAGCTGGCCTGCATTGTTAAGTGTAACTTTTCATGATACAATATATATAGATATATATATATATATATTTTGTATATAAATATATATATATATAT
>CM067377.1:217982643-218270143 GCA_034510155.1 Eucriotettix oculatus | reverse complement strand
ACATCCTGCGTCGGGATCTGAGCCAGTCGGGAAGAATGGGGACGAGTGGACCTGGAGAAGACGCTGGTCCAGAAGGCGCGCGCCTCCCTGTTGCAGCCGTAGAGCAGGAAGATGAGGAGGCCGTGGATCCTGCCCAGGGCGTGGTAGAAGCCCAGCACGTGCTCCAGGCCCTGGACCTGCGCCAAGGTCAGCCGGAAGATGATCCCCGCCCCCGAGAGCAGCGACGTCTTGAGGGCGAAGTTGAACAGGTCGGCGAAGACGCCGCGGACGTTCTTCTGGAACCGGCGGACGTTGCTCTTGAGCTGGAAGTAGAGCCTGTAGTTCCTGAAGAACATGAAGAGGTTGCCGAGCAGCGCCGCGTAGTTGGAGAGGAGGAACAGCAGCTGGCCGACTTGCACGCCGCTGCTGTCCATGATGGACTCGTCCGTGAGGAAGAAGGCCGCCGAGAGGGCCGCGGGCAAGAGCCAGCCCAAGAGGCAGTAGCGGAGGAGGACCGCGCGGGCCTCGGGGCGGCTGAACGAGTCCGGAGGCCTCCAGTCCTTCATGCAGACGGTGAGGAAGTGGAGGTAAGCCGTCAGCCAGAGGGTCGAGGCCAGGTCCATGGCGACGTCCAGGCGCACGGCCAGGGGCATCATGTCCTCGAGGGTCGCGCGCACCACCAGGATCCTCGCCAGCGCCGTCGTCATGTGGCAGATGAGCAGCTTCCCCGGCAGGTTGCGGAGCCGCGGGCAGGCCAGGAACGTGACCAGGGTGAGGGCCAGGACCGCGACGTCCAAGCAGGTCAGGAGCTGGACCAACGTCGAGTCCCCGGCCCGGTAGTAGTGGAAGGTGACCTGGTCGTCCTGGATGTCGTCACAGAGGACGTACCGGAACAGGTGCTTCGCGACGCAGAGCTCCGTGAGGTTGTACGCGCCTCCGATCAGCGATTTGGTGCAGTTGAGCCTCTTGTTGAGCAGGTCCTTGAAGTAACACCCCGCCGATTGGACAGAATCGGTTCGCACGGACGAAGTCCCGTTGCACAGTGTCCTGAAGCTCAAGGCGAGGAGGTAAGCCAGTTTGCAGACGGGGACCCGGGTCTGGAAGGCGTAGTCCAGGTAGGTGACGGCCGGCCTGTACCGCACCTGCCTCTGGAAGTCCCTCAGCAGCACCGACAGGCAGTAAGCGCGCTCTCCCGCTCCCGGGGGCGGCTTCACCCCGCAGTCCTTGCCGTTGGTCGCCAGACAGAGGCACTGGGAGCGGACGAACACCGAGGAAGCCGCCGCCGCCGTGGACCAGGCCAGGGGTTTCTCCTCCTTCCTCCCATCTGGATCTCCGTAAACGCAGACCATCAAGTCGGAGAAGGATTTCATCTTCCTGTCGCCGTGGCAAATCTTGTAGTGGTGTTGGGCGAGCTCATCGGGCCGCTTCGTCATCAAGAAGACCTCCCTGTAGTTGTGACAGGAGGCGTTGAAGGCGCCCGTGGTCGACCTGACGATCCCCAACGTGGACTCGTCCTCGGACGCGGTCGCCTCCGCACCATGGTACAGCTTGGAGATGACGGGGCTCCTCGTCGAGTGGACGATGTTCTCGAAGGAGAACGGTTCCATGGACCGAGTCGTCGACAGTATTCTCGCAAAGTGTGTGAGCAAGTAGCGGGCGTCCTGTAAGGATAGCGACACCGTGTCCACGATGTACTCCACGTACAGGAGCATGATTTCCATGAGCGACTTCCGACGCCGAGGTTGCTGCACGGCGGCGCTGAAATCCTCTTGGAAGGTCTTGAGCAGGTGCCTGAGCTCACCTTCGTGGGCCAGGCTGCAGCGGCGACTCTTGGCCGAGCAGAGGAGCGTCAGGTTGCTGGAAGGGTTGCACCGCCGTGACAGCTCCTGGAGACCCTGGTCGATGGCCTGCAGGAACCTCGACGTCAGCCACGCGTGGAACTGCAACTGGACGCACTCCGTGGCCTGGAAAAATCATCATGACTCTGCCCATTCACAATGACCTGCCATTACGTGATATACAAATGAAAAAAACAATTTAAAGCATCTTATGCATGTGGGTTTTTGGCGAAAAAACTGAAAAAAAACGCTCGAGGTTTCTTGTCCTTTTATGTAGCTCGAATTTGACAGCTCATAGATTTTTCAAATGATCTGAAACTTTAACGAAACACAGTGAAAACCCATTCCAAAGTTTGAATGATATGTTTTTCTTTAAAGTGTTATTTAAATTAATTAATTAGTTGACCTCTGCTAACTGTTGGACAGAATTAGGCAAAGCCTTTTCTTGCAGTTGTTGACAGCCACACAAATATAAAATATAAGCTTCACTGATGTGGCAACGCTCTAAAATAATTTTAAAAAAACAGTTAATCAGGACAGGGAAGGGGTTTGTTGAACTGTGAGGCTAAAGTAGGGTGGCAGCCCTGCCCGCTGGCCTGACTCCGCCCCCCTCTTTCCCGTTGTTCACGAATAGTATGAAACATATAGCTAGATAACTTAGGAATTGAGAAACAATAAATGGAGGAGGGCGCTGCAACCAAAGCTGGGCGGAGCCAATGTTGGGGAAGATCTCAATAATAGCAGATCAAAACCGTAGAAAAAAACAAATAGTCAGAATACATTATTGGGATAGAAGGGTTGACAATATAAATATGCCATTGATGAAGTCATTTTTACCACTGGGCCATCTGTTTATGGCGACCAATTAGGTTTACTGAGAAAGATAATCACAACGAAAAGTGAGAGAAATATTCGAGATTAAAATAAAAATGCGATAAACATGAGAAACATTAGAAGTAGTTTTTTATATTTTTAAAAAAGAATTGAAAAGAAAGAAAATAACTAAAGATATAGATAGAAATTAAATTATTAGCGAATAATTTCTATTCTTAGGTCAAGAAAGGATAGGAAAATTTCCAAAAAAAAACATGTGACACAGTATATTGTATAATTTTTCGGCTGCAGGACAGACGAACTAAAGAATGGGGTCTGTGGATTTTGGGTCTAACGTAACCGACGGCAGCAGGAGTGTTTCACCATATTATTATCTGATGACGTCAGCTTCTTCCATTTTAAAATTTATTTTTATAACGTCTAGTAGTGGCTTAATTCCGGTCCACAACCCTCGCCCCCCTCTCCCCCCTCCGCTCACCCTCCGGGGGAAATAACAAAGGTCCAGCAACGTGGTACTTAACCTCAAAACGCTGGTCTGATGCTCAACCCTCCCTCCATGCTAAACTATCTTGCGTAAGCCTTTTCTTTAATTATAACTAGAACATCCTCCCTAATCTGCTTAAAGTATCCCATCCTTTGCCTCCCTCTTCTGTCCTTACCTCCCACAAACACTTCCCTCTAGTGCTAATTTTACGAGACTCTCGTGTCTTAAAACGTGGGCTATTAATCTTTCCCTTCTCTTAGTCAACGTCCTCCTGACTGTACTTACAATTTTGTCTCTGAGGTCCTTGACGGGCGTCTCCAGATCACCAGAGCAATTACGGTTGAGGGCCTCGTAGATGGATTCCGCAGTGACGCTGCCCAAGTCACGCGAAAAGGAAGACACCAAGGAAACTCGGAAAACGTTGAAGTATTCTATAAGCTAGAAACAGAGGAAAACAGACGTGGTTATCGATCATTTAATAATAGTGTAAGCCAGTGACGTCAAACTGTGGCGTCATCAATATGACCGACAATATAATAAACAAATAGACGCTACGAAACTTTATAGGATTTTTTAAAAAGTGTAGGGAGAAAGGAAAGACTGATTGGAGAGGGAGGGTGAAAGCAGGGTGGCAAACCTACCGCTAAGGGTCGAGATCACTCAGAGATTTATTTGGAGTAATGTCGTTTAAGGGGAAAACAACCAGCAAGAGCGTTGGAGGAAGGTCAGCGGGCAGGACAGGGCAGGGCTGCCACCCTACTTCCACCCTCCCTCTCCTATGAATCTTTCCATTCTCCCCTAGACTTTATAAAACTCTTAAAACCCCTTTCTAGCGTTACTACATCAGCGAAGCTTATATATTTTACACTTATGACTTTCAATCGGTACGAGGAAAACTTCTTCTGCGATGCGCTGTTAAACAGTTAGTAGAGATCCTCTCATTAATTAATTAAGAAAAATAACTTAAGACATACAGATGATTCAAAATTTTTGGATGTGTTCGGAAGGATTGTCACAGTCTTTTGATAATTTTAAGACCGTTTAATGCAACAGTTTGTAATCGATAAGTTGCCAAATTCAAGCTGTATGTAAGAAATGCAAAAACAAAATTACATGACTTTTTCAGTTATTTTGCCGAACTACGTGTACAAAAAGTCTCAAAGATTTTTTCTTGATTTACATATTATAAAATGGCATTAAATTTTGAATAAAATGAGACCTATGAAATGGCGTAGGTTAAACCTTAAGGAGCACAGTGAAGCTTCAAACTCAGGGCTCTAGTATTTTGGCAGTGACGACTGTAAGTTATGGGGCAAATTGCAACCCCTGAGCACGTTACTTCTGAAAGGAGCAATGCGCGCGGACGAACAACAGCGTCCCTCGGGGCGGGGGGAAGAAATTGCTACCTCATGTTGCATAAGATCACTGGTATATCATCCAGAGATCGTTAAGCCCACCAGGTCCTACCTCATGCAGCGTAAACTCTCTGGTATATCATCCAGAGATCGTTAAGCCCACCAGGTCCTACCTCATGCAGCGTAAGATCTCTGGTATATCATCCAGAGATCGTTAAGCCCACCAGGTCCTACCTCGTGTTGTTTAAGATCTGTGGTATATGATCGGGAGATAGCGTAAATCAGTTCAGGAATAGGCGAAGGAAACTTAAGTAAGTTTTTTTTAATAGGATGAGTGAAATGATAATAATAGTGAAGTGCAGTGAAGTGATATTTTGTGTACAGTTTTCGTAATTGTATTTGTGTTTTTTATTTTTTTCTTTGTATATAGCTGCTGCTGCAGCCACAGCCTCAGGGCAAATAGCAGCCAAGTACTAATAATAATAATGATATTAATAATAGTAATTTCTATTGTTGACTTGCCTGTGCCACGTCCTGCTGGTGAAAGGGCAGCAAGGGGTTGCAGGACGTGGCAGGACCTAAGACAGTCTGATGAAATTTTCTCTCTTCACTAACGCTGTAATTTGCCAACAGTTGCCAGGACAATGAGGATAAATTTTTTCCATGTCGTTGAATGATGAAATCGTCCACCTGAAACCAAAAAAATAGACTCTTCTTTTAATTATCTGCAATCGTATTCAATTAAAGACCTTTGAAACCAGAATGAATGACATGAACGTCGTCCTTGGAATAATGAAGTTTATTATGAGGGGAGAGCAAAGTGATGGAGCGTAGGGATGGGAAACACTGGAGTAATAAAGGTTGCTAGATTGGGGAAAGGAGAATTTTGAAGGAAGTCACGGAATTATCCTAGTGGAGTAGGACATCACAGGTAAGGAAGGCTTTTGCAAAAAAAAAGAGGAATTAACTAACCGGTAATAATATAAGTGTTAATATTGCTAAAAATGTGGCGTTATATGGGGTGCGAAACGTAGTTGGTAGGAGCTGCAGAAACGAAAATAATGGAAACTTTTTGAAATTCTGGGGTTACTAGAAGAATGAGAATTAGTTGGATGGATAGAATCACTAACGAGGAAGTTGTAAACAGAATAGGGGAAGAGAGAACAACAATGTGGTGGAATTTTAAAAAGGAGTAGATTTATTCATAGGGCCACGTTTTAAGACACGAGGGTCTTGTAAAATTAGCATTAGAGTGAAAGTGTGTAAGGTTAAGAGGTCAAGGATGGATTACGCTAAGGAGATTATGGATGGATGTGGGTTGCGGTAGTAATGCGGTAATGAAAAGGCTTGCAAAATATAGGTTAGCAAGGAGGGTTGCATCAGGAGTGAATAACACCACAACAACAACAACAAAAATATCGAAAGCAGTGGAAATCTTCCGTCCGTGTTTGAAGGTTAGAGGAAAGGAAAATCCAGCGAGGAAGGTTGATTTGTCCTTGGCTTCAACCATTACATCGACGATTCGTGAAGGATCACCCACTGGGGGCGAGACACCGAATTAACGTTCTGTAAAATAGAGCCACGAGGGTCTCGAGAATCAAAAAGGGGGGTAGATTATAGATCCAAGGACAGGCAAACCAGTTCCAGCAGTAATTTAGAAAAGAAAGAGAGAGAAAGCCAGAAAAAGAAAGGAAAACAGTGAGGTGGATTGAAAATTACAAATCAGTGAAAATCAAGTGAAAGAGACATTAAAGGAAAGCCAAGGATGAAGATTATCGTTAAAGGGAGAGAATGAGACAGACACAGAAAGAGAGAGAGAGAGAGAGAGAGAGAGAGAGAGAGAGGCAGAAAAAGAAAGGAAAACAGTGAGGTGGATTGAAAATTACAAACCAGTGAAAATCAAGTGAAAGAGACATAAAAGAGACATTAAAGGAAAGCCAAGGATGAAGATTATCGATAAAGGGACAGGGTGAGACAGACACAGAAAGAGAAAGAGAAGAGAAGAGAGAGCAGAAAGGCTGGAGAAGCAACACGTGAAAAAGTTAAATTCTGCACGTTTCGAGAAAGAAGATTAATTTGGGGGGAAGAACAGAAAATATAAAGGTAACGTTTGAGGATCTAGAAGACGTGATGCAGCAAGAGGAACATCCGGCGGTAACGGCGAACCAAGGACGATGACGTCACCTTGTAAGCCCTTGGCTTATTCAATAAAATCCCCACATTCTCGTTTGGTTCGCGATGATTGTATTTCATTTCCTTTTGTCACCCAGGGATCAGCCGTTTAGGAGTTGCATAGATTCTCTTTACAGACTGAGCCGATTTAATGATTTATATTTTTACTAAAACTTAATTTGAGTTATATTTCTTTTTGTAAATTTTATTTTGTAACAATCGCGATTTCGATTTTTATTATCGTCATAATTAAATGGAATATATTTTCAAATTAAATATACTCTTTTTAATTATTTAACAGTTCCTTGTTGTTATAATAATATAGCAACAGTACGTATCATCTCAATCATTCAATATGCTGTTCAAGTCACTGTAAATCTCTTCTCAGGTCCGTGTCTTTTTGGAAACAAGGAACCTCCATTCACTATTCCTGTATATAGCTATACAACAGTCAGTCTCTAGGAAGAGATAAAAGAGCTTCAAAGGTTCAAAAATCCCCGTCGATTAATGAATGGCGGAGCGAATTAAAGAGTTGGCAGACTGGAAGGACTAAAACCAGTTTTCTTGTGTCCTATCAAATTCTCCAATCATTTTACAACAATACTCTACCTGAATTTAACTGCTAACGTATTTTATTTTCCATGTTGGACGTGGAACCTGTTTCCTCCTCCTCCGTCCTCCCTTCTTTTTTGTCCATCAATTCTTAAATATAAAATTTTCGTTCTATTTCTTGTAATATTATATTTGACGTATCCTATTTCCTCGTCCGAGGAGGACTAATGGATTGAACAGTAATAATATAACTCTGAACAGGCGATGAAAAAAAAATTGAAACGTTATATTGGAAAAGGGAATCATACTGCAAGTAGAAGAAATTTTAAAAAAAACCTCTGCGATTTTCCGGTGACGCTGTAGTAACGTTTGAGGAACGGGAAATTGAGAAAACCTAGGAAGAAATAGAAAGGGAAATATGACGTGTGTCGAGGGAAACGACAAATTTGGTAGTAATGGGTGAGTGTGGAAAAACCAGGAATAGGAAAGGTGAGAGAAAGTGGTGTAGTTGGGGGGAGGAATAAAAGGGGAGGTAGGCTAGAGAAGAAGCCGGGGGACACAGACAGGAACCAAGTAGAAGATTATGTAATGGCTAGACAGAGGTAAAGGGAATCATGTGCTACACGTCGAGACGTAGAAGACATTTCATCTTCTGGTTATGAAATGCAGGCTAATAGTCGGGAAACTCAAAGAAAAGGGATAAAAATAAAAAAAAGATTCCGAAAAACTGCAACAACAGGAGGTGCTCCAGAGTTTGAAATAAGATATCGAGAGGTATATTAATAAACAAAAAGGATAAAGAAACAATATACAAGAGAAATGGATACTCTTGATGGAAGAAAAAAAATGGAAAGGCATGGATAACCCCGAAAAATAAAAATGAAAAATTGATGAAAACCGTAAATATATTATGAGAAAAAAGAAATAAAAATGGTAAAGAGAAGAATAGAGACCCTAAGGATAGGAAGTGAAAATCAGTCAAAGAGGACAAGAAATAAAAACCTTACGACTTTTCCCGACGACGTTGGAGTTATCAGGGGAATCAGACGATGACCTGCAGGGGAACCGTAATAAAAGGCACGAACGTGGAGGAAGAGTTTAAATTTAAATGAGGATTAATAGAGGGAGAACCAAGGTGATAATAACACAAGGCTGTTAGGTATGGGGAAAGGATATTTGGACAGGAAGTTAAGGGATTCTGCTACTAGAATAGGATAGCAACAGGCAGGGAACAGGAATTTACTCGCGGCTAATATAAATGTGAATATTGTTATACGGATGTGAAAAGTGGGCAATAGGAATTTTTGGGGGATAGGAACCACTAATGGAAGCCTTTCAAATGTGAGTGCTATGGGAGAATGAGATGCGGGGTGGTGGAGGGAATCACAAACGAGGAAGTTCTAAACAGAATAGGGGGAATGCGAAACAATATGGAGGGCGTTGACTAAGAGACAGGATAGATCAGTAGTAGGGGCCACGTTTTAAAACGCGAGGGTCTTGTGAAATTAGCATTAGAGGGAAGTGTGTGTGGGGTAGAAGAGGAGAGGAGAGGGAGGTCACGGCTGGGATGTGTTGAATGTTATGCGGGGATGAAAAGGCTTGCGCAAGATAGGAGGTTGAGGAGCATCATCATCATTAGACGACGAGTCTGAGGACTGAATACCACAACAAGGGGTGATGGGGAGATTGACGACTCTGTACAGTGGATCCCCATTATTATTATGGATGAAGACTCACCGTGGTGAGGTTTCCTTGGTCCTCCTCCTCCGCCGCTGCTGCTGTTGCGGTCATCATCAACGTCATCATCAGCAGCAGCAGCACGACCGACACGCGCGCCATCTGGAAGGCAACTAGCGGCTGCTCTGCTCTGCTCTGCTCTGCTTTCCTTCCTGCGATAACTTTATCAAGGGGGAATAAAAGCAGTCTTGCAATCCTTTTTGGGGGGAGTGGGGGGGGGAACCCTGTAGTTTTTTTCCAGAGAATTCTCGTCTCTTAGTATTATATATATATATAATTCTCTGGAAAAAAAACTACGTGACGGTCCCTTCTGACGTCGTCATCCCGGAAATTTGGGGATTGGGTTTAAAGGGTGGGGGGTTCAAGGTTCAATTGTCGTTTGCTAAATTTTCAGACCATTTTAACATCAACAGTTTAAAACTATATATATATATGAGTTATCAAAGTCGAGCAATAATATTAGAGGAATACAAAAATAAAACACCCTGACATTTTTTTTCAGCTTCTTGTTTTTTTCACCAAACCACATGTAGAAAAATATCCTCAAAAATTTTTATTTTTATTTTTTTTACATATCATAAAATGGCAGTATGATGAGTAATAAAGGAAAGCAACCAGGAAGGGCGGCGGAGTAAAGGTCAGCAGGTCAGGGCTGCCAACCTACTTTACCCTCCCGTTACTATAAACCTTTCCTTGTTTCTCCCTGCACCACTTTTTTATTTTTTTAAACAAAAAAATCATCGTCCAAAAATTCTGTTGCGTTGCATCTTGATGATCCAGAAGTTGGATGCGACACAAAGAGTAGTTTCCTGATTGCAAGAAATACTTAAAAACCAAAAATAGGCGGCTACAAAAAAATCAAAGATGTTGGGAAAGAAACTTGAGAATATCTGGAGTCCCCCAGGGATCAGTTTACTGCCCCATTATTGTTTCTCATATTTAATAATGATTTTGCCCTATAATTGATAACATATACATTTCTAGGGTCCCGGCCTTTTTTGGCAGGTGACTGTGGTGTAATTCACAGGGGAATAAGGGGGGGGGGACAGGGGAACAAGACTCCGCGGCAGCTGACTTAGATACTACTCTTAAGGACATGGACTAAGCAGCGAAATAAAATAGTCAAAATCAACAATTGTAAAAGTAAGGCGATTAGTTTTACATAAAAATTGCGCCTTCACAATATGCCTTGATATTTAAAAAATAGATGGAGGGAAACAAACAGTGAAGGAGGAGACAAACTGTAAATACCTGGGGAGGCGTTTATTTTAAGAGTAATCTAGGGAGGAGGAGGAGAGGAAGGTAAACTATGCTACAAGGGAAAGCGTGGAACAACACCTTGCCATTTTACCACGAGAACACACGACAAGGGGAATGAGAAATATAAAAGACATGGCATATTAGTCATTAGCACACTTGTCCACTTATGGTGAAGCCCAGGATAGGGCAAACAGAATCCTTAGAAAAAGGGTGCTGGCCAAAGAAGGGGACGCAAAATTCGTACAAATAGGACTTGGGGCATGTGGATGGGAACGAGAAGAAGGTAAAGGGCGACTAGGGCTAGGGTGGAAGGGACAGACACGCTACAGACAAGAAGAGAAACAGACAGGCTACACATGTCCTACAGAGCCTTTGCAGGTCAAAAAAGAAACCTTGGCAGGGGATTCCGAGATAGAATGAAAGAAGAAACGACGACTAGGAACGGGAGGAGGAGAGATCACCTGTTTAAATTACAAGCAGTGTACCCCCCACTCCCAAAAAAACACAGACGTTGGGAAAATACTCATTCCTAAATAGGACAATTAATAATGAGTGGAACAATCTGCCTGCAGGAGTGTTTTAGGGGGGATGAACTTCCTCTAACAGAAACGAAAAATCTAAGTTTAGTGTAGTGTAGTGACGTCATCAGCGCTGCCAAATCTCTAAAAAAAATACTACAGGTGGGGGTTGAGGGGAGGAGGGGGCGGGGGCTCGTGTGTTTCTAAAAAAAACCACAGAGCGGACGGAGATTTCGAGTGTCTCTGACTTTCCAACCGTGGTTCATGATTCAGCGTCCACGCAGTTGGATGACAGAAGCCGAGGATATTTGTTTAGCAAACAGGAAACACACGCGCGGCTGCGAGGAGGAATTTCAAGACCACTTCCGTGAACCTCGGAATATCCAACATCCTCCTTTATATACAGTTATCGAAATGGTTAAAATGATCGTCCATTTAAAATTAATCACTGAAGACAAGGGAGAATAATCCTTCGTAACGGACTGTAATGATTTGCCAGTTCCTCGTCTACCAGGGACTTTCCCAGAGGGTGAAAAATTATTTAGGGAAAATGGTTTAACTTAATTTATTCAGGCTTAGAATTAGTGTTAAAGTGTTTCTATATTCAATATTTATATTAGTATAATTTTTTTGTCTTTTTCTTTTTATCTTATATCCCTTTGGAATATTAAATGTATGACGTCACCGCCAGGGCTCAGCCTCTTTGTGACGTAATAAATGTATGACGTCACCTTCTTCCCAGCACGGGAATATTGATGATGACTTCCCTATTCTAATCTTCCAACTACCTTCTCAAGTTATCCAGGTTAAAGTTTAAATAAGAGCAAAAACAGACCCCCAAAAAAAATATTTTAATGAAACGTGTTGTTGTTGTGGTATTCAGTCCTAAGGCTAGATCTGATGCACAAAACCCCAACCATGCTAACCTATCTTGCGCAAGCCTTTTCATTTTTCCTCACAACTAGCGCAACCGCTTTTCCATCCTTGGACTTCCGTCTCCTCTTCTCTTCTTACCCCACACACACACACTTCCCTCTAATGCTAATTTTTGCAAGACCCTCGTGTCTTAAAACGTGGCCTATTAACCTCCTATCCCTTCTCTTAGTCAACGTCCTCCATATTATTTTGCTTTTTTCCCCCTTATTCTGTGCTATAACTTCCTCGTTTCTGATTCTATCCACTATCCATCATCTCATTCTCCTACAGCACAACAACATTTCAAAGGCTTCTATTCATTTCCCTTCCTATCGTCCACGTTTCGCACCCCATTTTCCAACATTTCCAACAACGATTCCCTAATATTCACATCTTTATTATCCGTATGTTAAATTACCCTTACTTGCCTTTCTGTGCTATCCTACTCTTTATGTGCACTGCACTTCTACCATCCCTATTTGTTAAGCTTCCCAAGTAGCAACAAAGATTTTGAAAATATATATATTCGTCCACTCTCTGTAACAGAGTTTCCCCAGCAGTGATTCTATTTAATTAATAACCTTCGAAGCCCTTGCTCATTTAGTGTAATTACGTTGCAACAGTTGGTACTCCTTCAATAGTAAAGATACTATTAATTTTGATTTATTTGAGTCTTGGAAAATTAAATACGGTGTCCTCCTCACTTCTCTTTTTGTTGCCTCTTGATGCGCGGTGACGTCACAGGCTTTGACGTGCTTCGTCGTCATATATTCTTTTAATTCCAATTTTTCCCGTCCGATTTCTTTCCTTGTCTGTGCTATCCTCTTATAGTAGCTGAATTCCTACTCTCGATGTGTTCTATTCTTCCACAAACCCTAGTTATAACGCTTCCTAAGTAACTTCCGTCAAAATATCCCTTCCCCCTAATCTAACAGCCTTTGTTATTCCACTGTTTCCCATACTACACTCCATTACCTTGTGTTTCCCCTCTATTAATCCTCATATTGAACTTCTCCCCCTTTCCTCCAGGACCCTGGTTCATTCCATTTATTATAGTTTCCAAGCCTCCTTCTGATTCCCCTAATACTACAACATTATAGGAGAAGCGCAGTGTTCTTATTTCTTGTCCTCGCAGCCACCGCTGCAGGTTTTTCAAGTGTGGAAATATCTTTAGGAGAGGAGCTTTGAATGGTACATTAAATCATTGGGGACAAACAAGTGTCTTAGAACAGGAAATGGTCTGAAAAGGTGGATAGAAGAGACGTCAAGGATCAAAATAGTCAACAGAAACCTTAATTGAGAAGAGGAAAGAAATTTTTAATGGCAATCGGATTAATTGTAACAGGATATCATAAGAGACAAACTTGACGACGCAGAGGAGATGATGTGGATGTAGACATTTCCTGGACTGAATTAGATCGACGGAATACGTTTCTGGAGTGACCAACGCGTAACACAAAAGGAAAACGTTCCACGGCAATCTGACTAACGGACTGGGAACGCTATGCTTATAACTCGCAGCCTGTTTTCACAGGGAGGAACTCACCGTCGTGAGGTTGTCTCGAGGCATGGATGCCGTTGCCGCTGCTGCTGCTGTGGACATCGTCAGGAGAGACACGACGACGACTACGAGGAGCTCCATCTCGATTGCAACTAACAACACTTCAACAGCTACTTTCCCTCGCTAATTTCCTTCCTTTTCCGTGGTTTCTTTATCACCGGAGGAGGAAATAAAAAATTGACATTTTAATTACTTTTTGGGAAACTTTCCACACTCTTGTTGCCTCGCAGGGTGACAAGAGTGTGATAAGTCAGCTTGTCCTTGAACTGTTGTTTGTATTATTATCGCTGCACAGGCAGAGACATTATTACCCTGTCAGTTGCTGCTCTGGATTACGTTATTCATCTCTGAGTTTTATTACAGCGACAGTTACACGAGGTAAAAAAATAACAGATGTAGTGCAAGGGTTGGTACAACTGTTTCTGTCACGTACTTTTAATAATATAAAAAACAGGCGTACCAATACTGAAACAAATTTTGGATTATTTTTCTGTAACTATGTAACTTATGTATTTAATATGTAGGCTTACAATTTCTTTTTCTGTGGATTGTTCTCACACACGAGGAGTTTCCAAACAATGGAACGAAATGTCATGATGTAATTTAGAATAAATAAATCATTTTAATTCTGACTAATTTCGGCCGAAACTTTTCACCTTCACAATACTACAACATCCCTCCCGCATCCTCCCTATGGAGGGCGCTTAGCGAATTTTCATCCTTGACCTCCCTCTTCTGTTCTCACACACACACACACTTCTCAAGGGTGGAATACGCTAAGCGGATTAGGGGTTGTGCTGGTTACGAGGAAAGGAAAAGACTTGCGCAAGAGGGGTTGGCGCGGAGGGTTGCACCAGCAGCAGGACTGAACAACACCACAACAAGGGCTGAAACATATTTTGCCATTTTTTTTTAAAAAAAAAGCCACATGAAGTTGTCTTCACAGTTTTATTCAATTTGTAAAATAACACCGACAATCGATAACAAAAGGCAGTCTTACACATTAATGTCAAGTAAGTAACGCTGCAAGGAACATTTTGAAAAGAACCATAATTTAATTTAAATCTCAACTAAAAAACCAACAAGTATATAGAAACGACCTTTTTTTACATTGTTATATAAGTGTCATGTTGATACACGGGCAAAATTTCATCTCAGTAGTTTTTCATTTACAGGGATTTCAAATTTCAGTCCTCCGCGTGTCCCTTAATTATTCATTCGCTGCCCCCGACACGAGGAACATCCGAGGAACCTTAAATAGCCGAGTCGTCCACCATTCACCTTCACTCCGCAGCCTCGGGATCTGGACCAGTTCAGAGGAACTGAGGAGGCGGCGGGAGAGTGTTTTGTTAGAATATGAACCACGCTCACAAACCCATTGTTTTTTGGTTGTCTTTCTGTAATTTTCTATTCTCTCAAGGTTCACGTCTCACCCTCAGCGCCTCATTGGAGGAATATTCCGAGGGTTGTCGATATTTTCCCCCGGGGCTGTTGATCTCTTGGTCACGGTTTTGGGGATCGGGTTACAAGATGGCGACGGCGATCCTCAACCTGTTGCGGCAGGAGCGACTTCGGGACCTGCGCCAACTCGAAGGAATCGCGTGGACCGGGAGGACCTCGACAACGCCGGAGGATGGACCTGGAGACGCTGGTCCAGAAGGCGCGCGCCTCCCTGTTGCAGCCGTACAGCAGGAAGAGCAGGAGGCCGTGGAGCGTGCCCAGGGCGTGGTAAAAGCTGAGCACGTGCTCCAGGCCCTGGATCTGGGTGAAGACGAGCCGGAAGCTGATCCCCGCCCCCGACAGCACCGACGTCTTCAGGACGAAGTTGAAGAGGTCGGCGAAGACGCGTCTGGCCTTGTGCCGCTGGAGCTCGCTGGCGTTCCTCCGCACCTCGTAGTAGAACTTGCAGTTCCTGAAGCACATGTAGAGGTTGCCGCAGAGCGCCGCGTAGTTGCAGATGACGAAAAGCAGCCGCCCGACCTGCACGTGGCTGTCGACGTACTGGTCCGTGAAGATGAAGGCCGCCGACAGGGCCGCGGGCAGGAGCCAGCCCGTGAGGGAGTAGCGGATCAGGACCATGCGCGCTTCGTCGGCGCTGAGGGAGTCCGGAGGCCGGAGGTCCATGATGCTGACGGTGAGGAAGTGGAGGTAGCCCGTGAGCCAGAGGGTCGAGGCCAGGTCCAGGGAGACGTCGAGGCTCACGGCCAGGGACAGGTCCTCGAGGTTCGCCAGCACCAGCAGCAGCCTGACCAGCGCCGTCAGCATGTAACCCACCAGCAGCTTGCCTGGAAGGTTGCGGAGCTCCGGGCACGCGAGGTACGTGACGACGGTCAGCACGCGCACCGCGACGTCCGCGTGCGTCATCAGCAGCACCAGGGGCGAGTTCCCGGCGCCGTAGTAACTGACGCGGGTCTGCTGGTCGCCGTCGGCGTCGCAGATCACAGCCTGCTGGAAGTACAGCACCGAGCACAGCTCCGTCAAGTTGAAACTGTCCACCACCCGAGTCTGCGTGCAGTTGAGTTCCTTGTTGACGAGGCCCTTGAAATAACACTGGACCGTCTGGATTGATTCCAAAACCCCGGCCTTCCACATGTCCAGGCATACATTCCTGAAGTTCACCGAGAGGAGGTACGAGAACTTGCAGACGGGAACCCGGGTCTGGAAGGCGTAGTCCAGGTAGGTGACGGCCGGCCTGTAGGACACCTGCCTCTGGAAGTCCCTCAGCAAGACCGCCAGGCAGTAGGTGCGGGGGTCCACCCCCGGGGGCGGCTTCACCCGGCAGTCTCGGCCGTGAGAGGCGACGCAGAGACACTGCGAGCGGACGTAGAGGGAAGACGCGGAGGACCAGGCCAGCGCCCTCTTGGCGGGATCCCTGCAGCGCGTCAGGTCGTAGTTGTACTTCATCATCTCGACGACGTAACAGTCCAAGATGTTGAGCCTCTCCCTGCGGCGGTCGTGGCAGGGGAAGTTGATGGAGCCCGTGTACGACCTGACTATCCCCCAGGTGGATTCCTCCAGGAACTCGACGTTGACCCCCGGGGCGAGCAACAGCGGCGAGATGGCCTTCCTCGAGAAAGGGTTCATTACATTCTCAAACCCAAACGGTTCTATGGACGGTAACTGAGAAAGAAAACTCGCCGCCTGTGCGGTGAGTCTGTAGATCTTTAAGAACGGGTCGTGCAGAGATATTATTGAGTTCATCTGATATTTGCCCATGATAAAGAGAGGCGATTCTCCCACCACGGGGATTTCTTCGTGAATGTTCCTGATTATCATCTTGAGCAGTTGCCTTGTCCGTTTCTCATAGCCCTGGGTGCAATTTAGGTTGTCGGTCGAGCATATGGACATCTGTTTCCGGATGCACAACCCAGAGGGCGCCTGCAGATTGCCGTCGATGATCTCGCACAGCCGTGACGTCAGCCACTGCACCAACGTTTCCCTCACGCAGGGCGTGTTCTGCAAACAACGCAATGCATTCCGTTATTTTGCGGCGTAAAAATATAATCCTCTTACACAACTTCCCCCCGCCCCTTCCAACACCATTTACCCAAAGAGAATCTTAAATATATATAGAACCAATACCAGGCCCAGTGACGTCATCTCCACGCTTGTAAATTTAACCAAATAGTATATTATATAGATAGAGATACTCTTTGGTTCGATCTAGAGGGGAGGTGGATGACGTCACAAGGCCTTGTATTGCCTCTCTATCTATATATAAGATGGTCCTTTATTCGGGAGACTGACTGTACTCACGTTGATTTTCTCCCCGAGGTCCTTGAGCGGCGACTGCAGGTATTGAGAGCACCGGTCGTTGACCTGGTCGTAGATAGTTTGCGCTGTGACTTTGGCCAAACTCTGAAAGAACCGTAACATAATCTGGACCTTGATGTCGCTCATGTATACAAGAGTCTGAAAAGAGAAAGAATAAGGGCGAGATTTGGAAGGAGGTCTTATCGACTTGACAGTGACTTGCCATCAAGTCCGAAGTCGCGGAGGTGTTGGGGAAGACCGACTTCCATTCGCGATGCTCGTAGCGGCTGTAGTTTATCAAGATATTGCCCAACACGCTCAGGAAGTGGGATCCGGTCCGTTCGATGAAGAAATCGTTCACCTGGAAGAAGAAGAATATCTTTCCGTCAATTGCTGAAGAGAGGGGATGGTGAAGGTTTAAGGATCCTACCCTCGCGGTGTTTCACCTAAAGAGATGCAGGTAAAACTCTAGAAAACCTGCATCAGGTAGGTCGGGCATTGGCTACTATTCTCACGCCCTTGCAAATGTCTGGAGACAAGTTTGCTGTGGGGTCGCAGCATTCCTTTCTCCATATCTCCGACAGATTTAGGAGGCAGTTGGCCGACTGATCCAATGGGATCAGCGGACAACTCTTGCCACATTACCCAAGGTCTTCCACAGAACGCGAAACTCTTAAAATAGATAGGTGAAGGTGTCTCGGCATGTGTGAGAACTTTATTAAAAAAACCAGAAGGGGGGGAATTAACAGGCTACATGAGGATGATCCTGAAACAGGAAACTTACCTTTAATAGCATAAGAAGGCAATTGAAAAGGGGGGATGCGGAAGGTAGAGCAAGGGAGGCAAGAGTTTTAACTAAAGAACTATATAGAAGGATTGAACGTCAAATAGAATGCGAATTAGGAGTTCAATTTGATTTTAGGAAGGATATAGGGGCAGGAGAAGCAATATTGACTTTGCGACTAATTTTAGAAGACAGGATAAGAAGAAAGCGGCCTACGGTCATGACACTTGAAGATTTAGAATAAGCCTTTGATAACGTGTAACTGGAACACAGTATTAAGTATTTTGAAGAGCACCGGAATAAATTATGCAGAAAGGACCTCTACAGGAGGCAGGCAGCAGTTATTAGAATAGAAGGAAAGGAAGCCGTAATCAAGAAAGGAGTAAGACAAGGAGGATGCAGTCAATGCTGTTTAACCTTATATATATAGAAAAGGCGAAGAATAAAATGAAAACGGAATGTGGAAAAGGAATCATACTACAAGGAGAAGAAATAAAAACCTTTACGCTTTGCCGACGAATCAGAAGAAGACTTGGAAACAATAATAATAAGTGGCATGAACGTGGTCCTGGAGAAAAAGTTCAATATGAGGATTAATAGACGGAGAACCATGGTAATGGAGTGTAGTATGGGAAAGAGAGGAATAAGAAAGGCTGTTAGATAAGGAAGCAATCTTTTGAAGGAAGTTAAGAAATTCTGCTACTTGGGAAGAAGCGTAATAACTGAAATAGGATAGCACAGGATAGCAAGGAAGAGGAAGAGTAATTTACTTACGGGTCAATATTAAGAAATAGTTGCTAAAAAGTGTTTGTATGGAGCAGCGTGGCGTTTTTTGTAGGTGTGAAACGTGGACGATAGGAGTTTGGGGGAAAGGAAAATAATAGAGGCCTTTGAAATGTGGTGCTATAGGCGAATGAGATGGATGAGGTGGATAGAATCATAAAGGAGGAAGTTATAATTAGAATAGGGGGGAAAAGCGAACAATATGGAGGACGTTGACCAAAGAGAAGGGATAGATTAATAGGCTACGTTTTGAGACACGAGGCTCTTGTAGGATAAGCATTAGCGACAAGTGTCTGTGTGTGTGGGGTGTGTAAGAACGGAAGAGGGAGGTCAAGGATGGAATTGGCTAAGCAGATTAGGAAAAGTGTGCCTTGCGCTAGTTATGAAGAAATGAAACTGGTTGCGCAATATAGGTTAGCATGCAGTCTTTGGACTAAATACCACAACGACAACAGAAAATACTAGGAAATGAAAGGTAAACAAATAAAATGTTTCCACAGTCCAGCTCTATACACGTCAGTCTTCAGGTAGAGGAGCTTCCAATGGTGCAGTAAATAATTAGAGCTGAAAATACTGTTGGACACTTTTCTGGTCTGAAAAGGTGGGGAAAAAAGAGGCGTAAAGGTTCAAAATAATCAACAGGAACCAAACTTTTAATGGCAATCGGATCAATAGTGCAGAACAGAGATGGGCAAGGAATGGAACAAGTCGGAGTTGAAGCGTTCCTTGCCGTTGCTGCAGGTGAGGCATTGTGGGTGGAGTAGCGTGTCTATTCAGCCATAGGAAATATTGAAGGCTTTACGATGAAAAATATCTAAAGAAGAACGCAATAATTATTTTACCAGTCTGCAAAACTTCTCTACACTCAATTTTTACCGTGGGGTAAATAACCTGTGAAGGAATTCTGCACGTAACAGTGTTACCACTACAACCTGACCCGGTCCATCAATGGCAGAATGTCCGACCCCGTTTCGTTCCTACGGGAGAACCAATCAACAAAGCTTTATTACTTTCTACGTCACGTCAGCGTAGGGTAAACGGGGGCTGTTTTCCGAGAAGGAGGAGGGGAACATTTATTCGTACCAGAGACGATGCATTTAATGTGAAATTCCTGTGATCCTGGCGCACGTGTCTAGCTGCTGCACATTCCTCCTTCTTCGTTACTCTGTAGCCCATTGAGGGCCTTGGCCAACCAGGACGACTGCGGACTGTCATCTTACATGACACATTTGGGAAATATGGAGTGACACACACACACGTGGTCAGCTTATCGACTCTCCATCAGTCTTAACCCTCACTGATATCCTGGACGCCGGAAAATGAGGGAAACCGGAATTCCGGAGCTGGAAGTACAACCTGTGGTAGACTAGAGAAGTGGAGATGCAGGAAGGAAGGAGGGAGGAGGAAGCGAAAACCTTGAAAGACTGTCTGTCTTCTCCTGCCTCCAAAAAGGAAGCCCAGGAGACAAGAATAGAGCAATGGCTGACCTCCACCACGCATCTTTACTGGTAGAACTTACGCAGGGAGAGCGTCTTCTGCTCTACAGACCCCCTGAAAAAAATTTCCTTCCATATTTGATGTACATATATATATAAAAGTATTATAAAAAAGTGTTAAAAAATCTCAGTCTGTAATGCAATGTAAAATAAGATGGAAGCAGCTATGACTTAACATAGTTTTCCTCTCCCTTCCGCTCTTTCTTCCCTTCCATATTCCGCCAGCTGTGATCTCACAGCACTTTCCCTTCAATCCTCCTACTCCCATTCAATCACTCATGTTATTCGTTATTAATAACAGTAACCTCTTCACACTAATCTCAGAAATACAGAAGTAAAAACAATTTACACAAGGAAGGGAGGAAGGAAAGTCTCTAACCGTAATACAAAAGGGTGTACATTAGCATATTTAATAAACTTCGCACCTCCATTAAACAATTAAAAATAAATCCAAACAAGTTCAAATATGAACTAACTGACTAACTTCTGTCTTTTGTATAGAAATTGAGAAAATCATATTATAAGTTAAAAATTAATGAATAGTTACAGTATATTCTAATATTAATAAAGCAACCTAACTATGTGTATAAAATCTCTGACTCGTTCCACAACATCCTTGAAGCTTGTGCTTGCTTCTCTATAGGAGGATCTATGGAATATGATTTTATACTTATACCCTTCAGCCTATACCCTTCTGTCTTTAGTTTTATTATTGTTAAATAAATATATATATATATAATAAAATAGAATAAATCTGTAACACAAACATTGTAAGAAATGAAAATGAGGCCTGTTATAGATACTCAAGAAAACAATCTACTTACTAGTGTAATAATAAATATAAAAAATAGTCCTAACCCCAGTCTCCGTGACCATGACGACGCAAACGTCCAAGCTCATGGAACACGGGACCTCTGGGTTGTGAGTGAGGCAGGAACTAGAGGCTAGCCACTACACTACACCACAGGAGGTCGTCTGCTGCACTTTCCTATCTCGCAAACTTCTTGATCTTACTTACCATTATTCCGTGCAATCACAAGTCGCGCTGCAGTTAAAACTAAGAAACAGTACTTCCAAGTCCATCGTTGAAAACACGGCAACTTGACGTTTCTTATCTTGGGGCTGATTTATTTTTATTAAAATAAGCAGGATAAGACTATAAAACCAACAACGCTAAGGCAGGGCTGAATCGAGAAACGTTTTCGATATCTAGCCGCGGTAGACGAGGTTGCCGCTGTGAAGAGGCTCCGTTGCCAATTTTACTCTTCCCTACAAAGTTTCCAGTAGCCAGCGCCTCTAACTCTCAACATAACATTATAAGATCTCGAATAAGTCAATAAATATGTATGTCGTCTTTGACAAAAAACGAAAGAGAGGGAAAAGAGGAATAATTTATTTTTCTCATACCCTGCATTCTTTTTTTTTATTCGTCAGATTAGGAACAATGCCTCGCGGGCCGGAAGGAACATTTGACGGGCCCACGGGCTTAGTTTCCCCGTCACTGGTACAGGAAATTATGAGGGAAAGCATGAAGGTGCAGTGGAGATGACGGTCATGAGGCTTTTCCAGGTCTGAATTATGGAAGGAAGGATCCTAATTCTTCCGAAGATCGACGGAATGCGTTTCTGGAGTAACCAACGCGTAACAGAAAAGAAAAACGTTCCACGGCAATCTGAGTAACGGTCTGGGAACGCAAAGCTCATAACTCGCAGCCGGTTTTCACAGGGAGGAACTCACCGTCGTGAGGTTGTCTCGAGGCTTGGCTGCTGCTGCTGTGGACATCGTCAGGAGAGACGCGACGACGACGACCACGAGGAGCTCCATCTCGAATGCAACTAACAACACTTCAACAGCTACTTTCCCTCGCTAATTTCCTTCCTTTTCCGTGGTTTCTTTATCACCGGAGGAGGAAATTAAAAATTAACATTTTAATTACTTTTTGGGAAACTTTCCACACTCTTGTTGCCACGAAATATAATTAAAATTCCTCGCAGGGTGACAAGAGTGTGATAAGTCAGCTTGTCCTTGAACTGTTGTTTGTATTATTATCGCTGGACAGGCAGAGACATTATTACCCTGTCAGTTGCTGCTCTGGATTACGTTATTCATCTGTGAGTTTTATTACAGCGACAGTTACACGAGGTAATTAACAGTACAAGGGTTGGTACAACTGCTGCTGTCACGTGCCTTCAATACCAATACTAAGTAAGCCAAAGATCATCGTAATATAGATATACTTGCATTTCCAGCGTCGCTGCTCCTCTCCCTCCCCCCCCTCCCCCTGGAAGTTAGTCCATGTTAAAGCGACTAAAAATATAAATTAAATAGGATTAATACAATTACGTTCCCACATATCTTTGGCAATGTGAACTGGAACACACTATTAAGCGTTTTGAACAGCACTGAAATAAATTATCGAGAAAGGAGGCTAATAACATAACCTCTATAGAAGACAGGCGGCAGTAATTAGAATAGAAAAAGGAAGAAAAGAAAGCCGTAATCAAGAAAGGAGGAAGACAAGGCTGTGCAGTCCATGCTGTTTAACTTTAGAATTTAGGGGACAAGAGAAGCTGTATAGACTCTGCGATTAATTTTAGAAGACGTTCATGGCTTTAAAATAGAAAAAAACTTTCAACTGGGACAGGATTTAAGGACGTCAAGACTAAAATATCGAGGAAGGAGGCTAATACATAACCTGCACAGGGGGCAGTCAGCTGTAGTTAGAATAGAAGAGCAATAAAAGAAAGCAGAAATCAAGAAAGGAGTAAGACAAGGATCTTATATATAGAACAGGTGATGAAGAAAGTTAAAACGGAATATGGAGGAAAGTAAATCATACTGCAAGGAGAAGAAATAAAAACCCTTACGCTTTTCCAACGATGATATTGTAGTCTTAGGGGGAGTCAGAAGAAGATTTGGAAACCATAATAGATGACATGAACGTGGTCCTGGAGAAAGAGTTCAATATAAGGGATTAATAGAGGGGAAAACCACACCAGGGCAATGGAGTGTAGCTATGGGGAAACACGGTGGAATAACAAAGGTTGTTGGATTGGGGGAAGGGATATTTTGACAGAAGTTAAGGGATTCTGCTACTAGAGTAGGATAACACAGGATAGCAACAGGCAAGGCAGAGGAAATTAGCATTAGAGGGAAGGAGCGCGTGTGGAGAGAGAACAGACGAGGGAGGCCAAGGATGGAATACGCTAAGTAGGTTATGTGGACTATTTGGGGGTTGAGATAGTTATGCGGAAATGGAAAGGCTTGCGCAAGATAGGGTTGAGCACTGTGAGACGAGTCTCGTTAGGAGTTAATACCACAACAACAACAACAACCAACATTAAATAACAACCTAATAAAGCCAGTAATTATTTGCTGCTGAAACTTTTGTCTAGAGTTTTGTGTTTTTTTCTCTCTCCTTCCATCTTCCTTCCTTCCTGTGCCTGACACGTTAAAAGGTGAAGAATATAGACACGTGTTACGCCGCCGGAAACGGAAGTGGATTGTGTAACCGCAGGAAGGAAGGAAGCGGCCAAGGACCTGCGCGCGCAACATTATCCTTAAAAATAATATATACAAGTCCTGGTCATTCCTCTTTGTTTGTAAGTGTTGAGGTCTTCAGCCCCCAAGACTTGCCTGATGCAAGCCTTTTCATTCCATCACCACTAGCACATTACTTCATCCACCTCATATCTGCTTAGTGTATTCCATCCTTCGCCTCCCTCCCTCGTCCCCCCTCCCCCACCCCCTTCCACACACACACACACATTAATTAATAGGGGCCATGTTTTAAGAACACGAGGGTCTTGTGAAATTAGCATTAGAGGGAAGCGTGTGTGTGTGGGGGGGGGGGGAACCTAGGGACAGAAGAGGAGGGGAAACAAAGGATTAAGGACGATGAGGTTAGAGACAGTCTTAGGACTGAAAACCACAACAACATTCAAAGTGAAGTAAGTGTCCAAAGTTGTAGCGGTGCTTTCTTCTTCTTTCTTCCCTTCAGGGGATAGTGACATTTCAATGAACGGTGGAATAACAAAGGCTGTTAGATTGGGGGGAAGGATATCTTGAAGAGTTACAGGATAGCAAGAGGAATTTACTTACGGCTAATATAAGTGTGATGTTTCTCTGCAGCGTGGCGGCGTTATATGGGTGCGAAATGTGGACTGCAGGAGTTGGGGAAAAGGGAAAAAAAGAATAGAAGAAGCCGTCGAAATGTGAGTGCTGTAGGAGAATGAGATGAGGTGGATAGAATCACTAACTAACGAGGAAGAATAGGGGGGGGGGAGAGGGGAAAGCGAACACATAATATATATCGAGGACGTTGAAGGGATAGGTTAATTAATAGGGCCACGTTTTAAGACACCAGGGTCTTAGCATTAGAGGGGGAAGTGTGTGTGTGTGTGACGCGGTTAACAACAGAAGAGGGAGGGCAAGAATGGAGTAGGGTAAAAAGATTCGGGGTGATGTAGGGTGGGCTAGTTATAAAGAAATGAAAAGGCTTGCGCAACTGATAGGTTAGCATGGAGGGTTGCATCAGGAACAGTCTCAGGACTGAATAACACCACAAGAACGACGACGACAACAAGGACAGGTTACTTGGAATGAGGATTAACAGAGAGAGAAACCCAAGGTGATGGGAATGAGTGGAAGAAACAAAGAATGGGAAGGGATATTTCGAAGTAAGTTAAGGAATCCTGCTACTAGAGTAGGATAGGAAGGAAGGAAGCGTGGAGTTATATGGGTTCCAAACGTGGACTGCAGGAGTTTCATAAAGGAAAATAATAGAAGCCTATGAAATGTGGTGCCATAGGAAAATGAGATGAGTGGATAGAATCTTCTTCCCCTATGTCTATAATTATGTTTTTAGTAAAATTTTCTTCATTTTTTAATTTAATAATTGACACGTAGGTAATGCTTGTGTGTGCGATGACGTCACAACGTGGCTGAGTTTTTTTCCTGAGATTACCGAATATAAGGACAACTGGCGCATCAAAGTCATTTAAAATTTCAAGTAACCTTTTTATGTTCCTTTAGGTTGGTATTTCCTCCTCCTCGCGTGTTTCCTTCCTTCCCGATGACGCAGTTGCCTCAGTATTATTAAAAGGAAACATGGCGACGTTTGGTCGCTTACCGGGAATTTACTCTGTCTGCGTGTAACAGAGGCTCGAGAGTTGTCCTTGGAGGGTTACAGGCCACAGTAAGGAATTTAAACAGATTACGACGAGAACAACAGCTTTCCTTATTATTACGTCATCAACCAAGGGGCAACGTCACCGACGCCAGGCTGGCCAATATGTGAAGCTTTAGGCGGGACAATGCAATGCAATGCAATCCATTGGGATTTAACAAGTATTTAAGGCTTTACGCTATTAAATACCTATTTATTTTAAAAAATACAATAATTGATTTACGAATAAATTGAAAAGAAAATATCCTAAATACGCAAAAGTTGTCCACACTGGAGGTTTCCCATCAACGAATTCTCCCCAAATTGAGCGTCCCTGAACAGTCTTACCACTACAGCAGCAGACGTCCTAACCTCTCCCTGGATCAGTGATCGTCAGAAGGCGCAGATTGGTTTCCCTCTCTCATCTCATCCCCCTCCCTGCTTTTGTGGGAGAACCAATCAGAAAAGCTTTATCCTTCCACGTCACATCGGCGTTGGGACTGTTTTTCCCAGGAACCCTTTGCACCGTTAGGCGAAGGAGAATGCGGACGATCCTTGGAACCAGAGACGCGGCGAATTGTATTGTCTCTGGTTTAAAGTTAAACCGAGATCTGATAGGAGCACGTGTCTAGCTGCTGCGCTCATCCCAAATTTATTACCCTTACCATTATTCCATTCCTCGAGGTCTCTTTCAAGTAAATCATTTCCTCGCATTTTCCAAGTTGACTTGATCCTCGTGATTATCCTCGTCATCTCCAGAGAGTCTCTCCTCTGCCTACGTCATCACTTTATGAGGATTAGTGACGTAGTGACGTAAAAGAGATCCCCCCAAGGAAGCCCCACGAAACGAGACTCGCACCCGCCCGCAGCCATCTTGACAGTCGGAGAACTCGATTACGATTGGTGCTGCGCTTATCAACGCGGCAAGGATATAGGGGACAACTAATTCCAGAGTAATGTTGGCTTCCCTGAAGGTCGACGCGTTGTCCCCTTCTCTTTCTATATATATATATATATATATATATATATATATATATATATATATATATATTGTAACATGAAAAGTTACACGCAACAATGCGGGCCAGCTTGCGAGTTGCAATTGTCGCAACTCGGGCCAACAATGGAGTCTGGCGAGACTTTAGGGAGTCGTCATGGGGTAGTGGAAGGAGAAGGATGTGAATGACCACGCCCTGTAGTGATAATTTTTCTCATGTTCTGAAATGGATTAAAGCTATTAAAATCCACTTTTTTGGTATTTTTATTAAAAAATACCTGGCGCCCAAAAAGCATTTAAATCCTCGAATACGGAGGAACGCCGGATCGTCTACAATATATATATATATATGTAACCTTAACAGTTTCCAATACGAGTCGCGGCGTTGCCCAACATAACCTGAAACCTTGAAGGTGGCAGAAGAGGAAAGACAACTGAAAGGTAAGAGAAGTTAAAATTTATTATGTTTCAATTTATTCAAATGATTAATATAAGACTATGTCTTTTTTGTGCTACATAGAAATTTAATTACAATAAAATAGTAGAATAATAACTAATGAGGCTCAGCCTTATTTAAGCCTCCTCAGCGCAGTGTGGGATTGAAAAAAAATTGTGTTGGAAATTGCGCCACAATGAACCCTCAAAAAAGTTTTTGGTTGTCCGTTTGTGATCCTCCACTGTGACCCACGTCTTGCCCTCAGCACCTCACTCGAGGAGTATTCTGAGGGTTGCCGACGTTCATGCCAGGGTCTGTTGATCTCTTAGTCAGGTTTTGGTCGTGTATCTTACTTAACCTGTTTGCGGAGGAGCGCCTGGACCTGCCACGTTCCGGATCGGGATCTGTGCCAATTGCAAGGGATCAGGTCGCCGGAGGATGGACCTGGAGACGCTGGTCCAGAAGGCGCGCGCCTCCCTGTTGCAGCCGTACAGCAGGAAGAGCAGGAGGCCGTGGATCGTGCCCAGGGCGTGGTAATAGCCCAGCACGTGCTCCAGGCCCTGGACCTGGGTGAAGATGAGCCGGAAGCTGATCCCCGCCCCCGACAGCACCGACGTCTTCAGGGCGAAGTTGAAGAGGTCGGCGAAGACGCGGCTGGTCTTCTTGTGCCGCTGGAGCTCGCTGGCGTTCCTCCGCACCTCGTAGTAGAACTTGCAGTTCTTGTAGAACATGAAGACGTTGCCGCAGAGCGCCGCATAGTTGCAGATGACGAACAGGAGCTGGCCGAACTGCACGTGACTCTCGACGGTCTCGTCCACGACGAAGAAGGCCGCCGACAGGGCCGCGGGCAAGACCCAGCCCATCAGCATGTACCGGAGGAGGACGCCACGGGCTTCGTCGGGGCTCAGAGAGTCCGGAGGCCGCAGATCTCTGATGGACACCGTGAGGAAATGGAGGTAAGCCGTGAGCCACAGCGTCGAGGCCAGGTCCATGGCGACGTCGAAGCACACGGCCAGGTACAAGGACGAGACTTCGAGGCTCACGCGGACCACCAGGATCCTGAGGAACGCCGTCGTCATGTAGGCTACGAGCATCTTGCCCGGAAGGTTGCGGAGCTGCGGACACGCGAGGTACGTGACGAGAGTCAGCACGCGCACCGCGACGTCCACGTAGGTGAGGATCAGCACCGCCGGCGAGTCCCCGACGCCGTAGTAGCGAAGGTCGGCTTCCTCGTCAGCGTCGTGGTCGCAGAGGACTTGGCTGAGGAAGAACTTGGCCGCGCAGAGCTCCGTGCCGTTCAAGGGTTTCACTGCCTCAGCTTCCGTACAGTTGAGGTCCTTGTTGACGAGTCCCTTGAAGTAACACTGGACGGATAGGACTGTTTCGAAACTTCCGTACGTCCACGCATCCTTGCATGTAGCAACCAAAATTACCGAGAGACTGTTAAAGAAATTGCAGGCAGGAACTCTCGTCATGAAGGCATAGTCCAAGTAGGTCACCGCCGGCCTGAAGGACACTTGCCTCTGCAAGTCCCTCAGCAGCACTGACAGGCAATGGAGCTGGGGGTCGACTCCCGGGGACTCTTTGACTCCGCAGTCGTTGCCGCTGGAGGCGAGACAGAGGCACTGTGAGTGGACGAACAGGGAAGGCGCCGTGGTCCAGGTCAGCGGCCTCTTGGCGGGATCCCTGTTAACACAGCGCAACTGCTGGCCGATGTACGTCATCATATTGGCGACGAAGCACTCGAGTAATAAGGGGATCTTTCCCTCCGAGTCCCTCTGCTTGTAGTTGGAGCAGGGACTCTCGACGGTGCCCCTGAAGGACCTGACCACGCCCCACGTGAAGTCATCCTCAGACTTGGTTGCGTTGTCTGGGTCCTGTAAACCTGAATAGATGACCTTGTTGCTCATAGGGTGCAGGAGATTCTCCAAGGTAAACGGTTCGATGGATTCCGAGGAAGAAGTTGTAAACGCGAGAACCGACAATAAACGGAAGGATTTAAACAATAATATTGACCCCAAGAACATGTATCCTTCCACGTAATTGGCTACAATGTCCAGTGGAGTCTTGAAAGTCTGAGGATTCAGTTCAGAAACATCTTGGATGTAGCTCCTCAACAGTCGTCCTACTCCGAGTCCGAGGGCCAAGGTGCAGCTGCGACTCTCCGCCGAGCAGACGGCCATTTCCTTCCTCACGCACCCACCGGAAGGCTCCTGCAGAGTCACGTCGACGGCTTCATCCCACTTTGAAGCCAGCGTCTTCACCAACCTCGTCCTCACACACGTCGCGTCCTGAAACAACAAGTAGTCGTGCAACCCTCCATCCTAACCCATCTGCCGCAAGCCTTCTCATTTCTCATCCTTCCTTATCAGCTTAGAGTATTCCATCCTTGGCCTCTCTCTTCTGTTCTAACCCCTCACACTTCCTTCTAATGCTAATTTTACAAGACCCTCGTTTGTTAAAACGTGGCCTTTTAATCTTTCCCTTCAAAGTCCTCCATATTGTTCTCTCTTCCACTATTCTGCTGCGAACTTTTTCTTCAATGATTCTATCCACCAAACTTATTCGCCTACAGCACCACATTTCAAAGGATTCTATTCTCCTCTTTCCCGCAACTCGTACCGTCCACGTTTCGCACCCATATAACGCCAACGATTTCCTATTATTCACACTTATATTTCCTGTAAATAAAACCCTCTTTTTCTTGTGAGCCTTCCTTGCCTGTGCTATCCTATTCTAGTTATTACGCTTCCCAAGTAGCAGAATTCCTTAACTTCCGTCAAAATATTAATTTAATTTCTAAATTCCCGCCTATAGAAACGTGTGAAGTTAGTTGGTCAAATCATCAGTTGACTTTACTCACGGTCAGCTCGTCCCTGAGGTCCTGGATGGGCGTCTCCAGGTCCTGGGAGCAGTGGCCGTTGAGGTCCTGGTATATGGACTCGGCGCTCACGTTTACCAAAGACCTCGTGAATCGCCGCATGAACAAGAGTTTGATGTCGCTGACGTACTGGAGAACCTGGAGAAGACGAGAGTGGAGAGTTTACAGTAGTGAGTGAGAAACAATAGGCCAATCATCGTGAAGGTCCTCCTTTCCTTCCTGCGTGTTCTTCATATCCTTCCCCTGACCTGGGGATCGTCTACAGTTGGCTGATCACTTCTTGCTCAAGGAATCATTGGGGTAACTAATCAAAGCTGCGTTATTTAAATTGAAAAATAGGAAAATAAGCACCTGAATTGAACTACAATAATAAAACATAATTCATAAAGTAATTCCTATTCGACCAATTGCCACGGCGTTCATCCTCCACTCATGTGATGCATGTGTGACACTTGCTGTGGCAAAGTTGGTCGGTTGCTTGGGATCGTCAAAACACGGTTTTTTCTCATCACAGCCATCAGCTCTCCCTCTCCCTCTCCCTCTCTCTCTCTCTCTCTCTCTCTCTCTCTCTCTTGCAATCCGGACGCCGAGCGGTGCACGTCGATTATTTTTTTAGATTAAGAGTAATTACGTTTAAGAAATTTAATTTTGTATCTGCCAGCGGCCTTACGCCCAATTGTAGACTAACAATAAATACAAAACAATATAAACCGTTTGTCTTAAAGAAAACATTTTCTTAATATCAAAAAAATCTTCTTTTAGTATAATAAAACAAAATATACAAAATTCACTGAACAATAGAAACACAATAAAACCTTTTAAATATCCATTGACTTGGTAATCGATTGCAATGTTATAAAAACCCACCCCAGGGCTATAACTAAACCTTTCCCTGGTTGGCGAAGGGAAAAGGCGGTTTGTTTTCGGGAACTTTGCTGCCTTTAGCCGGAAGAATCGTTCTCTAGAATTTTACCCGTTCCTGCCCCCTGCCGCATGTTCACCACATAAATATTCCCTACGGAAAAATGTCGATGTTGAATCGGTCCTCGGACGTCGACTCGGATTAGCTCAGTTGGCAGAGCGCCCGCCCGGCTGATTGTCGGGAGGTCCTGCCTTCGAGTCCCTGGTCCAAACGACATTTTACCATTCTTTTTCTTTAACTGGATTTCTTTAATCCGAGTTCTGGCCTAAAACAAGGTAACCTCGGAAACAAGAGAATAACACTCAGTAGGTGGCAAAAAGATTAAAAAAAACTATTTAGATATTTCTTGTGTACTGTTTTTTCATTTTTAATTTTTTAAAGTAAATGTTGTATTTTTAATGTTTGAACGAGTTTCTCTAATAAATCATAATTGTGTTGTCCGCGCACACAGCACAGAGGCTGTAGTTCCCCCTCGCTGTTTGTTTCCTGGTTGCAAGGAAGTCTCCTACACGATTTCGTCACCGGTAACCCAGTTTCTGTGACGTCATTTGCTACTACACGGACTATTGTTGTGACTTGCCTCGTTCACGTCCTTCACGTCGAAGGATTGCCGCTCCTGTTTCAGGAAGAACTTCCACTCGAGGTTCTCATATTCGGTGTAGTTATGCAACACTCGCGTTGCCCTGACTTCAAGATGGTGTCCGTACTCTTCAAAGAAGAAGTCGTCCAGCTGCAACAACGAAAATATTACATCAACTCCAAGGTCAACCCCAGACGGAACGACGCCAAAAGCTGTTCGTCATCACGTGTTCTACTGGTAAATGCAAGAGAAATTGAAGAAGGGCGCAGGCGGGACGAAGAAACCTAGACAGTTTGGCTCCGGTCTGTGTTTTCTAAAATCACGGAGGGTGAGGCATTGGTGTATTTATTGACGCAGGAGAAGTCTTCGATAAAGTCCATCCTTCTTATTCACAATAAAAATTGAACTTAACGAGACACTCTTCAGAATCCCTTTAAAATTATCTTATTAAGCGTAATCATTTTTCTCGAAAACCTTCCTCCATCTCCTGTGGCGTCCCACAAGGTAGCGTATCAGCCCCCTTCCTGTTTAACATTCCACGTCGCCCATCCACTAAAGCAATATATATATATATATATATATATTTGCTGATGACATAGCTAAGCTTCCTCCACCAAACCTCTTCCTTCACCTCGGGCGTTCGGACCACAGTCGAAATAGCTGTTAAGGGCATCGAAATCTTAGAAGGTCAGCACAAAATCTTCCAAACCAATCATCCCCTTACTTCATTTATTTTATGTTTTTTGGCTCCCATATCCCAATAAAAAAACTCCATAAATTACCCCGCACTTATTCTAGACAACAAAACTTTCCTGGCCAACGCCATCTTTCCCACCTTTCGTCGTCCAAAATTAGCATTAAAATAAAACTACTCTATGCACTCCTCAACAGATATGCACCATTTTCCACCTATAGGCTCATTTTCCTTTCCCTAATCGACCCCAAACTCCAATTAAAATAAAATTCAAACCAAGCAGAACAGAATCCTTAAGGGGAACCGCACGGTCATCCTCAGCAGAAACTGCCGGTAATTTTTTGAGTGTGAATGGTGGTCGAATGGCAGACACAACGGGAGTCATGGATATATATGTATATATTAATGTCGTAGCGTCAATATTAGGGGTAGGAGTGGGGGAGGACAAAGAGTTCTACCTGCTTCCAAGGGTTTGCCGTTGCTCAAGGGTTAATGACCCCATAGCGGCCCAGAAGAAGACGAAAAGGAGAGATTTCTCTCAAAAGCCACGAAATTTTATACAATTCTTTTTCTGATTTTTTTCGCAAAGCGGATGCCACAAATAAAGAGGCTCGGGACAAATTGTGCACAAAGTGAACAACATGCTACACATGTCACGTGGTCCGCATTTATCGTCGTCAATTTACTCTACATTCATGGAAAAGGCGCGTGTGTTTCATCCCTAGTTAATATTGCTGCAGTGAGCTTGGAATTTAAAAGAAATTTAGGATAAACAGTACAATAATATCCAGAGTTTTTTGGAAAAGGCACTTAATTAAGATTATTAGCGGCAGGAAATTTATATAACAGGAGCTTTTACATGTAGTTAAAATACTCGTAATAAATGTTAATAATTGCCTGATTATTCCTGCCCTAATATTAATTATTTGGCTGTGATTTATATCCAAACAAAGACATACAATTGGTGTAAGTAACAATTTAGAACATCTGCCTGCCTATTTATTACACTAATCAACCTGTTATTTTATTCTACTATCAATATATATATATATATATTTCCTGTACAGATGCACTTGAAACAGTTTCTTGAATCTCTGCTTAATACGAAATAATAGTGTTTTTGTCACTGAAATTTACACAGTTAAATCAGTACGTATACTTTTCGCGTGTCTTTTCGCTTCTTTCACGCAACGTCAACGGCTTCGCTTTTCTTTTAGTGTCATTATAATAGGAATAATAACAATAACAAATACGACAATACATCTATTATATATCTTTTGTTTCAAATTTCTCCCCGCTACTGTACGGCTGCTGACCAACTGGTGGCGACTTGTGCTTCCTTAAGGCGGAGAATTGTGCAAGTAAGTGGGTTGTGGTTGTTATACGCAATAGAAATTTCATTAGACATTCTGAAAGAAACTGACGATTAAAAATGTGCGAAACTTTGAGGAGAAGTTTTTGGGGAAAAAATTTTTTCCTGCGTTTCTGAAAGCCGCCGCCCCCCAAGTACTGTAATAAGAAAAGTTCCAAATTTGTAAGTCTACAGCTTTCCGAATCGCCAGTGGGAAACCGATTGGGGGAAAAGATGGCATCGTATTTCGTATGTATAACTTTTTTTTCTCTACGGTATTCGATAATATTTACATAATTACGCAAGTCTTTGAGCAATCCCTAATATTTAGCGAATTAAATTACCTTCGGATTAGACGTTCCAGTCTTCTGTGACGCGCTGCGCTGTCCAAGAGTAAGCAGAGGTCCACTAATTAATTAATTAATTAATTACAACACACAGATGGTTCAAATTTTGTTGGATAGGGTTTGAAGGGTTTGCACTATTTTTTTCGCTAAATTTAAAAAAAAATCTATTTAAAGTAACAAACAGTTTGAAATCTATGACTTGTTAAAGTTGAACTAAATTAAGGAAATATTAAAGAAGACCCGGACATTATTTTTAGTTTTTTCTCCAAAACTGCATGCGTAAAAAGACTTAAAGTTTTATTATTTATATATTTTCAAAGACATTAAGTTCTGTGAAAAAAAAATTCAGACCCAGACACAATAACGTAGGCCAATCCGAATGGGTAGAGTGACGCTTCTAACTATAGTCAGACCATCAGCAGCCTTCATTCATTCAACTTCCTGTGCTATGGAAGAGGATTATGGTGGGTGATGGAATGTTGTATAGGAAACAAGTGGTGGAATAACAAAGGCTTTTAGATTAGGAATTCTGGTACTTGGGTAGGGATAGCAAGGGAAGACTCACACGAAAAAAAGAGGAATTTATTTACGGGTAATAAAAGAGTGAAACCGTTGCTAAAAAATTTTTCGTATCGAGCGTGGCGGCGTTATATGGGGTGGGTGCGAAACGTGGACGATAGTATTTGGGGGGGGGAAGGGAAAATAATAGAAGCCTTTTGAAATGTGGTGCTATAGGAGAATCAGATGGATAGTGGAGGATAGAATCGCTAAAGTGGAAGTTGTATTTATAATAGGAGAAAAAGCGAACACTATGTAGGACTTTGAAGGGGACAGATTAACATAGGCCACGTTTTAAGACACGACAATCTTGTAAAATTAGGGGTAAGTGTGTGTGTGTGGTGTAAGAACAGAAGACGGAGACCAAGGATGGAATACGAAAAAGCAGATTAGTAACGCTATAGGTTGTACTTGAAAATGAGGAAATGAAAAGACTTGCGCAAGATATAGTTTATTATGTAGGGTTGCCTCAAACTAGTCTTAGGGCTGAATACCACAACGACAACAGGAATCCTTATAGGGGTACAAGGAAGTCCGTAAGGTCTGAGTTTCCTGTACTTATGTTGGCTCTACTGTTCTTGGGAAGTTGGTTACAAATATATCACACGGGAATTTTTGTGACAGTTCCGTCTCCTTTTTACTGTTTCCAATCACACATCACAGGCTTTAGAGTAGCGTCTATAGGAAAGGGAAGACTGTCCCTCATCGCTGATCACCTGATCTCTAGCTAGAGACTCACCGTCGTGAGGTTGTCGTGAGGCGTCGCCGCTGCTGCGGACATCATCAGGAGAGACGCGACGAGGAGCTCCATCATCATCGCCGGGAATGACAACTGCCTTCCTCAGTCTCTCCCCCCTCCATTCCTTCCTTCCTTCCTCTGATAACGTTATCAGGAAAAAAGAAGCGACGTAACACGACACTTAGTTAAGAGAATTGTTGTTGTGGTATTGACTAACCCTCCATGCTAACCTACCTTGCGCAAGCCTTTTTATTTCAGCATAATCAGCCTATTACATCCTTGGTCTCCCTCTTTTGTTTACTTCCCTCTAATACTAATTTTACAAAACCCTTATTCCTCCAAACGTGACCTATTAATCCATCCCTTCTGTTGGTCAAAGTCCTCCATATTGTTCGCTCTTCCCCCCTATTCTGTTTATAACTTCCTCGCTTGTGATTCCATCTCATCTCATTCTCCTGTAGCACCACTTTTCAAAGACTTTTCTATTCTTTTTCCCTTTCCCCCCAACTCCTATCGTCCACGTTTCGCCCCCCCACCCCCCATATAACGCCGCACACGCTGATCCATACGCAATATTTTCAAGCAACGGTTTCCTAATCTTCACCGCTACATTAGTTCCTCTTCCTTCCTACTCTATTAGCAGAATTTCTTAACTTCCCTTCAGACTATCCCTTCACAATCTCGCAGCCTTTGTAATTCCTCTGTTTCGCATACTAAATTTTGGGTCATTCCACCCACGTCAAACCAACCCAAAAAAAATACGATTCGACACCCAGGGTCTCAGATTTTAATGAAACTTGGCTTGTTTGTCCCTTTCATGGATATAAGGAATGATATGAAATATTTCTGCTCCATCACTAATGGTTTTTGTTTTACAGCCTGATAAAGTTTTTGAAATCGCGTGTTTTTTTTCGATCGGCGGATGAAATGAAATTTGCTCTGCCATAGAAAATACATCATATATTCCTTATTTACCAACCGATGTTGATGAAATTTTTTATGGGAATTCTTCAATAGGAAAGAAAACTAGAAAAAAAATATTGTATCTATAAACTATCTGTAAGTGGTCTGAAAAGAATTCTGAAAAGTGGTGAAATGAATTTTTTTTAATGATATATGAGACTATCGACGCGAAGCGGAATATCATCATAGTGAGGATAACGACAAAAGTCCTTTATAATTATAAGATATACACCAACACATGAAAAAAATAAAATTAATGGTCTTCTTTTCACTCCTTGATTGATTTTTTTTCCCCTTCAAAAATAGGAAATGGGTCATTGCCCATGTCATGTGGCAACCATTTCCGATTTTGATGAAATTTGATGAGGCCTTCAAAGTTGTAAATCATCTGAATTGTAGACATTCGTGTAGAAATGCGAAGTACAAAATATAAATGCCGTCAGGATTCCTTGAATTTCAGAAAAAAAATATTAACGAAAATTTTATCGTCAACTTTTCTTTATTATTTTCGTAATCTGAGCATTAGGTTTATTATAGAAAATAATTTTCAGGATCTATTCTGTAATATTAAAGCTGAAAAGAGGCATTTTTGGACCGACGTCTGCTCTGACGAACGGCCTTTGCGACTCATTTCAGATGTTCTTAAGCCTCAATACAAACTGTCACTTCATAATCGGAATGGTTCCGGGCGTTCTGAAAACTAAGCCACGTGACATGGGCAATGACCCATTTCCTATTTTTAAAGGGAAAAAAAAAATCAATCAAGGAGTGAAAAAACCATCAATTTTATTTTTTTTCATGTGTTGGTGTATATCTTATAATTATAAAGGACTTTTGTCGTTATCCTCACTATGATGATATTCCGCTTCGCGTCGATAGTCTGATATTTCATTAAAAAAAATTCATTTCACCACTTTTCAGAATTCTTTTCAGACCACTTACAGATAGTTTATACATACAATATTTTTTTCTAGCTTCCTTTCCTATTGAAGTATTCCCATAAAAAATTTCATCAACATCGGTTGGTAAATAAGGAAGATATGATGTATTTTCTATGGCAGAGCAAATTTCATTTCATCCGCCGATCAAAAAAAAACACGCGATTTCAAAAACTTTAGCAGGCTGTAAAACAAAAACCATTAGTGATGGAGCAGAAATATTTCATATCATTCCTTATATCCATGAAAGGGACAAACAAACCAAGTTTCATTAAGACCCTGGGTGTCATGGCTGGGTTGAACTGACCCTGTTATCACCTTAGTTTTCCCTTTATTAATCCCCATGTTGAACTCTTCCCTCAGGATCAGGTTCATACCATTTATTATGGTTTCTTAGTCTTCTTCTGACTCCCCTCAACACTACAATATCATAGGCAAAGCATAAGGTTTTTTGTTCTTCTCCTTGCAGTATGATTCCTCTTCCATTTTCAGTTTTAACTTTCTTCATCGCCTGTTCCATATATAAGTTAAACAGCGTGGTCCTCCTTGTCTTACTCTTTTCTTGATGACGTGCCTCGTGTGTTATCCTGCTGGATTAATTATATCAATGAGTTATTATTTAAAGGACTCTTACTATGGACAGGGAAAAAGTTTTAAGCAACAGATCGCAAAAAAGAGTCAAAGACGTAGAACAATTTTCCTGATTGAGGCGCTGTGACGTCACGACGGGAGTTCCTCAAGGCTCTGTAACGGGACCATCACTGTTTTTTTTTGTAATATTTATTATTTCTTCAGGCTGGCTGTTTTCTGCAGCGCCATCTTCAGAAAGATAAGCGACGAACAGGACGAGTTAGGATTACAGGAAGATCTAGGTAAAGTCAATGGCTGGACAAGGGACAAATAATGGGGGGAAAATTAACAGCAGCTCAATCGCGTTTACGGAAAGGATCGTTCAGATAGAGAGATGAGACAGAATATAGAACAGTCAGGCATGTATCTAGTTATATAAAATAGACTTGGGGTGAATATCAGGACCCGAAAAGACTGGACTTTCATCACGGACTTAAAAGAGGGAAGTTCAAAACCTGAAGAGGTGACTTATTTAACCTTCGTTAGACCAATTTTTGGAAAACAGGGGCGACTGTTTGTCCTGATCCTCTACGGAAGAATATCGGGTAGAAAATTAGTAGAGAAAGGGGCTGCTAATTTTGGGAGAGTAGAGGCCCAGGTCATAGGAAAGGAGAAAAAAAGGCACAACAACTACGGTGCAAGTTATAGTCACAAAGGAAGAAGAATGAAAAGCTTATACGGGGGGCGAAAAACAATTTAATGGAACCAGGTGTAAAATGAGAAAGCCTAGTTATATAGGTTGATGAGATCAACAGTTCACATTAATATGCAGAGGAGAAAAGAAACATATTGTAGCGTTGCCACATCATTGAAGTATATATTTATAACTTTCAACCGATTCATACGATTGCTTCTTAAGTGTCTGAAAATTAGGCAAAACACAGTGAAAACCCTTAAAAATCCATCCGCAAAGTTTTAAAACCATCTGTGTGTGTCTCACGTTGTTTTTTTTCTAAAAAAAATTAATTAATTGATGGACCTCTACTAAGTCTTGGACAGAGAAGAGTGGGGCACGAAGCAGTTGTTGGAAGGCATAAATATGAAATATATACTTCAATGACGTGCTAACGCTGCAAAATTTGGTATGAATTTTTAAAAAAGTTCTGTGAGAAAGGAACCGGCAGGAGCCAGAGGAAAGGAGAAAAGAATTAATCTTTAAAAACAGGAAAATTATTTTAATTGAATAATTCCGTCAAGGTTTATTTTAAACGGGGAAAAATCATTATTGTGATTAGAAACACATAATAATGTTTTAAATATCCTCGTGATTGACACTTTGTTCTTCCTCATAAAAATTAGGTTGTATGAATATTGTTTCCATTCCTCCCTTTCATAATTTATAAAAAATGAAAAGTACCGCGGGTGAGTGAGTACTGTGCGTGACGTCATGACCACGCACTCCTGAGTGTGCATGAGGAGCAGCGGGACGGGAGAGACGAAGAGGTAAAGGCTTCCTTCACAGGTAATATAAGTGTGAATATTAGGGGGGTGCGATAAAGCCTTTGAAATGTGGTGCTATGGGAGAATTAGATGAGTAGAGGATAGGGTAACTAACGAGGAAGTTAGAAACAGAGTAGGGGACGACAGAACAATATGGAGGACTTTAAAGGGATAGGTTAACAGACGTGAGGTACTTATCACGTGTGTCTGTGGTGGAGAACAGAATAAGGAGAGGATTACGGAGGATGTAGAAGAAAAATACCACAACAAAAACAAGGGAGGAATATGGAGAAACTATATACTAACATAAAAGAGAATATTTTTTCTTTAATATTTAGCGGCGGATTTGTTCAGCGGATCCTTGTGGTTCCTTTTTCCTTCCTGTTGCTGATAACACGATCCAGAGCCTAAGGACTCTCTCTACATACGAATGTTGGAAGATTTGTACAGGTCTTTCCTTTAATACTATAGAAAAGTTTGTAAGTGAATTGACGGGGATTTATTTAAAAATTAATTTTCACTAATTATTATACCTTTAAAATAATAATTATTATTTTATTTATATATAAAGAACAACTTCATTATTGACCCCTGAACAACAATTACAAATTTTTTTAGATGTCAATTAAATGGGACGATTTTTTAAAAATTTTTAAAGAGTTTATCAGGGTTAATTAATTATTGGCGGAACAACGCGTTTCGTCTGTCGATACAGGTTATTCTTAGGCGATTCTGGAAACTTCTTCGTGTTGGATTACTCTTCCTCCACCTGCAAGACTTTCTTCCTCCAGGTTGAGTTGTGGTCATGCCTCAGTTTCCCTCCTGCTTCACTCCGACACAAACAAGTTCTGGCTCTCACTCACTTCCTTCTCCGCTTAACAGAGCAACAATTCTCTTCACATCCCTTTCAAAATCTCCATCAAAATCTCCCGTTCCACCCTTCCAGCTTTCCCCCTCCTTTCAACGTCCTGATCAAGGAGTCTCGTAAACGACCAAAAAAAAATTACACATTGCTGGGCAATATTTCTGAAAATTATAGCCCGGCAATGTGTGTTGCCCTAGCTATGGACGGGCAATGTGTTGCAATGTATATCCCGGCCAGCAATATGGCTGCCGGAACATTTGACACCGCCGCAAACACGTGGCTTACAGCAGCAGCAGCAATATGGCCGAAAATAAAGTTCTTATCGATTAGCGCATCGTTAGTTAGTGGGGATAAACTAAAGGAAAATGAGAACCTGGTTTAGACCTTTTTTTTAAATGAACAATTCACAATTAAGGCAACGAACTGATTCTTGATAATTATTATCTATTCAAAAAACCTCGCCTTCTACGTCACAGGGAGACATTTAAATATTTCCTTCAAAAATAGAGGTCATTGTAGAGGGGAAAAAGGAGGTTACGGTGATGGGGAGGAATACAACAATACAACATCGCGATCTATACGAGATTTGGCAATTATCCAAAAAATTATTTTGACGTTCCTGCCCCCGCTTCCTGTACATCTATGACGTATTTATTCAGTGTTCGACTGAAGTAGGGCGTAGTTTTAAAGGAAGGATTAATTGAATTTATTATTTAATTACAGGTTGGAACCTCTTTATTTTCTGAAATATTATTTTAAAAATTATAAATTACTTTGTAATTATTTTTTTGTTACTTTTCAATAAATGACCAACATATATAGGTTTTACAAGTTGTAAAATTTGTTGGCTGTTGTTTCCCCAAACATCTATTTTTCCCTTGGTGTTCCTCTTAATGACCCACACACCCACGTCGTCTCAAATTGATGAATTATTTTGTGAACTGCATCGATAAATGCAATAATTATTTCGTTAGGCGAATCCATGAATAATATATTATATGAAACACGACGCTGACCACGTCTTACATTAATTATTAACTCAGCTGATTAACCCACAGAGGTCTCTAGGTGACTAGTATTGCCCCCGGGGGGCAATATTCCATACCGGACCAAAACTCTCCGGCAAGTGGTTGCAATACGACGACGGGCAACATTGCTCAGCAACACTGACGTATTGCCGGGCAATAGTTTATATGACAAATGATGGAAGAAACTAAGCAGTTTAAGGAAGGACGCGTGATGTAATATTTATGCGTAAATGAGAAAATAGGTTAGCATGGAGGGTTGAATCGGACGTGACTTAGGACTGAATACCACAACAACAACATTATATTCCATTTTAACAGCAAATTGTCTTCTACAAAACATTTGTTTGTCATCCATTTTGTTCCTATTGGCCAAAGATATATATTATATAAAAGTCTATCCGAAGCTGGAATTGGTCCATGTGGATTTTTACGTTTATGTAAACTGCACAATTGCGATGTTGTAATAATTATTGTAGTGGTGAGCCGTTGAGCGACCCTTGGGGCACGCCTCTGACGTCAGCCCGCTTATCGATACCAGTTGCGTGTAGTTTCGATATAAGCAGATCGTTGGCGGACTTGATCGATGGTTTGTCCCTCCTAGTCTACCACGTACCTAGAATACTTTTGGAAACCTTCCGACGACCACGTGGCGACTGTAAGTATCACTACGCGTTGACGTCATCGTGGCAGACATGTTATCACACCACGTGCTCATGCATTCATTACAAGGTCGTGGACGTGTGTGTGTGAGAGAGACGTCAAAAGGTTTCCATACCAAAGTAAACACTTAATCTACGTACAGAGATATGAACATAACAAGGTGCTCCAAGCATATCCTTGGCTGGAATATCTTCACGTAAACAGAGATATGAGGTCTTTGCCACGTTGCTTATTCGTAAATGGCCAAGCGATTGTCGTCAAGGTTAGGAACGGCTGCCGCGGGTGCTTCTTCCTACAGTGGGGATGCCTCTTCTTCTCTCTCTGCTAAAAGTTCCAGGCCTGCCAAATAAAAACCACGATTGCACAAAGTTTTCTCGACAGCTGCCGAAACGTCGGTTGGAAGCCCGAGAAAACTTTGTGCATTACTTACACCGGGAAAGCCTTCACTCGATCAAAACCACGATTATCAAAAAAATTACAATTTATTTTTCTACATAGTCTCCTTTCAAATTGACACACTTAGTCCAGCGACTTTCCCACTTTTAAATACCCTCAGTTATAAATGATTTGTCCAACCCTGCAAAATAAACACATGTCTCAGCTTCAACTTCATCGTTTGATGTGAATTTTCTTCCATTCCGCCCTCTCCTGTGTCAATCGTCGCCATCCTTCCTCTTACTTTCATATCATTTGTATATCCTTCTCAATGTCATCCAGCCGTCTTTTCCGGGGTCTCCCCCTTTTATTATTATTATTATTATTACTTACTTGGCTGCTATTTGCCCTGAGGCTGTGACTGCAGCAGTTTTATGCGAAGAAAATAGAAATAAAACACAAATACAATTACGAAAAGTGTACACTAAGGAAGAATTTTGAAGTATAGTTATTTTTATCTGAAAAAGAAAAGAAAGGAGCCACACAAAAATCACTTCACTGCACTTCACTTATCCTAAAAAAACTACTCACTTAAGTTTCGTTAGCCAATTCCTAAACTGATTTAAGTCGTCAGTATTTCTGCAGGAGGCAAGGAAGGAATTACTATCGCCTATTCACCTATTTAAAAATGAAAATTTTCCTACGTCTGTGCGTTGTTGCCCTTTTTCTTTAATTTTTGAACGAGTGGTCATTTTTAGAAATATAATTTGGCGCCATAAGATGGTTTGATATTCCTTTCCAGGCCCTGTGTGGTTCTCCCTTATAAGCTTCATATATTGCCTCGCATGTTTCCTTCTATTACTGAGACCTTGTGAGGATTCATGGCGAATCACCTGACCACCAAACATTTTTTTCAGCCCGTTTTTGTATTTTTTCCCCAACGCTAGAGTAGTGTGTGATCATTTCGAGAAATGGGATCCCAGCACGTTACCGCATGTTCTCTAAAATTGGGCCCTGACCAGCCCTGGTTTTGTAAGCAGAAATCTTGGATTTTCTCTCGTGCCTTTCCTCAAGACCCTGTGAAGCAGTGCCTTTAGCTCGCTCGCTCACCTCATTACCCCAATATAAATCTTTACTAATCGTGATCCCAATATATTTACAGTTATGTGATTACTTCTCCCGGCCTCCTTCCATTCCATAATCCGTGTAGGTGTTCTGCTTTCATCCGTCCTAAGTACGTGTCTCATCCAGGTCAACCGTCTGCTATTGATACTCCTCTGCTCTACTTCTCTATTGCTTGTAATTCCCCATCATTACATGCAGCTCCATATATCCTTCTTCGGTATCTTGCGTTCAAATATTCTGAGTAAGTGTTTATTCACAGCCATGTACCACTACAGCAGGTCTTATTAACATCTTGCATTTCATTATTTTACCATACACCTATTTCTATTATTTTGCAAACAAAAAACCACTTGTTTTTAAGTGCACAATCAGTCCTGCAATTCCTATTATCAGCAAGTGCGCACTTTTAAGAGAGAGGAAAAGTTTCTATCTAATTTCTTGTGTACTTCAAGGTTTAGATAAAGTATATTTCAACTTGTTGTCCAGATAATACAGCGGCTGCACATTTGGTATAAAAGGAAGACGGAGCCGGCACAATCCACCCTCGTCCAGCTCAGGTAAGGCATTCTTCTTCCTCCTCTGACTGGGCTGCTTCGCCTACTCCATCCTTGGCCTCCCTCTTGCGTTCACTTCTCTCTAAAGCTCATGTCTTAAAACGAGGGCCTGTTTTCCTTAGAACTTTCTACTTAGTTACTCTATCCATCTTATTCTCCTATAGCACCACATTTCAAAATCTTCTATTCTCTTCCTTTCCCTAACTCCTATTGTCCACGTTTCGCACCCCATATAACACCACACTTCATTACAACATTTTTAGCAATGATTTACTAACTTTTACACTTATATTACTCGTAAGTAAATCCCCCTTTTTCGCGAAAGCCTTTCCTTGCTATCCTGTGCTATCCTACTCCTTAACTTCCCTTCCCAATCTAACAGCCTTTATTATTCCACTGTTCCCCATACTACACTCCATCACCTTAGTTTTCCCTCTATTAATCCTCATATTAAACTCTTTCTCCACGACTAAGTTCATGCCATTTATTATGGTTTCCAAGTCTTCTTCTGTTTCTCCTAATACTAGAATATCGTCGGCAAAGCGGAAGGTTTTTATTTCTTCCCCTTGCAGTATGATTCCTTTTCCATATTCCGTTTTAGCTTTCTTCATCGCCTGTTCTATATATAAGTTAAACAGCATGGACTTACTTCTATCTTGTTTACGGCTTTTCTTTTCTGGTTCTTCTATTTTAATTACTGCTGCCTGTGTTCTGTAGAGGTTATGTATCAGCCTCCTTTCTCGATATTTTATTCCACTGCTCTTCAAAATTCCCTAAACAGTGTGTTGTGTCGCAGTTGACATGATCATCTCCTAAATCTACAAATGCCATGAACGTAGGCCGTTTTTTTTCCTTATCGTGTCTTCTATAATTAGTCGCAAAGTCATATTTGCTTCTCCTGTTCCTACATTCTTCCTAAAACTAAACTGATCTTCCCCTAAATCGCATTCTGTTAGATGTTCCTTCCTCCTATTAGCCCCCAGTCTCGTTCGGTAGGGTGTACTTATGTCAGGTGCTCTTCCTGTTTCATGGATTTTGCAAACTATCCTCAACTACAGCCATGATGTTGCTTCTTCCTGTCACAGTATTAACTCTTGAGCATCTAACATCCTTCGTCATTCCACTGTTTCCCCTCTAATAATCGTCATGTTACTCGTAGGCTGAGTGTTTTTTTGGCAGTTTCAGGCAGGAACCATGTCCCCGTCTTCGTCTGTGGCGCTCTTGTTTGTGTGCGTGGCGTTGTCCTGCATGGGGTTGCTGTGCAGGGCGCAAGGGGTGGGTTTTTACCAAGCCGCCTTCGAGCAATTCACCCGATGTGTAGAGGTTCTTAACACCACGTTAATCGCCTTACAAGATGCAAATGGAACTGTAGATGATGAAATCGGCGAAGAGATCGCGCGTCCGATCTTGGACGCGATTCGACGGGTGAGTATCCAACCAACCAATCACTGACTTGCTGTTGTCTACTTGTTGCTCGGCATCGAAAACGTCATCATGTTGTTGTGGTATTCTTGCGAAAGCCTTTACATTCCTAACTACCAGCACAACCCACGTCCTCCCCAATCTACTTAGCGTATATTATTCTCGGCCTCTCTCTTCTGTTATTCCCACATTCACTTCCCTCTAATACTAACTTTACAAGACCCTCTTGTCATAAAACGTGGCCTATGGATCTATCCCTTCAACGTCCTCCATATTGTTCCCTCCTTCCCCTATTCTGCTTATAACTTCCTCGTTTGTGATTCTATCCATCTCATTCTCCTATAGCACCACATTTCAAAGACTTCTATTCTTTTCCTTCCCCCAACTCCTATCGTCCACGCATCGCACCCACATAACGCCGCCACGCAACGATTTCCTAATATTCACACTTACATTACCCGTAAGTAAATCCCTCATTTTCGAGAAAGTCTTCCTTGCCTGTGCTATCCTACTCTAGTAATTAACCTTCCCAAGTAGAAGAATTCCTTAACTTCCTTCAAAATATCCCTTTCCCAATCTAACAGCCTTTGTTATTCCACTGTTTCCCATACTGCACTCCATTACCTTGGTTTTCTCTCTATTAATCCTCATATTGAACTGTTTCTCCAGGACCACGTTCATGCCATTTATTATGGTTTCCAAGTCTCCTTCTCATTCCCCTAATATTACAATATCGTCGGCAATCCGTAAGGTTTTTATTTCTTCTCCTTGCAGTATGATTCCTTTTCCATATTCCGTTTTAACTTTCTTCATCGCCTGTTATATATATATATATATATATATATATATATATATATATATATATAAGTTAAAAAGCATGGGCGCCATCTGTATCCTTGTCTTATTCCTTTCTTGATTACGGCTTTCTTTTCTAATTACTGCTGCCTGTTTTCTGTAGAGATTCAAAAATACTCCCGGTACAATAAGAGGGCTGAAAATATTATTAGTAGGCTAACATCCCCATTTCGTATGTTAAATTTTTGTTCCAAATTATTCCGAGTAGAGTCTTCTTTGCCATTGCAATTTCAGTTTGTCTCTCTCTCTCTCTCTCTCTCTCTCTCTCTCTCTCTCTCTCTCTCTCTCTCTCTCTCTCTCTCTCTCTCTTTCCCTCCCTCATATGTTCCTACATTTGTAATTATTGACCCCAAATATTTATAAAAATTTCACATTTTTTCTAATTTCCCATTTTCGAGTGTTATGTGTTCAACGCCTTTTCCTAGACACTTGTATTCTGTCTCCTGAAAATTTATGCTCAGTCCCCATTTTTTAACATTCTTCCACGAGCTTATTTGTCATGTATGTCTTGTCCTCCTCTTCACCTCCTGCACATGTTACCTGATCGTCGGCGAACAACAATGAATGTAGTGTCTTACAGAGAAACAACTATAAATGTAATTGACCTCAAGAATGTTTTTCGTCTCACATACGTTTCTGCGGTCCACGCTCTATGCCCCTCTGCCACCACTGCAGGTCTCGACACGTGGCAATATATATAAGTGAGAGTGAAGCAGATTGAATGATAAAGCTTGCCAACTAATGTTTGTCCACTTTCTCCTCGCAGTTGGCATCCGTTAGTCCAGTAACTAACAGACTTCTACAAACGTTTTGCTACAACCGCACGATACCGACAACGGGAGCTTAGAAGGAACGATTGGCAGCCCTGCACACGAAGACGTCATTAGATTACTTATCCAAGTGTTGATTTCACTAAAGTTGTATGCATACACGATTATAATAAACACGTGCACGATTGGTTTGTTGTTTTCCTCCCGTGGAAAACCTTCCTGCATCCTTGAACACGAGACAAGTCAACATCCGGTTGTCCTCGCGATTGATGACGTCGGCGAATCACACACGTGTCTGCGTCATAACAGTATCGAGAAAGGAGGACATCGTCAGGAGCAGAGTCACGAGGAGGACAAGATGGCGGCGAGGCTCCATCTTGCGTTTCTGCCTCCCTTGCATCCTCTCTGCGCGACGGTCAACACGCAATGGAAGAAATAAATATATATCACCGGCCTGAATTTCGGATTCATCCTCTCCTGGCGTCGATTTCGTTATATGGGTGTGAGAAAAACGTGGACGATAGCAGTTGGGGAAAAGAAAAGAATAGTAGCCTTCGAAATGTGGTGCTGCTGCAGGAGAATGACATGGATGGTGTGGATAGAATCACAAACGAGGAAGTTCTTAACGGAATAGGGAAAAGCGAACAATATGGAGGATTAATAGGCCACGTTTTAAGATACGAGGGTGTAGGAAGATTGACATTACGTTGCGCACCACATACAACGGCACGCTACATTACCAACATTTTCTAATATTCTCACTTATATTACCCCATAACTAAATTCCTCTTCCTTGCTATCCTGTGCTATGTCAGAATTCCTTAACTTTTTTCAAGACATCACCTTCCCAATCTAACAGCCACTATTTCCCATATTACACTCCATTACCTTGGTTTTGTTTCTGTTAATCCTCACATTGAACTCTTTCTCCATTCATTATCCTTTGAGTCTTCTTCCCTCTCCCCCCTAATACTACAATATTGTTGGCAAAGCATAAAGTTTTTATTTCTTCTCCTTGCAGTGTGATTCCTTTTTTTTTTGGTTAACAGGCTACATGAGGGTGATCCTGAAACAGGCAACTCCCCTTTAATAGCATAGGAAGGGAATTGAAAAGGGTCGATGCGGAAGGTAGAGCAAGGTAGCCAAGGGTTAACTAGGGCCCCCGGGCTATGGTTTAAGGATCCTACCCGGTGTTTCACCTAAAGAGATACAGGGAAAACCCTAGAAAACCTGCATCAGGTAGGTCGGGCATTGGCTACTATTCTCACGCCCTTCCGAATGACGGGAGACGAGTCTGATGTGGGGTCGCAGCATTCCCTTCTCCGTGTCTCCACCAGTTTCAGGAGGCAGTTGGCCGACTGATCCAATGGGATCAGCGGACAACTCTTGCCATATGCCCAAGGTCTTTGACCCCGGTACATATACCTCCTAAAATAGGTGAAGGTGTCTCGGCATGTGAGAACTTTGATAAAAAGTACCCAGAGAGAGTGCAAGAGGCATCCCCGACATGATCAGGTAAGCCCCGCAGTCACTCTGGGCTGAAGCGCCTGCGAGAAAACTCCCGCAGCGCCCTTCAACGGCAGTGTGATTCCTTTTTCCATATTCCGTTTTATCTTGCTTCATTCCCCGTTCTATATATGAGTTAAACAGCAAGTACTGCATCCTTCTCTTACTCCCTTTTTCGGCAACGATTTCCTAATATTAATATCGGTTTCTATTGTACCTTTTTTTTCCAATCTGCATTTATTCCAAATTTTAATGTATTTATCGATTATAAATCGAATTAACCGATCGTCGTGTCAGGCCATTGTTTTGAAAATGCTCAAAAATATTCTAGAAAAAAATAAAAATTACGTCAAAAGGGTATAAGTAGGTGATCAACCCTAATTTCTTAAACATTCAACCGTCGTCCGTCTTTTTTTTGTGTTTCTAAATAAAATACCTGCGAAAAAGGTTTAATTTCCGTGTATTTATGTACAGGCCCCATACCAACATTTTTAGGGACGATTTCCTAATATTACCCCATAACTAAATTCCTCTTCCTTGCCTGTGCTGTCCTACTATAGTAGCAGAATTCGTCAAGTGGCTTCAAAATATCCCTTCCCAATCTAACAGCCTTTGTCATACTACACTCCATCACCTCTATTAACCCTCATATTACGCTGCTTCTCTATGACCGCGTTCATGCCACTTATCTTCTGTCTCCCCTAATACTGCAATATCATTGGCTTCAGTTTGACTTTCTTCATCGACTGTTCTGTTAAAGAGCATGGACTGGCTGCATCCTTTGCCTACTCATTTCTTAATTTCTGATTCCTTTTCATGATCTTCTATTCTATTTACTGCCGACTGTCCTTCTGTAGAGGTTATGTCTCCTTCCACGATATTTTATTCCCGTCGTCTTTAAAATCCTAATAGACTGTTCCAGTTCACATTATCTTCTAACGCCATGAACGTCTTCTAGGATGAGTCTCAAAGTCAATGTTGCTTCTTATAATAAGAATAAAAGGACCTGACTCAGATAATATAAGAGTTGATGAGGTCATAGGACGGGCTGTTGAGGATAGTTTGCCAAAGGTACGAAACATGAAGAATACGACAAGATTTTAGTAAAAACATAATTATAGCCGTACCGAAGGCGACTGGTGGATGACAGACGCAGGACAAATATTAACGAAATTAGTATATAGGAGGATGGAACGTCAAATAGAATGGGAGTTGGGAGAAAACGAGTTCGGTTTCAGAAAGAAAGTAGAGGGACAAGAGAAGCTCTACGGCTAACATTAGAAGACAGGATAAAGAAAAAAACCGACCTACACGTTCATGGCATTTGTAGATTTACAAAAAGTCTTTGATTACGTGAAATGGAACTTGCTACTAAGGATTTTGAAGGGCACAGGAATAAAACATCGAGAAAGGAGGCTGATAGAACATAACCTCTACAGAAGACAGGCAGCGGAAATTAGAATAGAAGAACAAGAAAAGAAAGCCGTAATCAAGAAAGGAGTTAGACAAGGATGTGCAGTCCACGCTACTTAACTTATATACAGAACAGGCGATAAATCAAGTTAAAACTTGAACCATACTGCAAGGAGTAGAAATAAAAACCCTACGCGTTGCCAATGATATTATAGTATTAGGGGAGTCAGAAGGAGACTTGGCAACCTTAATAAACGTCATGAAGAGAGTCCTGAAGGAAGAGTGCAATATGAGGAATAATAGAGAGGCAAAACCAAGGTGATGAAGTGTGAGTATGGGAAACAGTGCAATAACAAAGGCTATGTTATGCTACTAGATTAGAATAGCACAGGCAAGGGCGGAAATAATTGTGATTAAAAAATATTTGATGACGAAACACGTCAAAAGAGGTAGAAGTGAGGAGGACGCCATATTTAATTTTTCCAAGACTCAACTAAATCAAAATTAATAGTATCTTGACTCTGGAAGGACTACCAACTATTGCCCAGGTCCTTAGTCTGTTGAGGCAGACTCCAGAGGATTATGACGAGGAGGAGTGGTATTTACAGAGACGGTGGCGACGGACTGTTGACCAACGGAAGGCGCTGGTCCAGAAGGCATCACGACGTTTCGTGTCTCATTCGAGACTTCTTCAGGTTAAAATTTAGTGTGTACATGGAACTTAACTTCAGGAAGGAAACGACTCAATAACTTCAGGATTCAACCTCGTCGTGACCATTGTCTATCTACCTCGAGAGCTTTACCTCCTCAAATCCACCTCTGACCGTCTTTCCACGATCACAGCATCAGGCGGCGTTGTTATAAACACGTGGCATTCTATTCATTTATCAAGGGTCTCATTGGTGGGCAGAGATTCTACAATTCCCGTCTTAGTGTCTCTCTCTGTCTCTCTCTCTCTGTCTCTCTGTATCTCTCTCTATCTCTCTGTATCTCTCTCTCTATCTCTCTCTCTCTTGCAATCTGGACGCCGAGCGGTGCACATCATCGCATTTTCTACCCTTCCCATCCATTCCTTCTAGTTATAGTCCTCCGGTGGGTTTTTATAACGTTGTAATCAATTACTAATTCAATTATTATTTAAAGCTTTTTATTGTATTTAAATTATGGTGCACATTATTTTGTATTTATTTTTTTCATTTATTATACTCAAATTTTATTTAATATTAAAAAAATGTGTTCTTATGGGCCAACCGTTTGATTCCTTGGTAATCCTTTTTTATGTTATTTATTTATCCACTACTTGTTGGCGCCAGACGCTAAACCAACCTGATGACAAGAATATGATAAAACGCCCCAAAGTGAAGGTCTGTCGACCAGTGACGTCACACTACTGTAGAAGGAACGTCCTCAGGGCGCGGAGGAGCGTTTTGACGACGCCGGAGGATGGACCTGGAGACGCTGGTCCAGAAGGCCTCACTGTTGCAGCCGTAGAGCAGGAAGAGCAGGAGGCCGTGGTAGTAGCTGAGCACGTGCTCCAGGCCCTGGATCTGGGTGAAGACGAGCCTGAAGACGATCCCCGCCCCCGACAGCAGCGACGTCTTCAGGGCGAATGTGAAGAGCTCGGCGTAGACTTGGCGGGCCTTGACGTGTGGCTGAAGGTCACGGACCTCTATTTGCACTTGGAAGTAGAATTTGCAGTTTTTGGAAAACATGAAGAGGTTGCTGAGCAGCGCCGCGTAGTCGCAGAGGAGGAACAGCGTCTGGCCTATCTGCACGTGGCTGTGGATGGACTCGTCCAGGAAGAAGAAGGCCGCGGGCAAGAGCCAGCCCCAGAGAGAGTAGTGGAGGAGGACCTCGGCGGGGGTCAGAGAACTCGGAGGCCGCAGATCCAAGATGCACACCGTGATGAAGGCCGTGAGCCACAGGGTCGAGGCCAGGTCCATGCTGACGTCGAGGCGCACGGCCAGTTTCAAGTCCTCGAGGAGGGTCGCGCGGACCACCACCAGCCTCACCAGCGCCGTCGTCGTCTGGTAGCCGACGAGCAGCTTCCCGGATGTGTTCCTCAACTGCGGACAGGCGAGGTACGTGACGAGCGTCAGGACGCGCAACCGCGACGTCGACGTACGTCAGGAACTGCACAAGCGTCGAGTCACCAGCGGCGTAGTAAGCCGCCACTCGGTCCTCCCCGGTCACCGTCGTCGTCGTCATCGTCGCAGAGGACGTACTGCAAGAAGAAGAACTCGACGCCGCAGAGCTCAGTCTGGTTGTAAGCGTACACCGACTGTGCTTCCGAGCAGTTGAGGTCCTTGAAGAAACTCTGCAGTGAGACGATGAAATTGAAGTAAATGTCCTGGCCGTACCTGAGGCAGTCAGTCTTGAAGGCCAGTAGGAGGAAGTTGAACTTGCAGAGTGGAAGTCGCGTCCGGGAGGCGTAGTCCAGGTAGGTGACGACCGGCCTGTACCAGACTTGCCTCTCAGCAACACCGACAAGCAGTGGGCTCCACCCCCGGGGGCGGCTTCACTCCGCAGTCGTCGCCGTTGGACGCGAGACACAAGCAGCGCGAGTGGACGTAGAGGGGGGAATGGACCAGGCCAGCGGCCCGGAGGTCGAGTCTCTGTAGAGGCAGCGCAGGAGCCCGCTGGTGGAATTCATCATGCTGGAGAAGGTGGCACTTGGTGTTGGAGTTCCTCGTGTCTGTAGTTGAGACAGGGAAGGCCGTGTGGGACCTGACTATGCCCCAGGAGAATTCCTCCCGGGACTCGGTCACGTTTTGCGTCTGGAACACGATCAGCGAGGCGACCTTGTTGTTCGTCGGAAAGACGAGGTTGCCGAACGTAAACAGTTCGATGGAAGGTGACAAGACGATGAGAAGATATGCAGAGAAGACAAGAAATCTAAGGCGGTGGTGAAGGGTAGCGACGTCAACCCTATGGACCTCACGACCAACTCCTGGATCACGTCCAGAGGCGTCCCGCGTGCCACCGGAACTGCTGCGTCTTCGGCGAAACTCCTGAGCACTTTGCGTACCTGCTGCTGGTGTTCCAGGATGCGGAGCAGATGGCCAGATCCTTCCTGAGGCACCGACCACACCACTCCTCGAGGCCGACGTCGATGGACTCCATCAACCTCACGGTCAGCCACTTCACCAGCCGGATCGTCACACACGTCGCGTTCTGCAACATCCGTCACCAACTCTCAGGTATCTCTGCTTACTGGAGGAAAAGCAACAAAACAGGGGCTGGTCAGGGCCGTTTTTAGAATATGGGGGGGGGGGTGTAACGTGGCTGGGATCCCATATCGAAAAGATCACAAAATACTCTAGCGTTGAAAAAAAAATACAAAACCGGGCTGAAAAAATATTTGGGGGTCAGGTGATTCGCCATGAATCCTCACGAGAATTTAGAAAATCTCAGTAATAGTAGGAAACATGCCAGGCAATATATAAAGCCTTATAAGGGTGAACCACACAGGGGCCTGGAAAATAAATAACAAACCATCTCACTACAGCGGCGCCAAATTATGTTTCTAAAAATGACCACTCGTTCAAAAATTAAAGAAAAAGGGCAACAACGGACAGACGTAGGAAAATTTTCATTTGTAAATAGGCCAATCAATAGGCGATTGTAATTCCTTCCTTGCCTCCTGCAGAAATATTCACGACTTTTCCGGGTAGCGTGAAGCAGTTAAGGAATAGCCTAAGGAAACTTGAGTAAGTAGTTTTTATTAGGATAAGTGAAGTGATAATAGTGAAGTGATTTTTGTGTGGCTCCTTTGTTTTCTGTTTCAGATAAAAATAACTACACTTCAAAATTCTTCTTTAGTGTAAACTTTTTGTAATTGTATTTGTGTTTTATTTGTATTTTCTTTGTGTATATAGCTGCTGCTGCCTCAGGGCAAATAGCAGCTAAGAGAGTAATAATAATAATAATATACTCATGTACACAGTTCATCTTTAATGCTTAATCGCCTCTATAACTAAAGGTTTTGGTTTCTGTGTTCAGTCGTATGACTTGTCTCATATGCGCTAACCTATCTTGCGAAAGCCTTTTCATTTTCACATATCTATCACCTTCCACATGCGTCATAACCCCCGGGGCCTTCCTCCTCTGTTCATTTCCCTCTAACGATAATATTACCCAGACCCTCACGTTTCAAAGCGTGCGCCCCCATTACTCTATCCCTTCTCTTGGTCAACCCTCTCCAATATTGTTCGCTTTTCCTTATTCTGTTTAGAAATTCCTCGTTCGTGATTCTATCCACCCAATTCTCATTCTCCACATTTCAAAGGTCTTCTATTCTTTTCCTTTCCCCAACTCCTATCATCCACGTTTCGCACCCACATAACGTCACGCTCCATACCAAAATTTTTAGCAACCATTTCTTAATATTCACACTTATAGTAGCCGTAAGTAATTTCCTCTTCCTTGCCTCCTGTGCTATCCTTCTCTAGTAGCTGAACTTCCGTCAAAATGTCCTTTCCCAATCTTACAACCTTCGTTACTGCACTGTTTCCCCATATTACACTCCATCACCTTGGTTTACGGTCTCTATAAATCCTCATATCGAACTCTTTGTGCAGGCCCACATTCATGCCATTTATTTCCAAGTCTTCTTCTGACTCCCCTAATACTGCAATACAGTCGGCAAAGAGTAAAGTTTTTATTTCCTCTCCTTGCAGTATGATTCATTTCCCATATTCCGTTTTAACTTTATTCATCGCCTGTTCTATACATAAGTTAAACAGCTTGGACATTCTTGTCGTGCACCTTTCTCGATTTCTGGTTTCTTTTCGTTGCCCTGCAATTCTACTTAGTGCTGGCTGTCTTCTGCAGAGGTTACGCATAAGCCTCCTTTCTCTTTTTTTAATTTTGTTTCCGTACCCTTCAAAATCCTTAAGAGTTTGTTCCAGATCACATTATCAAAGGCTTTTTTTAAAAAATCTACAAATGCCATGAACGTAGAGGCCTGCCTGCTTTTTTTTCTTATCTTTCTTCTGAAATTAGCCGCAGAGTCAACATTGCTGCTTCTCCTCTTGTCCCTCTACAAACCAAACTGATTTTCTCTCAACTCGCAATCTATTTGACTGTTCCATCCCCCTATGTAGTATTTTTGTGTTGCACTGGTCAATGAACGTTATTCGTCTGTATAATGGAATTGACTGCTTATGTTCCGCATAGAAATTTAGGTTGAGGTCCACTTGTTAATTAAGTTAGAAACACATGAGACACGCACAGATGATTCAAACTTTTCGGATAGGTTTGCGCTTTTCCTCCGCCCCATAAATTTTCAGACCATTTAAAGCAACATGTATAAATTCCTCTCGAGTTTCCAACCGGGTCAAAGATTTTAACAGTGACGTTTCGATGGCTTGCTCTGCCATCATCTTCAGACTGAAGTGTCAAGTTTCGGTGAGTGTAAGCATTTATATAGTCTCTGAGGTAAGTCTGTGCAAGTACAAACCGCCTTTTGCTTTCGATAAGACGCGTATCCTGGACCGAGCTGATTGATATTGGGATGGCGGCGGCATTATTTTTTTGGAGGCAATAAACATCAAGATCCAGTGAGAATTTACTTGAATAGAGATTCTGGATTCCAATTGGAGCCTGGCTTGGAACCCTTTGTTTCCCCCGAGGAACGCGAAGCTGAGTCACGGGAGACTAGAGCATGACTAAGCAAGTGGACCAATGGGAGACTGACGCCCTCGCTCCCGCGTCCCCAACTAACCAATCACAGGCGGTTTCTCTCTCTTCTCTCTCTCCTCCCTCTCTTCTCTCTCTTATCTTCTCCCTCTTTTCTTCTCTCTCTCTTCTCTTCTCTCTTCTCTTCTCTAACTCTCCTCTTCTCTCTCTTATCTTCTCCCTCTTTTCTTCTCTCTCTTCCCTCTCTCTTCTCTTCTCTGTCTCTTCTCTTCTCTCTCTCTTCGCTTCTCTCTCTTCGCTTCTCTCTCTTCTTTGACTCTTCTCACTCTTCTCTCTCTTCTCTCTCTTCTTCTCTCTTCTCTCTTCTCTCTCTTCTCTCTCTCCTCTTTCTCATATCTCTCTCTTCTCTTGTCTCTCTTCTCTCTCTCTTCTCTCTCTCCTCTTTCTCATATCTCTCTCTTCTCTTCTCTCTCTTTTCTCTCTCTCTTCTCTCTCTTCTCTTCTCTCTTTCTTCTCTTCTCTTCTCTTCTCTCTCTTCTCTGTCTCTTCTCTCTCTTCTCTTCTCTCTCTTCTCTGTCTTTTCTCTTCTGTCTCTTTTCTGTCTCTTCTTCTCTCTTCTTTCGCTTCTCTTCTCTCTCTTCTCTTCTCTCCCTCTTCTCTTCTCTCTCTCTTCTTTTCTCTTCTCTCTCTTCTGTTCTCTCTCTACTCTTCTCTCCCTTCTCTCTCCTCTCCTCTCTCTCTTCTCTCTCTCTGTCACAGTCTCAGTCGAACCCTGAGCCAAACACTATGCATCCATCCAAGATCTTTAGAAATGTCCTGTAACTAGGACCACTCAGCTAGAAACACATAGTTTTTGAATTATTTTTTTGGAGGGGGGGCAGGTGGATTAACAGGCTAAATGAGGGTGATCCTGAAACAGGAAACTCCCCTTTAATAGCGTAGAAAGAGGATTGGAAAGGGGAGAGGGAGCAAGCCCAAGGGCTATAGTTTAAGGATCCTACCCTCGTGGTGTTTCACCTAAAGAGATGCAGAGGAAACCCCTACTAAACCTGCATCAGGTAGGTCAGCTTATTGGGGACAATTCTCACGCCCTTCCCCGTGAATGACGGTATTTCCCTGAACCAGCTTTACGAGGCAGTTGGCCGACTGATCCAATGGGATCAGTGGACATTTTTTGCCCCGGTATTAGAACCCCAGTACATACATTTCTAAAAAATAGGTGAAGGTGTCTCGGCATGTGAGAACTTCAAAAATCCCAGAGAGAGTGCAAGAGGCATTCCCGACAGAAAGAAATGCCTGCGAGAGAAAACTTTCACAGGCATATTATGATGTAGAGAATTTGTCCAGGGATACCGATAGAAAAGACAAAGAGAGAGCGAGAACGATAGGGATTAAATTAACAAACCCCGGAGATGTGGCCCGTTTATATTTTAGACCTGGCGTATTTTAAAATGGAAAAAAATTAAATTATGACTGGAATGGATCGATGTTATAATTAAATAATTACTTAAACTTCATGACGAGAAACTTTAAAAATGGGAAGTTTAAAGTCAAAGGAAACTTTAGTCAGACCAAGTTTGGAAAACGGGGCAACTTGTTGGGATCCCTATGGAAAAAAATTTCAAACAAATTTGTTAGAGATATCGAAGGAGCTGGAATATTCAACAGAACAGTTTTGGAAACCTTGTTGGGTTAGGATGCCTATAGAAAAAATTCAAAAATATTTGTTGGGGAATGTTGAGAAAAGGGGCCACAGGGGTCATAGGATCGAAAAAGTAGAACAACTAGATTGGGAGAAATTGTCAGAAAGGAAGGAGAAACCAAGGCTGCATTTGTTATTCAAAGCTTATAAAATGCCAAAATAATGGATTGGAAATATCTCCAAAGAGCAAAATTACAGTTATGTAGGTAGATGAGATCATCAATGCAAAGTGAAATGTTGAAAACAAAAAAATAAGAAACAGTAACGATTTAAGTGATCTTAAATGAATTAATATAACGTAATTGTTCTCATGGAAAACTAGTTTGAACTGGTCTGTCTGCAACGTGGTTTCTTTGATTGAGGAAGCTAAAGCCAAGCGTTTCCGTGGTTTACCGAGCGTTGGTCATGACTATTATATATAGTGACCTACACAGATGGTCAGGAATTTCAGTTTGAGCTTCGCGTGCCTTGGATCAGTTACACACAAGGCACTTGATGTAATTTCCTTGGCGTGTTGCGAAGTTACGGAAATTATTATAGCTGCCAACATTATAATTTAAGGAAGTTAACGTGTTGAAATCACCGGCAATTATTTCGCTTTCCGGATTAACATTACTGAAGGCTGTTTCTAAAAGACGGGGAAAATTTTTGGTTCATTTTCTGGTTATAGAAAAGACGGAAGACTTTCCTGCTGAATGGAATTAAGAAAGCTTCTGAGGTTTCCAGCCCGGGTAATGATGTAGAACAGCGACCAGGATAGATAACCCTCCACTATTGAACAATCTCATTCTGCAACAGTAGGGAAGTTGTTGCTCAAGCATTTCCATTTCCGCATAACAAGCATATCCAGAATCCTACAATAGTTGCCAATTTTACAAGACCCTCATCATTTAAAACGTGGCCTATTAATCTATCCCTTCTCTTGTTCGCTCTGTAATATAATTTGAGGGAATCTAAATTATTATTTATTCATGAAGGAGCTTAAGCGCAGACAGGATGCAATACGACGAATGTCTGGCTTAGCTCATCGAAAACTCTGCAGTTTCAACTTGCATCCTGACCCAAGCGTGAGAATGCAAGTCAACTACTTTTGGCAGCCATTTATAATTTCTCATTGGATCCCCACTTCAAAACTGCGTGGATTTGATGTATGAAGATTTACCCCCTCCTTGGAAAGTTCGGGAGAATCTGGACAGTCTTCTGTCGATTGTCGGCTAGGTCCTGGTCTACTCCATACTTTTCTCTTAATATACTTTACTTACCTCTTGAGTGTTGCGTTGTTACTTCTAACACCAGACTCTGATCTGATTGTTAAGGCAATCACGGACCCAACAATCTTTCCTATCTTCCTATCCTTTGAATTCTTCCTTTTCCTTCCAATCGATAACCTATCGATTCATGAGAGCTCTCCCCATATTCCGTTCAGTGATTCTGTCCACCCATTTCAAAGACTTCTTTTCTTTTCCTTTCCGGAATTCCTATCGTTCACGTTCCAACATTTTTAGCAACGATTTCCTAATATTCACACTTATATTTCCCGTAAATAAATTCTTCTTTTACGGAAAGTCTTCTTTGCCTGTCCTATCCTACTCTTTATGTCCACTATACTTCTACCATCTCTGCTTATTACGCTTCCCAAGTAGCAGAATTCCTTAACTTCCGTCCAAATATCCTCTTCGTAATCTAACAGCCTTTTGTATTCCACTGTTTCCCATAGTACACTCCATTACCTTCGTTTCCCCTCTATTAATCCTCATATTGAACTCTTTCTCCAGTACTCCGTTCATTATGGTTTCCACGTCTTCTTATGAGATAACAGCAGACAAGTGGACGAAACCACCATACTTAATATACGCAAGTGCAAACGGTTCACTTTCATGCTACTGATTACCTGGAGAACATAAAGAATTATTTTCTCACTCAAACGAATTTCCTTCGTTTTAAATTACGTACAACAGTAAAATTCCATTTTGATTGCAAATTCGCCCCACATACGAACTGACGGACGTCTTTAGAGGGAATTTCTTGAACCCTTTCCACCTCACGGCCAACCCTGGCTCCGTGGACGTGGATGTAGCAGTAAATGTCAGTCACTTGGAAGGTCGTGAAAATAGTATGGAGAGTATTGGCAGCACTGCTCTTACAGACTTGTTTTCACAAGCTGGTGGTGTGAGTTCCTCTCCTCCACCCTCGTATACAATACGTAGGAAGTGACGGATCGTGCATTCAGGTATACATCAACTCCACGTATAATTTAACGATTTTACAACTATTCAATGTACGATCTACCTTAACCTTTTTTTTTTTATAAAATTTCATATTTTACTTAACTTTTACATTACGATTTTAACTTAAATTTTTGTTTTAAATTAATACTGCTTAAATTGGTGCATCCTTTTTATAGTTTAATTATTTTATATATATATTTTTTTTTTCGCCGGTCCTTTGGTTTATTTTTTTTAGGTAGAGCTATAGTTTTGCCTTCGGAAAAGGATTTTCAACTTTCGTATATTTATATATCGCACTGGAATGAAAGGTTTCCCAAGCAATATTCTACCTCTGAATAATATTAAGAATTTCTCTGCTTAGTATAAACGCTGCAATTAATTTTTAGACGACTAAACATTCAGAGTTTAACTTTGTATTACTTCACAACTACGGTTAGTTTTTATTTTATTTTAAATATATTTTGAATAATCGTTAAATTGTTTCAATTTTTCTTGTTTTGTGTTATTTTAATCCCTTCTTCTCATCATAAGACAACGATACTTTAGTGATTACATAGCTTTGAGACAAGATAGATCGAGTTTATTATTATTATTCGCGTGTTGTTGCTTCATTTATTGGCCGCTGTGTGCAAGATTGGTTTTTCTATTCGGAAGGTTTTTTTTTTTCAAATTCCAGTTCGCAAGAATTGTTGATTTTGATTAGATTATTATTATTAGCTGCTTCAGAAAATTATGCCAGATTTAGAATCTATCTATATTTATAAATAAAACGTTAATTTATTATAATTACAATTTTGTTGATTGTAGGTTTTCGGTCATCATGTGTAACGTGGCTTACAAGTATGATGTTTAGGCGTTTTTCAACCCTTTTCCGATTTTCACAATAGATTAACTACCAAGTATAATTTTATAAAACCAACCTTCGTCACTATTTTTGGGACTTATTCAAGCAATTGCCTTAAATGTCCCTACGAAACCCGCACAAAAATTTAGACTGTTAAAACGTCATTTTTAAAGTACTGACGAGACGTTGGTGTAATTAAATTGTTGTTAATTTATACGTTTGTATCTTGTAGTTATACCACATATTACTTTAGTTATAGATTTATTTCCATGTGGTGCCTCACCTTTAGGTTTCAAGCCTCTTTCTCGTGTTAAGAGTTTAGGAGGGTGAGATTAATGGGTTACCTGGGAGAGAATTCTAAAAGCTGAAGGAACATCGCGGACCCAATAATGTAATGTAATTACAAAATATAGGTTAATAATAAAGGCAATAGAAGAAGTTTGTCAAAATGCAGAAAGTTTGACCTTAAGGGTTTTTCAAGTAATATATGAAACAAGTTAATTTTGTATCAAATATAGTTGAATTTTGTAAATTATAGATGGTTTGGTTTCAGTCTTCTTATAATGGTATACAAAATACTTTAAAATAAAGTAACAAATATAAATTGATCAACAGGAAGGAGTCCACTTGCTTCGTCTCTCCCTTCCAAATATTTCTGTAAATTTTCAATTTATGAGCAACAACTCAATACAACATTTGTGTATTATGTTATTATTAAAGGAATTTATTATCAACAAAGTTGTGTTCTTTCTAATACTCTAAACATACAACAAATTATAATAATCTAAATTTACTAAATTCGTGTAAAACAAAGTTAGGACAAAGAACACAGCAACTGTGAGAAAATGTCTTATTTATTTACTTTTAAGCTAAACTGTTCTTTCACCAATTTTACTATGTGAAAAATTAAACATATAAATAAATACACTGTGGACCGTGAAGAATGGAGGAGAAAATGGAAAGTTGCATTCCTATTCTGGGGGTTCGTGTTTTATGGACCATGACATTCAGCGGTCCTCATACAATTAATAGACAAACACTGTCCTTATTTAGAAATTCGATTTATAGGGATGGAAAATAAAATGCATTAATTTAATAATTTAGAAAGAAGCCTGCGATTCTGAATTTTGAGCATATCTACTGTAAAAGATTGGGGGGATATTATTTAATGCATTTAATAATTGAGTTTAAGCACATACATTTATTAATTGTAAACACAATTAATTTTTAATGTGGGTCGTGCGTAGCTATATTAAGTTCAAAATAATTATTTAAAAATGGGATTGTATTAAAGATCTCAGGGTATTAATGGTTTGGGTGTTGACCACGTGTGGCATATTTTCTGTTTGTTGTTTTCATGTGCGTCTCGCTGAAATTTCCGTGTTGTGGAACTTGAAGCGGCAGGTCGACAATAGTTGCTGCCAAATTGAGGAAACACCTGGACCGATCAAAGCATGCCACCTCACAAAATGTGTCTCCACCACTCTCCTTCAATATCCTCTCAAAAATCTCTAAAATCAGTCCTAAAATTGTCTCCCGCCAGCCTCTTTAAAGCCTTGTCCCCACTTATCACTAAGGTGGCAGGGATGCATATCCTCCAATCATATCCCTTGTTTCATTTGGGGAACACACACACGCCGAAACCGGCGACGAGGAGGTGTCGGAGCTTTATGTCAGCCGCAGTCCCTCTGTTATTATTCCAAGACGACCAGCGACTTGCTCATGCCGGAATATTTGGTATTTAAGTTCCCGTAAATAATAATAAAAAATTGGACGCGGGTTCTACTGCGCTACACTACGTTCTAAATTGTATTATCATTAATCATTAATAGTCAAGAAGAGCCATGTGTGTAACTACCATAGAACGACCTGCATTTTCTTCTAAATTTAAAATTCAACTGCATCTGCCTTGCAATCAACATTTTCTCCAGACAAGAAATTTGAGATCTTATCCGTCTTTGTAGAAGACGCGTTCGTTCGTTCGTCCGTCCGTCTTAACTATTCATTTTACGAACTCACGGAATTGCGGTCAAATTAAAATAACTTGCGCGAAAGTCGTAAAAATCTTTGGCCAATGAGCAAAAAAAAAAGTACTTCACAGGAAGATATTACACTTGTCTCATGTGGTTATACTATTTAACCAGCTGTTCACACGAGGTTACAATCTTCAAAGTTCACAATTTCACCTGCAGCGTTTTACTGGTGTATCGTGCAAAATATCCAAGCGTTTTGCACTGAACTTTTCCAATGACGCTTCAGGTCTGATGCAATCCTCCATGCTAATATATCTTGCGCAAGCCTTATCATTTTCGCATAAGCTTCCAAATGTACTTCGCGTATTCCATCGTTAGCCTCTGCCTTCTGTTCTCACCCCACTCACCTCCCTCCAGTTCATGATTTCAAACGCTTTTTCTAAATCTACAAATGCCATTAACGTAGGCCGGTTTTTTTCTTATCCTGTCTTCTAAAATTAGTCGCTAAGCCAAATTTGCCTCTCTTGTCCCTACATTCTTCCTAAAAGCAAACTGATCTTCTCCTAACTCGCATTCGATTTGACTTTCCATCTTCCTATATACTATTTTCGTTAAACTCGTCTCCCGTCATTCGGAAGGACGTGAGAATAGTAGCCACTAGGGTTTTCCCTGCATCTCTTTAGGTGAAACACCACTAGGGTAGGATCCTTAAACCATAGCCTGGGGGCCCTAGTTAACCTATGCCATTAAAGGGGAGTTGCCTGTTTCAGGATCATCCTCATGTAGCCTGTTAACCAAAAAAAATATTTTGCACGCCTGAGATACTAAACTAATTGTCCTGTTCTGTTCGCATCTATCAGCCCCAATAATAATTATGTTGTTAGAAAAATCCTCTGGTATTCTTCCTGTTTCGTACATTTCGCAAACCATCCCGAACAGCTATGTTATTCCTTTTTTATCAACTCCTCTGGAACATTATTAATTCCCGGTGCTTTACAATTGCTGATGTCTGTCAGTCATGGCACCTGTCAAAGTCTGATCCATCTTCTCTTTTTCTTTTATTACTGACTGATCTAGATTTCCATACCTATTCTAGATTTCCTTCCACCTTTCTCTTCTTTATCCAGAATTGACTTCCCGTGCGCTCATACCGATGTTCTTGCTAAAATGATTGGTCTGATCGATGTTTCTTTGATTTTCCTACAATCTGAGTTTGTTTTTTCCTTTCACCGTGAACTCTTGAAGCACTTTCGGAAACATTTCGTTTATTTCTTTTTAGGAAAATTACTTTGTTTAAAAAAATTTAATGTTTTACTGCGTTTCTATCGCTCCTTTCTTTTACGTTCAACTTATCTTTACGATATCCGTCGTTTAGTATTTATATTACGGTTATCGTCCAACCACTTCCGTTTAGATTTTTTTCCTGGTCTCTACGTTTCAAAGCTAGATTCTATCTTTTAAACTCCAACTTTTTGTTTCCTCTTTCAGATTTCATGGTGATGTACGATGGACCTTGCAAGAGATGAAGGGCGTCGTGATGCAGTTGACGGAATAAATAGGACCAATTAACTGTTTGGATTTTAAAATTTATTATTAATTCATTTATTCTGATCTTAAGTGAAAAAGCGTTGTTATCCATAAAAAAGTAATATGTACCTCTTAAATTTTTCGTCTGATTTACGTAACAATAAAATTGATGACCCGTTTCAGACTTTATTATATAACATCTCTGACCGCGATTGCGTTTCCACAGAAAAATCAGCGATGTTCTCTGTCTTGATCCGCTTCATGATTCCAGCTTTTCTTTTCACCCTTAGTAATTGATGGCAGACGCTTTCCTCTCCTCCTAGACGTGACTTAAATACACGTCTGGATTTTATTACTTAAAAATCCCAACCTCAAAAATTCAACGCTGTAATTAACCAAGAGTAATCGTAAATGGAAATAAAAAACTGACCTCCTTTTATCACAGCTGGGAAATGGCCGACTGTCATCATAGTAGAGCCCTGAGTATGAAGCACTGTCACCGCTACTTTCTGCAGGCGGGGGCAGTGATGTCAGTGGCGTGTCAACATGCGTCAGTGCTGCACTGACAACTGCTGACACGACTGGAGCACTGCCTCACTTTTCTTGGAGCGTGTGGACAGCGTGTCAGTCATGGGAGGCCAGTCAGTGGCAGTTACGGTTGTCAATTATCGATTGTGAACATCGGTGTGTCAGGGGCTGACTATCGATTGCAGCCATGGTAAACAGTTTGTATTTTGCATTTTCAATACGCGTGCAGTTTGGTTTAGTGTGCGATTGGAGTAAGTGAATATTTGTTGTGAACAGCGGCCAGAATTTTGGTTCAGAAAGCATTTAGGATAGAGTTCGTTTGTTGCACCTGTGAGTCTATGAATTTTTATTTAGGTTAACTTTCCAAACATAATTATTGTCCACCCTCCAACGGCACAAACTTTAACTAGAAAAAAAATTACGCAAAAGTATGATGTATAGCTATAAACATACTACTTACTATCACACGTGATGAAAAATAATTCATTTCGTTTTGTTCAGTAATTGACAACTTTAAGGGGAATAAAACAACAAGTAATAGAAACCGAGCCAATTAAACACTGAAAACCAGCTTCAAAGTCCATTTGCTGTTTTTATTATTGCTTGATTTCTGTAGTAATAATATGAAGCAATATTACTAAACAACTGTTTTCGTATCTGTAGCACAGTAGCGTGATACCGAGTTTGACTTTGTCGTTGCGTCTATTCTATCACAAATACAAAGTGACTAGTTCCTGTTTATGGACATTATGCGTGGTACGCGAAAACACAAAGGGGGAAAAATATTCAACTTGATATAAACAATATATCGACACTATGCAACATCAACATTCCAAGCGGTCGTAGTTGCGAAGAATTGGCAGAGAAGTGTAAACATGTGTTCTCTGCCCGTTCTGTAGTGAGTTGGCACAGTGAAGAAGTGGGGCAGTTATCTGCCCAAGATGTAAACGGTAGGCAGTGCACAGCCAAACCAACTTCGACGAACATCACTGCCCCTGCGTGTAAACCAAGCTTACGAGCTTTGTTTGGAGACATGAGAAAGGTCGGGGCCAGGCCAGGCCAGCAGGGCAGGGCAGGGCTTCATTAAAGTTTTTCCTTACCTCCCTACACTTTTTAAAAAATTCGTTCAATATATTGGAGCGTAGGTACATTAATGAAGCTTATATTTTACATTTATGTCTTTCAAGCACTATAAGAAGAGCTTCGCTCCGCTCTTCTGCGATGCGCTGTCCAAGATTTAGCAGAGGTCCACTAATTATTTAACTTTTAACAACGTAAGAAACACAGTTGTATTAAGGCTAGCGGATGGATTTGGGTTTTAACTCTCTTCTAGTATGGAACCATTTGGAGAAACATTTTGAAATCAAGAGTAAGTAGAGGTTCACTAATTAATTATTTTCAAAACACGTAAGACACGCAGATGATTCAAACTTTTTCGGATAGGTTTGGAATGGTTTTCACTGACGTTTTTTTTTAATTTTTTCAGACAATTTAAAGCAACAGTTTGAAATCTATCAGTTGCCAAATTAGAGCTACAATAAGAAAGACAAAAAGAATCCTGACTTCGCCAAACCGCAAGTATGAAATGCTTTAACAAAAGTTTCGTTTACAAATCATGAAATGGCATTAAATACAGCGTAAAATGAGACCTTTTCACAACATTAGCTTCATACGCCATGATACTAAGCTGTGAGATATTCTACTGCCGCCGGCTTTGGCGCGACGGTTCATTGCATTTACAATTAATTACAGTAATATCTTCTCAAAGCTGCAACCTATCGAAATGCACATACTTTCAGTTAAAATTACTTTCTAGCAACGATTTCCTAATATTAACACTTATATTATCCGTAAGTTAATTCCTCTTTTTAGCGAAAGCCTTCTTTGCCTGTTCTATCCTACTCTTTATGTCTACTATACTTCTACCTTCCCAACATCTTATGCTTTTTAAGTAGCAGTATTCCTTAACTTCCGTCAAAATATCCCTTCCCAATCTAACAGCCTTTGTTATTTCTCTGTTTCCCATGCTACACTACCTTATCCTGCATTTCTCCAGTAGACAAGCCTCTTTGGATGATTTGCACTTCCTATCTATCTCATTATTCGATCGTCTGTACTGCTCTTTACCCGTATAATCTCTCACACTTTAATATTTCCGTCTTTCATTAATCATTTTTATTATTTCTCGTGTTATCTACGCTTTCCTGTTTGTCCGAGCTATTCACGCTATTTTTTTCTTCGGCTTATCTTATCGTTTCTTTTCCCTTCAAGTGTGCCCATTTCTCTTGTGTGTTGTTCGTTTATCCTTTCTCTGTTAATCCGCTTTTGATATCTTCTTTGATACTCTGAAGCTCCTCCTCTTGTTTCAGTTTTTCTAATTTCCATCTTTTCGTTTCAATTCGTTTCTGGAATTCCAAATGGCTCTTATTCGCTGTTTTGTCGAGACTGAGGAAGGTGGGTCTATTTCCGAGCTGCGGAGATGTTGTCTCCGTAGACAGTCAGCGGCTTTCCTTGTCTATCTAACCTATTTGACGAAATTAGCCTCTTACCGTCGACAAAGACTTCAATGAAGTGATCCGAAATGGCCTCCTCTTGTAACTGTGCTATTAATTTCGCTTAATACCTCCTTCCAACTGTCGCCACTTTTAATGGCTACATAATTTCCGTAATCGAAAAACGCGTAAAGTCAAAATGTCAAAAGGCCGGCGGTTGCGTGGACCCGCAACATCTGTTATTAGTGACGAGGATTCCGACCACGATGAAGGCACACATTGTCCTAGGTGAGGTTTTCTTTTATCCTGAGATAGTACAGTTATTATTTATAAGGTAAATAATTTAGAGGATTAATTGTATAAATTGTAAAGTCCGTTCACAATCAATTTAAATGAAAGAGAATCGACGGAGCTGTGAACATAATTATATTGGCTGAATATTCCAGTCGGCTGATGACGTCATCGTTTGTAGTCCACGACGTTTCCATGGCTGACACCTGCCATCAAACCAAAGGTAAAGTTCACCTGAGATGTTGGTGTCAGCCATGGAAACGTCGTGGACTACAAACGATGACGTCATCAGCCGACTGGAATATTCATCCAGCATCATCACCGTCGTCGGGAAAATCTATGTTCTCTATCGCGTTTATGTTACTGGCAGTTGGTAACACTTGATTGAGTTAGGGTTGGCGTTGAGTATTAATAGAGTTTAGGGTAGGAGGGAGAATCAGATGAAGAGAAATAAAGTAATAGTTATTTGAAGAGCGGAGAATGAGAGGTACCAGATAACTGTGAAGAAAAAGAGAGAGAGAGATAGAGATAGAGAGACATAGAGATATAGATAGAGATAGGGATAGAGATAGAGAGAGATAGTAATAGAGATAGAGATAGAGAGAGATAGAGATAGGGATAGAGATAGAGATAGAGATAGAGATAGAGATAGAGATAGAGATAGAGATAGAAAGATAGAGATAGAGATAGAGATAGAGATAGAGATAGAGATAGAGATAGAGAGAGACAGAAGAGAGAAGAGAAGAGAGAGAGAGAGAGAGAGAGAGAGAGAAACATAGAGATATAGATAGAGATAGGGATGGAGATAGAGATAGAGAGATAGAGATACAGATAGAGAGACAGAGATAGAGAGACAGAGATAGAGAGACAGAGATAGAGATAGGGATAGAGATAGAGAGATAGAGATATAGATAGAGATAGATAGGGATGGAGATAGAGAGATAGATATAGAGAGATAGATATAGGGATAGGGATAGAAATAGAGATACAGATAGAGAGAGAAGAGAAGAGAGAGATATAGATAGAGATAGAGATAGAGATAGATAGGGATGGAGATAGAGAGATAGGGATAGGGATAGGGATAGAGATACAGATAGAGAAGAGAGAGATAGAGAGAGATAGGGATAGGGATAGGGATAGAGATACAGATAGAGAAGAGAGAGATAGAGAGATAGAGATAGGGAAAGAGATAGAGAGAGAGAGAAGAGAGAAGAGAAGAGAGAGATAGAGATATAGATAGATAGGGATGGAGATAGAGAGATAGAGATAGAGAGATAGAGATAGGGATAGAGATAGAGATACAGATACAGATAGAGAGAGATAGAGATAGAGATAGGGATAGAGAGAGAGAGAGAAGAGAGAAGAGAAGAGAGAGATAGAGATGGAGAGACATAGAGATAGGGATTGAGATAGAGAGAGGGGTAGAGATAGAGAGAGAGAAGAGAAGAGAAGAGAGAGAGAGGGTGAGAGAGATGGGGGAGGGAGGGAGTGAGAATGTAGTGTGCTGGAGGAGGTGGAAGAGGACCACGGCCAGTGTCATTGATGGAGCTGTGGACTAAGGATGTGCTGGAGATGAGTGGAATGTGTACCTAATTGTGAAGTTTCTAAGGTACCACCGGGAGTTGCAGATGATTCTAAAGATTCTGCATCGCTCGGTTTGAATTTTAATTTAATTGTAGTTGTAGCAGTTGATCCGCAAAAATAGGGGCGGAGTAGGGAGAGGTAAATGAATCTTTGGATGAAGATGAGGAGTGGATAGAGTAGTTTTATTTTAGTACTAACTTTGGATGAATGTTGGCTAAGATGACGTTTTCCAGGAAAGTTTAGAGTATAGAATAAGTCAGAGGTAAGTGACGAAGTTTTATTATTATTTGGATTTAAGAGCCAAACAGAATGAATAAGAAAGGGGATATTTGATTTTGAGGCTGAATGGAACTATTGCAGATTTCACAGGTTGATTAGAGTTATTTAGATGGTGCGAAACACCAGAGGTGAAGGAAGAAGTTTTGGTGGAGGACAGCTACGTCATCGGCAAAGAAAAAGGTGTTTCAGTGGATGGATCATGGGGACGCCAGAGGAGATGGAGGAAGGGTTTTGGAGAAACGATTGTTAATTGATGGAGTTTTTTTATTGGGACTTGGAAGCCAAAAGGATATAATGAAATAAGTTTGGTTTTGAGGATGAATGGAACTAATTGCAGAACTGAAGGTTATTTACAGAGATTTGCGCAAAGCTTTGGACAGTGTTCTTCTATTGAAATTAGGGTCTGTGATAGACAAAAAGGCAATTGGAAGGAATTCATATTAACACCATAAAAGACAGGATAAGAAAAAACCCCGTCTTCGTCCCAGACGACGGTCAACTTTCCTCCTTTCCTCCATGCTCTTATGGGTCACCCCATGGCAAAACCCAGCATCCTCCTCCTTGGCCCGTTCTGAGAAAGGAAAGGGGGGCACCAAAATAGAAGTGTTTGTGCCTTTTCGGGATTTTCCAGCGTCGCTCTTTGCCCCCAAAGTTTCACCTCTTGGCTTTGTGTTGCCTAAAAACGAAATAATTATAAAATATAATGCACCGCACTATTAAGGATTTTGTATAGCACTGGAATAAAATGTCTACAGAAGACAGGCAGCAGTAACTAGAATAGAAGATCAAGAAAGTAAAGCCGGAAACCAGAAAGGAGTAAGACAAGAATGCTGTCTGTCATCCATGCTTTTTAACGTATATGTCTAAAAGGCGATGAATGGAAAAGGAATCATACTGAAAAGAGAAAAAAGAAAAGAAAAATCTATTCTTTTCCGATTATATTGTAGTATTAGGGGGAGTTAGAAGAAGACTTGGAAAACCATATTAAAAGAGTTCAATGTGAGGATTGATAGGAGGAAAAACCAAGGTAATGCAGTGTAGTATGGGAAACAGGGGAATAACAAGGTCTGTTGGATTGGGAAGGGATATTTTGATTCATAAGTAGAGTAGGATAGCACAGGCAAGGAAGAGGAATTTACTTACGGGTAATGTAAGTGTGAATATTAGGAAATCGTTGCTAAAATTGTTCCTATGGAGCGTGGCGTTATATGGGTGCGAAACGTGGACGATAGGAGTTGCTGAAAGGAAAAGAACACAATACTTTAAAATGTGTTGATATAAGGTAATGCGATGGGTGAATAGAATCGCTAAGGAGGAATTTCTTCACAGAATAGGAAAACAGCGGACAATATTGCGGACGTTGACCTAGAGAAGGGATAGCTTAATAGGCCAAGTTAAAAGATACGAGGGTCATGTAAAATTAGCATTAGAGGGAAGAGTGTGTGTGGGGTGAGAACAGAAGACCAAGGATAGAATACGCTAAGCAGGATGTGGGTTGTGCTAGTTATCAGGGAACGACAAGGCTTGCGGAAGATAGTTTAGAATGGAAAGTTGCATCAGACCAGACTTAGGATCGAATTCTACAACAACAAAAGAATTTCGGATTTAATTTAATAACCGATCAGATATATTTAAGGACAAGTTTGGTAAAAATTTATTTAACACCAGCTGCGGACTCGGCGTTGCCCCAGTATTTATTTATATTTTTCCGGCACATTATTTATTCCTAGGTCAACAGATGATTCAACCGGCATCGATATACTTCAAATATACTCCCAGTATTTGGAGAGATTCGAAAATACTCCCCATACAATAACAGGGTTAAAATATTTCCAATGCCCTTAAAGGATATAAAAGCTCCCGCACTTGAGGGATGAATGTTAATTTCAATCGCATAATAACAGTCATAATGTAATGTAATAGATAATAGATACGCGTGAATTAATTGTAAGTAAAATTCATCCGTTTCTTGGCTTTTTCTCTGTGTGTGTGTGTAGGTGGAAAAGCTCGAACAAAAGAAGCAAGGGGCGCATTACATAGACAATAGACTGATCCTTCTTTCAGGGACCATCTATAGAAAGTTGAGTTGCTGCCGGGAAGAGGGTGTGGCTAATTTCGAGGACCGGCCGGGAAAAGATACTGTATGAAGATGAGTGCGAGGATTCCCACATTTACATACATGTGTACGGCTTGAGAGAATCACATCAACGTTCCTCCTTCCGTCGCCCGCGGGAAATTGTAGACGTCATATGAATTAAGCATTTGTAACACACATGCCAAGGGGTTAGTAACCCCCAGGGCGATTTACCGAATTTTCTTCTCCATTCCGTCCCTTCAAACATGTTTCCCATAGCAATAAGTTACTGTCGTCACTGTCAAAATAGTGGACCTCTGAGTTTGAAGCCTCACTCTGCCCATTCGGTTTTGACCTACGTTATTGTAAAAGGTCCCATTGTACGCAGAAATGAATGAAATTATACACTTTTAAAATGAATTTTTTTTTCGGGGGAGGGGAGGTCAACAGGCTACATGAGGGTGATTCTCAATCAGGCGACTCCTTTTTAATAGCATAGGAAGGGAATTGAAAAGGGGGGATGCGGCGGAAGGTACAGTAAAGTAGACAAGGGTTGACTAGGGCCCCAGGGCTATAATGGATTAAGGATCCTATCCTCGTGGTGTTTCACCTAAACAAATGCAGGGGGAAAACACTAGAAAACCTGCATCAGGTAGGTCGGGCATTGGCTACTATTCTCAGGCCCTTCCCTGCGAATGATGGGCGACGAGTTTCCTGTGGGGTCGCAGCAGCATTCCCTTTTCCGTGTCCCCACTAATTTCAGAAGACAGTTGGCCGACTGATCCAATGGGATCAGCGCGGACAACTCTTGCCAATTACTAAACCTAAAAAATAAGCCAACGGTCCCATTAAAATGTCTGATTTTTGGAAATTTTTCTTAGGGGAAACTTGGTTCTCTCTCCTATTTCAATGTTCTGACATGCCGAGACCCTTCATTTTCAATAGGAGGTGTATGCGCATGCGCTGATTCCTATATATAGTGAACGCAAGGTGATTGGAATTGTGCGAGCGAACAGCAAACTCCTCTCCCGTCATTCAATCCACCCTTTTACATCCCCAGTTTTCAAATCCCCGTTCCTATGATATTAAAGGCCAGTTTTCTGTTTCAGGATCATACTCTTGTAAACTGTTATTCAAAAATAAATTTCACTGACTTTTATTAATATATACACACAGATAATTACAATTCGTGAATAAAGAATTCGACTTTTCTTTTTGGGTTAACAGGCTACATGAGGGTGATCCTGAAAAAGGAAAGTCTCCTTTAAAAGCTTAGGATGGGAATTGAAAAGGGGGGATGTTGTGGAAGATAGAACAGAACAAGGTAGCCAAGGAACAAGGGCTAAATAGATGCAGGGAAATCCCTAGAAAACGTCCATCAGGTAGGTCCGGCATTGAAGTACTGTTCTCAGGCCCTTCCCTGTGAATGACGGGAGACGAGTTTGTTGTTAGGTCGCAGCAGCATCACCTCCTCCGTGTCTCCACAAATTTTAGTGAGGCAGTTGGTCGACTGATCCAATGGGATCAGCGGACAACTCTTGCGATATGCCTAAGACCTTCTACCCCCAGTACATATATCTCCTAAAATAGGTGAAGGCGTCTCGGCATGAGAGAAGTTTGATAAAAAAAAAACAGAAAAGAGTGCAAGATGCATCCCCGACATGATCAGGTAAGCCCCGCAGTCACTCTGGGCTGAAGCAGCGCCTGCGAGAAACTATCACAGGCATTCTCTTTAAATGAAAAAAAATTAAAAGCATTTTATACTTACGTTTTGGCGAAACAACAGAAAACAGGTAGGGATTTCTGTTTTTCTTTAATATAGCTCCTCTTTTACAACTGATAGGATTCAAACTATTTCTTCAAATGGTCTGAAAGTGTAGCAGAAGTGAGTTAAAACCCTTCGAAATCCATCCGCAAAGTTTAAATCATCTGTGTTTCTTACGTTGTTAAAATTTAATCAATTAGTGGACCTCAACTGACTCTTGTACAGCGCATCGCAGAAGAGTGTGGCAAAGCTTTTTCTTTTTTCTAGCGCCTGAAAGCTATAAATATAAAATATAAGCTTAATTTTTTGGTACGATTATTTAAAAATGTACAGGGAGGAAGGAAAGGTTCATTGGGACGGGAGGGTAAAGTGGGGTGGCACACCCATTCAGGATGGCCTGGCCCCAATCGTATTTCATGGAAGATTTAAACATCATTTCGTCATACTGAAACAATATTCAGTACTTGGAAACACTGCGGAAGTTCGATTAACCTAACACAGCTGCGGAAGGAAGTCGAGTTAAAAAAATAATATAGTTACACACGTGGCCTATTTGTGACGTCAGCCTGCGTACAGAGGCACACAAACACCGGGAAGTAAGATATACGAGTGATTTACAGCGACACAACGGTAAAAAGTTATTAATTCATGGCAAATAGAAACACAAATTGGAGGATAATTATAAGGAATATCAGAATTTGTACGTTTGCAGATTTTCTAATTATTACATATTATGTTCATTACAATTTAGCCTTTATTACCGATGTGAATTAATAACATTCTGGCGGGATTGATAAGATCATCGGCTGTTCAGAAATAGTTTGCGAAATCTACGAAAAAGGAAGAATACCAGAATATTATAGTAGAAAGTCCGGGGCTGATGGATGCGATAAGCACAGGACAGACTCACGCATGGGAAATATTAACTGAAGTAGCATATAATGTGATTTAGGAGATCACTTTGGTTTTAGGAACGAGAGAAGTATAAAAGAAAATACAAGACTATGTTTACGGCAATTGTCGATTTATAAAAAAGCATTTGATAATGTGAACAGCAACTCACTATGAAGGATTGTGAAGAGCGCTGGAATAAAATCTCGAGAAAAGAGACTTATACATAACCTCTATAGAAGACCAAGGAAAGAAAGCCGTGAACAAGAAAGTAGTAAGACAAGGATGCTGCAGTCTGTCACCCGTGCCGTTTAACTTATATATAGAACAGGCGAAGAAGAAAGTTAAAACGGAAAATGGAAAAGCAATCTTCTGCAAGGAGAAAAACTAAAAACCTTTCGCTTTGCCGACGATGTTGTAGCATTAGGGCGAGTCAGAATAAAAGCTTGGAAACCATAATAAATGGCATGAACGGAGTCCTGGATAAACAGTTCAATATGAGGATTAATAGAGGGAAAACCAAGGTAATGGAGTCCAGTTTGAGGAATAGAGCAATAACAAATGATGTAAGATTATTAAGGTATATTTTGACGGAAGTTAAGGAATCCTGCAACTTTGGAGGGTTTAATAACTAGGGATGGTAGAGGTATAGTAGACGTAAAGAGTAGGATAGCACAGGGAAGGAAGGTTTACGTGAAAAAGACAAATTTACTCACGCGTAATATAATAAGCCGTGAACAAAAAGGGGAGTAAGACAAGGATGCAGCAGTCTGTCGCCCATGCCGTCTAGCTTAAATATAGAACAGGCGAAGAAGAAAGTTAAAACGGGAAAATATGGGAAATGAATCATTCTGCAAGGGAAACAAATTAAAACCCCCACGCTTTGGTATTGGGAGAATTAGAAAAAGAAAAAAATTGTAAACCTTAATAAATGGCACGAACGTGGTCAATCTGAGGAGGTAAAGGAGCGTAGCGTAGGATACAGTTGAATAACAAAGGCTGATATGGTGGGAAGGAAGTTACTAGAGTAGGATAGCTTAGACATGAAGAGAATTTTCTTAAGGCCAAAAAAGTATAATTAGTAAGAAGTATAAGTATGAAGTTGCTCGTTATATATGGTGGTAGGAAGTTGCAGAAAGGAAACGTTGTGCTATAGAAGAGTCAGATAAGTGGATAGAGTAACTAACCTAGAAGCGGTAAGTGGAATAAGAGAAGAGAGAACAATGTCGAGGATTTTGGAGACATGAGGATGTTGTATAGAGCGAATAGGGAGGTCAGGGATGTAATGGAGATACGCGTCAGTCTAATCTAAGGAACAACGTAAAATACTCTAGAGGCAAACAGCGAGGAACATGTTTTGGAGGTGGAGGGGGTAGGGGAACAGAAACGATTAAATACGAACATATTTACAATATTTTAGGTTATTATTTACAATCTAGAGGGCAAAACAGTCAAATTATGACACCAGAGGCATAATAATTTGATCTGAAACGGAAACAGTAAATATTCCTCTCCTGAATTGTTATACTTTACAATTCATTTACAAATATATTAAAATTAAAATGACTAAAACTGAATAAACGTGTATACTTATAGTTCTCCCATATTTAGTTCAGACCTTTATTGACTTTCTTAAAAATTGCTGTTCCAGAATTACCTTCAACTCTTGTAATAATTTAAACTATATTTGTAATAATAAATAATTTAGATAAACAGGATGATTCATGCTAAATTAGACAGCAATTCCTGTTACGTTGGTCAAACCAAACGCTCGTTAAAATCCCAGCACTAATGAAAATAGTAATCTAATTGAACCATTAAATGCACAAAGCTATTCAGTCATGTGGAAACATATACAAGTGTATATAAGCAACCGTAAAAGTGTTAGAAGCCTGGTTGTTGAATGAAAACTTTTTAGATGAGTGAGACGTTTCAACCCGTTACATTCGGCCATTAACGCTAAAAATGTCAGAAGTTATTAGAAAAAAAATCATTATGACTGTCAACTATTGTAACCTTTGTGTTTCACTCAGTGTTAAATTTTTCCTTTAGTATTACAAAGATTACCGATACAGTTACGACGTGGTATGAACCACTTTCCTCGTTTCATGGATAAATGATTCACACCTTCTTAACGTATTGATTTCGTAAGTAATCGGTCAGGTCTAAGGTCCGACTTTTTTGCAGATGACTGCTGCTGTGTAATTTACAGGGAAATAACTGGGGAACAAGACTCCGCAGCTGACTTAGATACTCTAAGGACATGGGCTAAGCGAAATAAAATCAAAATCAACAATAGTAAAAGTAAGGCGATTAGTTTTACTAAAATGTGCGTTCTATATGCCTTGATATATAAAATAGATGGGGAAACAGTGATCCAGGAGACAAACTGTAAATACCTAGGCATGCGTTTATTTTAAGAGTAATCTGGAGGCAGGTGAACTATGCTACACTTTGCCATGAGAACACTCGACAAGGGGATGCGAAATATAAAAGGCATGGCATATTTGTCATTAGTACACTTGCCCACTTATGGTGCAGCATGCCCCAGGATAGGGCAAATAGAATCCTTAGAAAGGGTGCAAAGAAGGGCCGCAAAATTCGTACAAATAGGACCTGGGCATGGATGGGAACGGAAAGGTAAAGCGACTAGGGTGGGATAAGAAGAGAAACAGCTACGCTACACATTCTCTACAGAGACTTTGCAGGTCAGAAACCTTGGCAGGGAATCAGAGATAGAATGAGGAGAGATCACTTGTTTAAATTACACGCAAGGAACCAAAAAACAGACGTTGGAAAAATACTCATTCGTAAATAGGACAATTAAGAATGAGTGGAACAATCTGCCTGCAGGAGTGTTTTAGGGGATGAACTTCCTCTAACAGAAACGGAAATTTCGACTCAATCTAAGTTTTAGTGTAGTGTAGTGACGTCATCAGCGCTGCTAAATCTCTAAAGGTATACTACAGTGAAATATATTTCCAGTGTTTTTATGTTTTGTTTCTTTTTTTTTTCAGGCAAAACCAATACTATTCTTTTTTAAAAAAATAATTCCTAATAATATGATTCCACACTTATTTATTTATATCGAATATAATTATACTTTCAACTATAGGTTAAATATGGTCCTTACGACCAGTTTATTAATTATTGTTTAATTTCTATGTATCTGCCACCAGGGGCGCGGGCATCTGACCATTTGTAGATTTAATAAATACAATACAAATACAAGAAGAAGAAGATGTGGTGAATGATGAAGAGTAGGAGGACACGATCCGAATTTGGCAGATCTGATCAACGGTAAAATGCCAGGAATTGATAACATTCTAGCAGACTTGATAAGGTGTAATCCCATGGCTGATCAAGATAGTTTGCGAAATCTATCAAACAGGAAGACCAGAAGACTTTGATAAAAACATATTTATACACTTACCGAAGACGATTGGGGCTGATATATGCAGGACAATTAGTTTAGTATCTCATGAAGTTAATATTTACGAAAATAGTATAGAGAAGGATGGAAAGCAAACAGATGAGAGTTAGCAGAAGATAAATTTAGCTTTAGGAAGAATTAATGTAATACTGACTGCGTTTAATTTTAGAAGACAGGATACATAAAAAGGCAGGTGCACGTTCATGGCATTTTTAGATTTTGAAAAAGTGTTTGATGAAGTGAACTGGAACACACTATTAAGGATTTTGAAGAGGGCAGGAATAAAATATCGAGAAAGAAAACTTATTCATAAGGACTACAAATGGCAGTCAGCTGTAATTAGAATTGAAGTTGAAGTTAATAAAGGAGCAATGAAGAGTGGAGTATAACAAGGACGCAATCAGTCGTCCATCCTCTTTAACTGATATATAGAACAGGCGAAGGAGAATGTTAAAACTCAATATGGAAAAGAAATCATACTGCAAGGAGTGTTATTGTAGCATTAGAGAAGCCAGAAGAAGAATGTGAAACCATAATAAATGGCATGAACGTGGTCCTGGAGGAAGAGTTCAGTATAACGATTAAAAGCGGGGAAAAAATACAATATATTGCAGTATGGGAAACGGTGGAATAACAAGGTCTGTTGGATTGGTTTAGTGAAACCAGATAGGGAATTAAATTCTGAAGATGTTCCCTTCTATTAGTGTCGAAGCGATCCTAACACTTGGCGTTAATAAAACATGATACACGAATTTATTAAACACAGGAAGTTTAAGAAACAAAGTGAACCAATTAAAAACTTTAAATACCCGTTAAGGGCCATTCCCTAAAGATGCTGATGTCGCATCGAAACGTCGGACTATCTCAATTATATTATATATATATTTAAAATTCCCCATTTCAGATCCTACGGAAAACAATTTCCGTTCTTCTACAACATTAGCGATTAGAAAACTATACATTTTTAACATTTAATTGGGAAAGATAGCTGATATGATTTAATATTTGTATGTTATATATTTAAAAAGTACCAAGATATGATGTAATTAAATAATTCACTTTAATTTGTCTTTTGCTGCTTTAAGAAGGATTCTATTGGATTTAAAATGCTCTAATTTATATTAATTTATTATTTTAAGATTATTTGTCTTCAATTATGTACCTTATTTTGTTCACTTGACGTATTCTATTTCCTCAATCGAGGACTAAAGGAAACAACAATAAACCTAAATCTTTTTCGCAGACGACAGGGCCATCTCCTATGAAACCTCCTCCGATTTCCAACCACTCAATAACCTAGAACAATGGTCCAAACAAAATCTATAACCATCCCGTTCACAAATTCACATCTATCTAAACAATTCATTAATCCCTACAAATACGGAAACCACCCACCTACCCTCGGAATCATGTTTGACTATCCTGGAAACCTCACATTAATTTTCTCCTCTCCAAAATAAACAAAAAATTCAGAACTCTATATCCTCCCTCCTAAACAGAAAATCCATCCCCTGTCTCACCTGGTCCTGTGCCTCCTCCAACAACCAAAACCCATTCAAACCACTACGCACCATTACAAACTCTCTAAAGTAGGTTATCTTAACGTTATCATGTTAATTATATACCTCTTTTTTAATACTGTATCGTTATCGTCCTCTGTACGATAAAAGTTTGTTTTTGTTTAAAAAAAATCAGGCCAGTCTTAGGAATGAATACCATAAAAACAACAAAAATATTAGTAATTTCACAACACTCCTATACAGTACGAGTAAAAACCGTCAAAGTATCTTACATGCTAAGACGAGTTTTAAATGTACATATTTTTCTACTTCCATTTCAATCATCTATTTAGAAAAAATTAAATGGGTCAAACATCGGTAGAGAAAAGTATAAGGTAAGGGAGGGTAGGAGAACCCAGGGGATTTCCATAGTGTAATTTTTTGGTACTAGTTTAGGGCGTGTACAAGTTGAGGGTCAAACGCGGGACGTAAAATCATATATTTGCTGCTATTTTTTCCTTTGATACCATGAAATAAAATATACTTTTGTTACTTCTGTATGTAATATGTAAAGTTTTTAACCTAAGAATTTCCAAGCACAAGACGATGAATTATAATTTTGTCCGTCGCATATCATTTCAAGGAACAAGTATTTAGCTACAATTTTCGTCCAGTTCTGGATTATTGTCTGCGCTCCGTCGGATGCCAACAGCACTTCATAGACCTATTCTTCTGTTCTTGAACGGCCATTTTATCTTTTGCTATTGCTTACTTTTACTTCACAATTTCGTTCCTTTCGTATTTTAACACCAATTTTACCTCTTCTAGTTTTACCAAACAGAAAATAAGGTTCCAGCTCGTATTCAAAACCGAACAGAGAACATCATCGTCATCAGTAGATGGTGCATGTGCTTGATTGTGGGTCAAATTTTAAACCAACCCCTTTGAACCTTCAGAGTATCCTTTTATTGATGATTTCTCCTGCAACGTTCTTCTTTGTACACTATTATTTATTTTATTTCATATCCTCCCAGTGTCTGCCCTCGCATTTCTCTTTTTCCTTGTTCTTTATCTTCTAATCTATGTTCAACGCCATTTATTATGGTTTCCAAGTCTTCCGATGACTCCCCTATATAGTACAATATCGTCGGCAAAGCCTAAGGTTTTTTATTTCTTCTCTTTGCAGTACGTTTCCTTTTCCATATTCCGTTTGAACATTCTTCATCACTTGTTCTGTAATATATATATATATATATAAGTTAAAAAGCATGAGCGACAGACTGCTGCATCCTTGTCTTACTCATTTCTTTGATTACGGTTTTCTAATCTTGGTCTTATATTCTAATTACTGCTGCCTGTTTTCTGTAGAGGTTATGTACAAGCCTCTTTTCTCGATAATTTATTCCAGTGCACATCAGAATCCTTAACAATTTTGTTCCAGTTTACATTAACAAACGCTTTTTCTAAATATACAAATGCCATGAACGTAGGTTGGGCTTTTTCTTATCCTGTCTCCTAAAATTAGGCAAAAAGTCAATATTGCTTCTTGTCCCTTTATTCTTCCTAAAACCCAACCGATCTTCTCCTAACTCGCATTCAATTTGACGTTTCATTCTCCTATATACTATGATACGTTTTTACTAAACGTTATGAGATAAGGAAGGGCGCTGCGGGAGTTTCCTCTGCTGCAGGCATTGCTTCAGCCCAGAGTGACTGCGAGGCTCACCTCATCATGTCGGGGATGCCTCTTGCACTCTCTCTCCCTCTGGGTACTTTTTTATCAAAGTTCTCACATGCCGAGAGACCTTCACCTATTTTAGGTGGTATCTGTACTGGGGTCTAAGACCTTGGGCATATGGCAAGATTTGTCCGCTGATCCCATTGGATCAGTCAGGGGCCAACTGCCTCCTGAAACTGGTGGAGACACGGAGAAGAGAATGCTGCGTCCCCACAGCAGACTCGTCTCCCATCATTCACATGGAAGGGCGTGAAAATAGTAGCCAATGCCCGACCTACCTGATGCAGGTTTTCTAGGGTTTTCCCTGCATCTCTTTAGGTGAAACACCACTAGGGTAGGATCCTTAAACCATAGCCCGGGGGCCCTAGTCAACCCTTGGCTACCTTGCTCTACCTTCCACATCCCCCTTTTCAATTCCCTTCCTATGCTATTAAAGGGGAGTTGCCTGCTTCAGGATCACGCTCATGGAGCCTGTTATCCAAAAAAAATACTAAACGTTATACCCAAGGAAATTACAGCTGTTTTTTTTCTTTTATTAATTCGTCTTCTTGTAGGTAATTTTCTCCTTGACTATTTTTTTCTCTTTTGTAATCCTAATCACTTTTCAACCCTTTCCTTTTATTTTTTTCTGTATGGAAACTTAAATACCTTGTATAAATTTTATTGAGGTGCGTCCACGTCGTTTGAATGTTTAACTTGACTCAAAATAATGTAGCCATCGGCGTAATGTTTTATATTTGATTTGATCCCGACGGCCAAATTGTTTATGCATGTTGTTTTTTGTTGTTGCCGTATTAAGTCTTAAGACTTATCTACTGGACTGATGCATCCCACCCTCAGTCACGTGATCTCTGTATTATTACTAATATTCTTTCCTGTTTCTTATGTAGATTACCATCAGGTACGTCTTGGTGATTGCAGTGTTCCTCGGGTACGCGTGACATGTGAGAACTTTGATAAAAAAAATACCCAGATAGAGATAGAGATTGCAAAAGGCATTCCCGACACAATCAACTTCCCTTTAATAGCATAGGAAGGGAAGTGAAAATGTGGGGATGCGGAAGGTAGAGCAAGGTAGACAAGGGTTGACTTAGGGTCTTTCACCTAAAGAGATGCAGGGAAAACATTAGAAAACCTGCATCACGTAGGTCGGGCATTGACTATTATTCTCACGCCCTTCCCTATGAATGACTGGACACGAGTCTCCTGTGGGGTCGCAGCATTCTCTTATCCGTGTCTCCACAAGTTTTAGGAGGCAGTTAGTCGACTGATCCAATACCAGGATCAGCGGACAACGCTTGCCATATGCCCAAGGCCTTCGACCCCAGTACAGATACCACCTAAAATAGGTGAAGGTCTCTCGGCATGTGAGAGTAATGGCGCGTTTTACTCTGTGCTACAGGATTTTCTTAATCGTCCTTCTAGTATTTAAATGAAAGTTCCTGCTGCAAAAAGTGTTGAAAGAGCTGCTGCTGCCAACCTTGTAAAATAGCACATCACATATCTTTAACATTTCTATTTACTTTTTTCTGCTCTATTGTTTGTTTGTGTTCATGTATGGCGCTGCTGCTGCTGGAGCAAGGACAGTTTCCTTCCTGGTCCAAGTAGTTCGAAACTCCTCCATTGCGTGTTTCTCAGTGTGTGCTTCTTTGTGTTTCCCAGTGTGTGTCCGTGTTGTGTTTATATTGACTTTTGTCTATATACATTTTCTTTTATTAACTTATTTTAAGATTATTTGTCTTTAATTATGTACTTTATTTTGTTCATTTTTAATCTTTAATGTATGACGTATCCTATTTCCTCAATCGAGGATTAATGGAAACAACAATAAATCTAAATGTAAATCTAAATACATTATATGGAGCATATACAGGGACGGAACGTCAAGTAGAATGAAAGCTAAAAGAAGATGAGTTTTGTTTTAGGAAGAATGTATGGACAAGAGAAGCAATATTGACTTTCAGTCTAATTTTAAAAGACAATATAAGAAAAAACAGGCCTACGTTCATGGCATTTGGAGATTTAGAAAAAGGGGTTTGATAATGTGAACTCTAACACACTATTACGGATTTTGAATGGGAAAAAACTAAAACATTGAGAATGAAGTATTATACATAACCTTTACAGAAAACAGGCAGCTGTAATTAGAAATGAAGATAAAAAAAGAAAACCGTAATTAAGAAAGGAGTAAACCAAGGATGCTGTCTGTGGCCCATGCTGTTTAACACATTTATAGAACAGGCGATGAAGAAACTTAAAACGAAATATGGAAAAGTTATGACATTGCAAAGAGAAGAAATAAAACCCATCGCTTTACCGGTGATATTGTGGTCTTAGTAGGAGTCAGAAGAAGACGTGGAAACCAAAATAATTTGCATGAACGTGGTCCTGGAGGAAGATTTCAATATGAGGATTAATTGAGGGAAAACCAAGGTAAAGGAGTTTAGTATGGGGAACAGTGGAATAACAAAGGCTGTTAGATTGGGAAAAGATATTTTGACTGAGTTAAGGAATTATGGTACTTGGGAAGCGTAATAAATAGGGATGGTAGATGAGTAGGATAGCACAGGATAGCAAGGAAGAGGCATTTACTTACGGGTAATATAAGTGCGAATATTAGGAAATCGTTACTACAAATGTTGGTATGGATACGAAACGTGGACGTTAGGAGTTACGATTACCCATAAGTAAATTCATTCTTTTTCGGGAAATCCTTCCTTACTTGTGCTATCCTATTCTAGTTATTACGCTTCCCAAGTACCAGAATTCCTTAACTTCCGTCAAAATATCCCTTCCGAATCTTACAGCCTTTGTTATTCCACTGTTTCCCATACTACACTCCATTACCTTGGATTTCCCTCTATTAATCCTCATATTGAACTCTTTCTCCAGTATCACGTTCATACCATTTACTATTGTTTCCCTTATGACTCCCCCAATAATACAATATCGTGGGAAAAGCGAAAGATTTTTATTTCTCCTCCTTGCAGTATGATTCCTTCTCCATGTGTACCTTCGTTATAATTATATTTTTCATCCCTTCTGGTTAAAAATTTGGCACCCAATGGTACGAGCTATAATCTGATCATTTTGGACATGGAAAAGGGGAAAAAAACTCCATCCCCTCACAGTAATATGCTCTCCCATCAGTTTCCCAAGAAAATCCCTGATGCGTGTCTTCTTCTTCTCCTTCTTTTGAGGCGCTACGAGGCATAACATGTCTCCTTTCATTTTCTTTTCTGGACCTAAGACGTCCGAGGCACCTAATTATCACTTAGTCTCTCCGCCTGCCGCTTTTTTTTTATTTGAAAGAGGTCATCCAATGGATAAACCATTTTTTGCATTTCTTTCATCACTCGTTCTGTGTAGATGTCCAAACCAACTTAATCTGAGAGATTTTCACGTGATTCGCTAAATTTGTCTACTGAATTATTTTCTAGTCTAATTCATCATTTGTTCGTATCTTCCAGTTTCCTCACAAGAGTTTAACTGGACCAAAAATCGTTCTCAAAAAACTTCCTTTCTTACGATGTTCTTCTCTTTCGTAATGTTCAAGTCTCGTCTGCGTAGGTGACTATTGGTTTTGTTACCGACGTATACAATTTCAATTTTGCCTTTCTGGATAGTAACTTGTATTTTAAGTGGTCTCTGTAAGCAACTATTTTTCTCTTTAAACTCTTATTGTATGGAGTTATTCACATTAAGAATTGTTCCTAGGTATCATCTGTACAACCCTGATCGGTCTCTTCCTCACCGAAGATGATCGTTGGGTTGAAATAGAAGGAAGTCGGTTAATCAAATAGAACAGTGCAGTACAGTATGAGGGGAAATATCAGACATCGTCCAAGAAAGACTTTCCCAGTTCTTACAGGTGGAGGGAAGGGAAAGGAGGACGACGCTCGGCGGAAGGAAACTTCAGGCAGACGGAAACGTCAATCCTTGAGACAAACAGACCCTCCAGTTGATCACCGCGTGGGAAGAGCTTCTTACTTTTTTTGGAAACGTGCGATTATATCCGACAGTAATTACCAAATGTTGAAACGACGGCCAAGCCCGCCCCACCCCCCCTCTGCGGTCATTGATACGGTTATCAGAAACCGTCGACTAGGAACAAGGGCTAAATAGATGCAGGGAAATCCCTAGAAAACGTCCATCAGGTAGGTCCGGCATTGGGTAGCATTCTCAGGCCCTTCCCTGTGAATGACGGGAGACGAGTTTGTTGTTAGGTCGCAGCAGCATCACCTCCTCCGTGTCTCCACAAATTTTAGTGAGGCAGTTGGTCGACTGATCCAATGGGATTCAGTGGACTACTCTTTTCGTATGCCCAAGGTCTTAACCCCACTTCATACACCTCCGAAGGTGTCTCGGAATGTAAGAACTTCGAAAATAAACCACAGAGAATTAGAGGCATTCCTGACGGAGTAAGGTGAGCCCCGCGCTCAACAATCTGAATGAGAGATAGAGGGTCGCTGTCGGCCTCCGAAAGTCGGAGCAACGGGTTGTAGCGCTGTAGGACCACTCCCCTTACTTTGCTCAAGTTTTGTAATTTTTAATGATATCACAAGAACATTCTAAGTGGTGACAGGAAGGTAAAAAGGAGTATTTCCGGGTACCAGGCTGGCAGTGCTATTTATAATTATAAGCTTGCTTTTGCACAAGTAACATTAACCCTCCGAAATTACCGAAGGACACTGTCCCCTGTGTCACTCACGGGGATATAAATCACGTGCGATAGTGTTTTCTCTTGGAGAAGGGATATACGAGTAGAGCTGGGGGGTGAGGAGCCGTTAAAACTGAATACGGAATAGGAATCATACTGCAAGAAATCAAAACCTTACGCTTTGCCGACGATATTGTAGTATTAGGGGAATCAGACTAAGTCTTGGAAACCATAATAAATGGCACGAACGTGGTCCTGGAGAAAGAGTTAAATATGAGGATTAATAGAGGGAAAATCATGGAAATGGGGTGTAGTAGAGAGTACGATGCATTCCCAAACGTCATCTGCGCAGTCAATCTGGTTAGATAACTTTCACAGACATCCGGGGGGGGGGGGTTAGCAGGCTACATGAAGGTGATACTGGAGCAGGCAACTCCCCTTTAATAGCCTAGGATGCTGAAGGTAGATCAAGGTAGCTAAGGGACCCCCGGGCTGAGTTTTAAGGATCATACCCGGTGTTTCACCTAAACAGATGAAAACCTGCATCAGGTAGGTCTCAGACCCTTCCAAATGACGGGAGACGAGTTTGCTGTGCCCTTAAGGTATATAATATGTCTTGACTTGGCTACGTTTAATGTATTCAATTTACAGAATGATAAATTCCTCTCACGCACACATACTTGAGGAATCATCAATATAATATTATTATCTAAAAATGTGTTTTCATGCGATTTTCAGGTGGATGAAATCTTTTTCCAACGGTACGGGAGTCACATTCGTGAGCTAACATCGAAAACGTTGAGCCCTACTCTAGGTACAAATTTCTATTTTGGTGGCGCTTCAGGTCCGCAGTTCATCATGACAAGTGAGGTGAGTCAGTGACGTCATGACTGGTACAGACGCTCACAAAGCCGTATGTGAGTCGCAAACCACTTATAATTATTTAATGGTCTGGGATTATTCACTATTATCAATTAAACTCTTTGGAAAAATATAGTCTGTCACATATTCTAAAATAATAAAATCCATTTCCTTTCACTTTAATGTTGATCTCACTCAGGTATTGTATTTATTATTCCTAGAGATGGTCTGGGTTTTGCCCCGTGGTAGTTTGTACATAAAATTAAAAGGTAAATTATTGATGAACTTAAAGTACAAAGATAAATTACAGAAAAAAAATTAAAAATACAATTTTAAAACATGTAACGTCCTTTTTTCTGCAAAATAAGCAGCTAACTTGTCAGTGTTTCTAACTTTTTTTGTAAACGTTTGTATTGTTAGGGAAAGCCTGTAGTAGCCTTGCAGTCCCTTATCACCCTGTTTACGATGGAATATTTGCCCGCATGCGTTCTTTGGTCCCCTTCCTTTATTTTGTAATTATAGTCGTTTTTAGAGAAAAATTTAGGTACAATTAGCGGCTCATTTCTTCCTGAGCAGGCCTTGTAGATTCTAGCCTCTTTCCTCCTATCACCGACTGGTTCCTATTTAGTTTCGCCCCCACACAAAACCTACCCCAGCCCGTTTCTGAATTTCATCCAGGGCCTTTGGTTGTCTGTAAGGATCCGTACTTGCTGCCACCATGTTCTAACACAGGTATAACTAGAAAAGTGTCTTGTACTTTTCTTCAATATTCTGTTGATGAAGTGTAACGACCTCCATCATCCCTTTACGTGTTCGGCCACAGTTTAATTTCCTATTAAAATTTACACCTAAATATTTACAGGTTTTTATTTCCTATTTTATATTCCCCGGGGATGACGATTTTACTCTTAGATGGATTTATTCTCTATTATTCATTTCCGTCCACTGATGTATCTTATCTAAATCTGCTTGAAGAGCGATTTCTTCATCCATATACTCTACATAATTTTGTAAATTATGCAGTCGTCGGGGAGAAATTGGATTTTATAATCTCTTCCCGTCATTCACAAAAGTCAAGAACATTATTGGCCCGCTTACACTTCCCTGCCAGCGGTACACCACATGTAATAGTTCCTCATTTACCCAGGACTCTAAGAACGCGATTGTTCAAAAATTCCCTAATCCGTTCAATTAAGCGATTATATATTCCCGATTCCTTAAGTTCATCGAACAGAATACCGTGAGGTACTGCATGGGAAGACTTGGAGAAATCTATAACTACGGCGCCTATTCTTCCTCCATCATAGGCAATGTCCTGACGCATGAATATCCCGGTCTAAATCCACAGTGTTCAGGATACATCCATTCCCTCTGTTCCCTGTGTTTAACTATCAAGCCTTCTAATTGTTGCACAGTAACGACTCTCCGACCTGTAGTTTCAAGTTTCCACCCTCGATCCCGATTTGTATATTGGCACTACTGTCGCGATTTTCCAGTCGGATGGAACTCCAGTATTGTTGACCGAAATTTCAAATAGTCGTGTGTGGTTCGTAACGATGGCTTCTACCCCTAACTTAATCACTTCTCCAGAAATATCAACTGGCCCAACTGATTTATTAGGCTTAATTTTATGAATATTCCGACTTAGTATATTAGTTTTAATTTTAAATTTTGACGTGTTATTTGAGAGTATTCAATATCTTACAGTATTAACTGCCTTTTCCAGATCCTTAATTACACGGCGACTTTAGTGTACACTGCGGCGTATGAACTGACCTGGGATTTGGGAATCGTCACAGCCGAATCCCTGCTGGATGACATCAACGGCCATTGTGACGAGCATCTGGTGGACCTGCGAGAGGAACTCAGGGTGAGTCCAAGTTAACTCTTGACTACTCCAGCCAGCCTCCGTGTGACTGGAATCCTTGACGGATGTTCCAGAACGCGTCGTGTGTGGAGACTCGGCTGCGGAACATGGTCACGTGGAAGGTGAAACGCGCCATCGAGGTCGGCCTGCAGAAGGCGTCACGTGACTGCGTCAGCATGTTGCCGACTTTGTGCTCCTCGGAGGTGAAGCGCCACTGCACCAGGGACTACGAGGCGCGACTCAGCCAACTGACCAGCGACTACTTTCAAGATTTGAGCGTCTTAGTCAGCGACGTGAATGACGTGTTTCCCAAATATGTTGACCATTTGAGCAAAACTTTTAAGGACGTAGAGCCTGCGTCTGGTAAGACTCCTCTTGACGTCGTGGCTTTACTAGTGATTGACTACGTGTCCTTGTTGCAAGGCATGTCTTATCATGTCAAGAGGTTGTACATTCTCATATCCTTCGTCTCCGGAGTTTTGGTTAAACCGTTTACATTCCACAACGTTCTAAATCAGTATGCAAACCTGGCCATCATACCATCGACCCTGACGATAAAAACAAACACCGTATCTCAGAATGACTTGACGTGGGGCATAATCAGGTCCACGACTGGTTCCGTGGACTTTCCATGTTCCTACTACAGATTCTCCGGAAAACATTACTCGCGGAAATTTCTTACTGAATGCTTCAGAGACAAAAATTTGCAGTCGAATAGCGAGCTTCTGCTGTGCGCTTCCTCAGACTCAGCTGAGAGGCCGCTGACCTGGTCGACGCCTCCTTACCTCTACTTTGACTCCCGGTGTCTGTGCGTCGCGACCAACGGCAACACCGACTGCGCGGTCAAGGCGCCCTCAGGAGTCCATCTCCACTTCTACTGCTTATCCGTGCTGCTGAGAGACTTACAGAGGCCCGCAGTCACGTACCTGGACTACGCCAACTTCGCCAACTTCCTCTCAACAACCTACAGAAGTCTGTGCTCCAGTATTCCTTCTGAAATTCGCTTGCATCACATCACTCCCACGTTGTGTTTCTTCAAGGGCCTGGTCAACAAAGATCTCAACTGCTCGGAGACTCTGATAATAGACAATTACAACTACACTCTGCTCTGTGAGGCGTTGTTCATCATGGGACTTGTCTCCTGTCACGATAAGGCCAGCGATGACATTGACGTTTCTTACTACGGCGCCGGGGACTCACCGGTGGTGATGGTCCTCACGTACTTGGACATCGCTGTGCGTGCCCTGACTCTGGTCACTTACCTTTCTTGTCCGCAGCTGCGTAACCTACCAGGGAAAATGCTTATAGCCTACACTATGACTGCTCTGCTCAAGCTCGTGGTTGTCCGTGTCAGTCTCCATCCAGACTCACTGAGCCGCGATGAAGCTCGGATGGTCCTCGTCCGCTATGCGCTGTTGGGCTGGGTCTTGCCCGCGGCCTTGTCCACAGCATTCTTCTGTATGGACGAGTTCCTGGACACTCCCGTCAAGTTCGGCCAGCTGATGTTCGTGCTGTGTATCTACTCGGCGCTCTTTGCAAACCTCTATATGTTCTATTATAACTTTTCTTTCTACTATGACGTCAAGGTCAGCGTCCAAGATTCTCTGCCGAGTTCGAAGTCGCGGAATGTCTTTGCCGACCTTTTCAATTTCGCCCTGAAGACGTCGCTGCTTACGGGGGCCGGAATCATCATCAGACTCGTCTTCACGCAAATCCAAAGCCTGGAACACGTGCTCAGCTATTACCACGCCCCAGGGCCTTCTGTTCTTCCTGCTCTACGGCTGCAACTGTGAAGCGCGGACCTTTTGGATCAGCGTCTTCTGGTCAACACTAAGTCGTTGTCGTATTCGTCAAACTACGTCTCTGCAGCGCAGTTCCCTTGAAATTGCAGAGAACCCCGTTTCATAATTTCATCGAAAAACTCGACGAACCCACGATTCCTTGCTTAACCTTGCATTCTTCATCCACCAATATCTAACATTTTTTCCTGTTCGCACAACACGTTCTTGTCCTCCATTTTACATCCCTCCACGTCGTTCAGTACCTAATGTGTTGCAGCGTACAAATTATAATAAAATTTTGTATATGATTATGGGGATATACATGTTATTTATTAAACTTACTTATGCTTTTGCATATAATATAATAATTTAGATTATAAAAAAACTTAAAGGGGTCCCGCGCACTATTAAAAACAAATAAATTAATTACAGTGGTATTTAATTACTCATTGGGATAAACACGAGCAGCAGAGATTTCGTTCACTTAAGGAATCGGTTTTATCTTCATTCGTGTATTGATGCACGTTAGTAGGCGACTGGATCTTCCTTCGGGTTGAATTGTACATTTTATCTTTGCCGGGGGGAAATGGTATGGACCTGGTACTGCCGGTAGTTGTGGAAATTTCAATTTTTCCTCCTTCTTTCCTCTGGTCTTCCTCGTCATCCATACCTCTTCACTAAAGAGCAACAACTCACATTCAACTCCTGTTGCACTCTCCAGCTTCCGCCTCCCTTCCGCGTCCTAATCAACTCTCGTACTCTGTCACCTCACCATATCAAGTTCTTTAGCAACTCTCCGTCTCACCAATTCTCCCTATCAACCTCTAGAAGCATTCTGAATATTTTCCAATCTTCTCGCCTCTCTGATAAAGTCGTATATCCCTTCTCCAATGGAAAAACGCTGTCCCACGTTATGTTAGTTCCGCCAATCCTCAAGAATTCTTCGTCCAGCGCGGGAAAGTTTACGTGACACAGGGAACTGTGGCTTTCAGAAATTTTTAAGGGTGAATGTTCCTTCAGCAAGACAAACTTAACACTACAAATCCGCCGTCCGCCAGCCTGGTGCTGGAAAATTCCACTTGTACCTTTCTGTCGCCAGTTAGAATGTACTTGCTGAATTTTAAGATCGTTTAAAATTTCTTAAACTTTAAACGAAATTTGGTTGTGGTTCTATTATGCTACAATGTACAATACTTTTCAAGTATAATAAAAATGGTATTATAGATAAAATACAACAATTTTACTCAAGCATAATATAGCATGAATAATCAGCGTGGGATATTCGAATCCTGTAATATATAAATTAAAGGTAAGTTCTACGTCACGGGCTCAATAGAAATTTTGTTCACCTTACGTCCAGCCTCTTAGGACTCGATCGTCGTGTCGTCGTCTTCCCCCCCCCCTCCTCCCCTCAGCAGTGTTTGTTCCAACCGGAACATTCACACACACACACAAGTTAACATCAAATTTTTATTCACATACTTTGCAACCAACGAAAACCGGAGAGAACTTTATCACATCATGCATGTGAACACCTTTATTATGAGTAACGTGACGGTCAAAACAAAGGAGACAGTATTTGAGCTAGAGTCAATGACATCCAGACGTCACGGGGAGTTCCCCAAATGTGGTGAGATTTGGCGGAATCGGAGCAAACTGTGACCATAAATGTTTTTAGTTAAATATCCATCCCACCTTCGTGACATGAACGAAAGAAGTGGGGAGTAGGTTTTCAAAAAAAAAGGCTTGCAGAGAGATTTCGAGGGAGATTGCTGGACAGATGATTTGAATTTAGGCAAGGGAGATTTAGAGACAGATGATGGGACAAGGGAGATTGTGGAGACGAGAGCAGAAGTCTCAAATCAGAGACAAAACGTTGTAATATTTAATGTTTCAAATGTTCAGATTTGTGTTTGGTAACAGTCTACATATATTTAATTGTCATCTGACCTAATTAATGACGTACTAATCAGTTGTTCTTTATTTCCTACAAGTGACGTAGAACATCCACACACACACGCACGGAAGAGGGGAGGGGGAGAGAGAGAGAGATGACGTCAGCAAGTTCTGAGCAGATTTGCCGTCCTCTTGCGGTTTCTGCTCCGCCGACACAACAACAACCACGGCCACAAGCTCTGGAGGAAATTGGGTCACGTCGATTTTTGTGCTCTGTGGACTTCATCGGATCATTTAAATAAAATACAAGGGGGATTCCAATAATATAACTCCGCAGTCAGTCATGCATTGTGAATATACAACGTTGTTTGAAATGTGGTCAGGAATAATAACAATTATTTCATTCCTTCGCTCTTCAAGCTTCTTAATGGTGAGTTCCACACTTCACAGCTATCAACGCCTTTTATAAATCTACAAATGCCATGCACGCAGACAGGATTTTTTAGAAAACGGATATTGTGATCTATTCCAATTTATTTTATTATCTTATACCTGAAAATTTTGTCCTTTCAACTTCACTTATTTCATAATTGTTCGCTGTTAGTGCAACGTTGGTTGTCTGAAACTGAACGAAATGAGAATAAAACACAGTTGAGAGACAAGCCATTAGCTGCGTTAGTTTATCGTTTGCCGGATTTTCCTGACTGCCGAAAATGCTAAGATTATCTTCAAAGACTGTTCAGGAAAATTTGCGGAATCAAGGAAACAGGCAGAATACCAGGAGATTTTATAAAAACAGAATTTTACCCATACAGAAGAAGACTGGGGCTGATAGATGCAGGACAATTAGTTTAGTATCTCATGCGTGCGAAGTGTTAACGGAAATAGCTGGAACGTCAAATAGTATGCAACATAGGAGAAGATCAGTTTCGTTTTAGGAAGAATGTAGGGACAAGCGAAGCAACATTAGCTTTGAGGCCAATTTTAGAAGACACGAAAAGAAAAAAACAGGCCTACGTTCATGTGGCATTTAGAGATTTGTGTGAACTCTAACAAAACTATTCCGTATTTTGAAGACAGGCGGCAGTAATTAGAATAGAAAACACGAATGGAGTGATGCAACGAGGCAGTCCTTCGCTCATCATACTTTACTTATATATACAACAGGAGATTTCAAAACTATGGAAAAGGATTCATGCTGCAAGGAGGAGAAGTAAAATCCCTAATATTTGCCAATGACATTGTAGTATTAGAAGAGTCAGAAGAAGACTTGGAAACCATAATAAAAGGCATGAACGGGGTCCGTAGTAAGTGCTCAATAAAAGGATTAATAGAGGGGAAACAAATGTAATGGATTTGAGTGTGGGAAACAATGGAATAACTAAACCTGTTAGATTGGGAAGGGATATTTTGACGGAAGTTAAGGAATTCTGCTACTTGGGAAGCAGAATAACTAGAGTAGGATAGCACAGGATAGCAAGGAATAAATTTAATGTCGGGTAATACAAATACGAATATTAGGAAATCGTTGCTAAAATGTTCGTATGGAATGTTTCCTAATATTGGCGCGAAACGTTGACGATAAGAGTTGGGGAAAGGAAAAGAATAGAAGCCTTTGAAATGTGGCGCTGTAAGTGTATGCTGAAAATCAGTTGGGTGGATAGGATCACAAACGAGGAAGATCTTAACAGGATAAGGGAAAAGCGAACAATACTGAGGACGTGGACCAAGAGAAAGGGTAGAGTAACAGGCCACTCTTCGAGACACGATTGTCTTGTAAATTTAACATTAAAAGGAAATGTGTGGGGGAAGAACAGAAGAGGGAGTACAAGGATGGAATAAGGTAAGCAGATTATGGATTACGCAATTTGTGCTAGTTATACGGAAATGAAAGGAGAGTTGCTGCAGATCCGTTTCAGGACTGAATACCACAACAACATCTAAAAAGAATACAATTATAAAGGCAGAATTTGTGGCTTTAGGTATATTATTTATCTACATAAACGATCTTCCAGGATACGTAAATCCTCTGAAATCGATTCTCTACGCGGATGACACAAATATAGTCATTGCCGATAAAAACTTCGATAATCTGATTAAGAAAGTAGAGAGCAGCAGCGAGGCTCTGAATGGTCCTAATATTTGGTTTAACGTGAATAAATTATCCCTCAACCTAGATAAGTCTCATGCTACTAATAGACAGACCAGTAGACAACTTCTCAGCCACTGCTTGAGCCTTTCCTCGGCCTTCGGATTGACGATAAATTAAAGTGGAATGGGAGATCTGCTTGTTATTCTCTCGGAACACGTTGGTTCACAAAAACTACGTCAAAATGGTTTACTTGGCGTATTTTCATTCAATTATGAGCCATGGAGCGTCTTCTAACTGCTCCAGGAGTAATGAAATATTTAAGCTGCAAAAGCGTGCCATTAGAAATAATACTTTCTAGCACGAATTCTAGATCAATGTGGTTACAAAACTTTCTTCAAGAGTTTGGAAATATTTACTTTACCAAGCCTGTGTATATATTTATGAAATATTAAAGTTTGTAAAGCGGAACACTAATTTGTTTCAAACTATTGGCGAGTTTCATGAATACGCTCCAAGGTCACGTGGACAAGCATCGTCCTTGTTCTCTCTCTCTCTCTGCAACACCAGAGATATTATTAGTCTTTCTCCAGAGGTTAAAAACAGTACCTAGTAAAAGCTTCGTGAAGCAGAGAGTAAAACTATTCTATTAAATAACGCTGCTGCTGCTGCTGCTGTTTTACTCTGTGCTACAGGATTTTCTTAATCGTCCTTATAGTATTTAAAATCAAGGTTCCTGCTGCTGCAAGTGTTGAATGAGCTGCTGCTGCCAACCTTGTAAGTAAAATAGCACATCACATATCTTTAATATTTCTATTCAGTTTTTTCTGCTCTTTTGTTTGTTTGTTTCATGTATGGCGCTGCTGTTGCTGCTGGAGCAAGGACAGTTTCCTTCCTGGTCCAAGTAGTTCAAGACTCTTCCACTGCGTGTTTTTCAGTGTGCTATTGTTTGTGTTTCCCACTGTGTGTGTGTGTGTGTGTCACAACGTGTGTGTCCGTGTTGTGTTTATAAATTGACTTTTGTGTATATACATTTTCTTTTACTAACTTATTTTAAGATTATTTGTGTTCAATTATGTACCTTACTTTGTTCGTTATTTGTAATGTATGACGTATCCCATATCCTCAATTGAGGACTAATGGAAACAAAAATAAATCTAAATCTAGATTCAGAATACCATTGGTCCCAAAAATGACAGAAGGTTTGGAGATCGCAGTTGAAGGAATACAAAATAAAGGAAAATAACACTGAAAACCGTAAATAAAAATAGGAACAAATGCTGCTTAGCACTTGAAACGTACAGCTAGAGTAAATATTTTGTTTAATGTAAATAATTTGAATTTTCCTTATAAGTTTTTACCGATGATAGATAACATATATATTTTATTACAACTCTCCACGGCTAGGGAAGAGGGAAATGGAGGTTGATTACGTGGCTGCAACGCCAATGTTGGTTTACACATGGTCATGATGTAAGGGGCAGCGGCCAAACTGGAGCAAAGGGACACTAAACATTAGCTTCAATCAAACTTGTAGATAAATTGAAAACAAAATGAAAATATATTGTAATTTTCAATGATCATGACAGGTATTTAATGTTGTTGTGGTATTTAGTCCTAAGCCTCCATGTTAACCTAATATGCTTAGCGCATTGCATCCTTTGTCTCCATCTTCTGTTATTACCCTACACACTTCCCTCTAATGCTAAGACTTTCTTGTCTCAAAACGTGGCCCGTCAAAGTTCCCCTATTCTCCTTACAGCTTCCTCGTTACTGATTCTATCCACCCATCATCTCATTCTCCTATAGCACCACATTTCAAAGGTTTCTATATTTTTCAATTTTGCAACTCGCACCACACTCCATCCCGATATTTTTAGCAACGATTTCCTAATATTCACACTTTTATTACCCGAAAGAAAATTCCTCTTTTAAGGGAAAGCCTTGTTTGCCTCTGCCTATGCTACCAAAGTAGCAGAAATCCCATCTAACAGCCTTTGTTATTCCACTCATTCTCCGTTACCTAGGTTTTCCACATATTAATCCACATATTGAACTCTTTCTCCTTTGACGACGTTCACGCCATTTTATTATGGTTTCCTTTTTTCTTCCGACTACAGTATCGTCGGCAAAGTGTTTTCATTTCTTCTCCTTGCAGTATATTTCTTTCCCATATTCCGTTTTCACTTTCTTCATCGACTGTTCTTTATATATAAGTTAAACATAGTTCTTGTCTTTCTTCCATCTTGGATTCTGCATTTTTTTCTTGAGCTTCTATTCTAATTACAGCAATGTGTCTGTTCCACAGGTTATGTATAAGCCTTCTTTTTCAATATTTGATTCCCGTGTTCTTAATAGTGTGCTCGAGTAAACATTATCAAACGCTTTTTCTAAATCTACAAATGCCATAAACGTGCCGGTTTTCTTCTTATCCAGTCTTCTAAAAACAGTTGCCAAGTCAATATTGCTTTGCTTCTCCCTACATCCATCTTGAAACCAAATTGATCTTCTCCTAGCACCAATTTTATTTGACGTTCCATTATCCTACATACACGAGATACTAAACTGTGCTGTTCGCATCTATCAGCCGCAGATTTCTAAAATAACAATGTTATTGCTTTATTAACTCCGCTGGTATATCGTCATCATCCATCCTTCGCGCTTTACAATTGCTGATGTCTGTCAAACTGCTACCCCCCCAACTCTTCACCATCTTTCTGCTTTTCTTCTTTATCGGGATTTGGCTTCCCATCCGCTCCCCTGGTGATATTTCCCCTCTCTCCTAACGTTTATTTTATTTTTCCTATAAGCTTCGACAATGTCCCTTTCACTAACAGCTAATTAACAATAATAATGATGATAATAGTTGTTTGTAAGGTAACTGGAAGACGAAGGAAGAAGGCTCGACAAGCTGTTTCTGGTCTGACCGGGAACGATGGAGTGAGTGGTTGGGACGAGGATTGGTCCATGCGGAAGGTTGACGGTCCTTACCGTCCTCATTCTGGCAGCCAATCGATCAAAGTCATGGAGTCACTGACGACCATTCCCAAAGGGAAGGGAGAACGACGACACTCGCCTAGGACGATCAGCAGCTTCATGCGGGTTTTCGTTAAGTGAAAATATGCCAGCAGTAAAATGATAGAAGCGGTTGATAGCTTTTCCCCTACGAAAAAAAATATATTCCACGACGGGACTAGTGGCACCATTCTACTTTAGGGGTGGAAATTGTAATTGACGTCAATATTTTCACACTTTTGGGCCAGAAATAATCACTCATCAGATTTCTGTGATTCACGACTTTTGCTCCGAGATTTGTCAGCAGTGGGACCAACCTAGGTCACTTCACTGTCTCTTCTCTCTCTCCTCCCTCTCCTCTCTCTCTCTCTCTCTTATCTCTCTTCTCTTCCTCTCTTCTCTTCTCTGTCTCTTTTCTGTCTCTTCTCTCTCTCCTCTCTCTCTCTCTCACACACACACAGTTCTCAGTCGAACCCTGAGGCAAACACTATGCATCCATCCAAGATCTTTAGAAATGTCCTGTAACTAGGACCACTCAGCTAGAAACACATAGTTTTTCAATTATTTTTTTGGGAGTGGAAGCAGGTGGATTAACAGGCTAAATGAGAGTGATCCTGAAACAGGAAACTCCCCTTTAACAGCATAGAAAGAGGATTGAAAAGGGGGAGAGTTAGCAAGCGGAAGGTTAGAGCAAGGTAGCTGTGGGCCCACGGGCTATACTTTAAGGATCCTACCCTCGTGGAGTTTCACCTAAAGAGATGCAGAGGAAACCCCTACTAAACCTGCATCAGGTAGGTCGGCTTATTGGGGACAATTCTCACGCCCTTCCCTGTGAATGACAGTATTTCCCTGCACCAGCTTTAGGAGACAGTTGGCCGACTCGCCACCCGATGCCAATTGATAACACCTTATTAGGCGTGACGTTGTCTGGGATTTATTTTATTCTTTTGATTCCGCACCGCCAAAAGCCCGAGCAGATGTGTTTTTGACCGTTACAATATCCTCTGAGGTTTCATTTTCATCTTCATTATTATCATAAGTCAAACATAAACTAATTTTTAATATTCTTTTGTATTATCTATTACGTCATTTGCCTTAACATTTTCACCTGATGACGTCACTTCTCTTAACCTATTCAGAGAGATTCATACACTCAATTGTCTATCTTCTTGTTCCTTCTGGCTAATTCTTGAAAGTTTATTGGGGGATATTTTGTATCGTCAATCGGGAATTGTTTTTCCATAATATTTCTCTGTGATTTGTAAAGGCACGTGTTGCCAAGATATTTTATTGAGTGCAATTACAAGTTTGTTTTTATCCTCTCTGTAATGTTTACGGTAAGAATGTAATTCTGTTGTAAAAGCTAAGTAAGGGGAAAATTCCTGTTAATATTGTTCAGCCGTGGTCTATTAATACAGTACACTATTTGACGCAGGTCAACGACGGCTTCTCGTGCCAGTTACGTCATGTGTTATCAAGAGTCGGGGCAACGCCGGGTAACCTCCTGTGTCATGGGCTTGGATGTTTGTGTCGTCATGGTGGTCGACAAGACCGGGATGAAGACTGTTGGAGGATCGATACGCTGACCACGTGTCACTCCAAACTCGGAATGTGTCATGCAAGACGACAGTCCGCAGTCGACTCGGTAGGCCCAGGCCCTGTAGAGCAATGGAGAAAGAAAAATGAAGTAACCAGAGAGTTGGGAATAAAAGCGGTGCTTCATCTCCCAGGAGCAAATATCCTTTTCAGTTTTTGAAGTGTCCCGGAATGCCGAAGGACAGAAGTTAAGCCCGGTAGTAACTTCGCCTCCATTACAGGGAAAGGAAAGGCGTCAACCAAGGCATGATGGTAGGAGTGAAAGAGTTGAAGTCAAATCCTCGTGACTTCTTCCAGACAAGTTAAAAACATTCAGCGGCCAAAAAAGATTATTTTCGCAATTCCTAGTGGAAGGCCCGTGGAAAAGTCAGCAAGTTCCTCCTCTTTCTGCACTTGTACTTCCTTTTTGGTCTACAAATTCACATGTTAATTCTTGTTAAAATAAAATTTGCGAATTAATACGAAAAACATGTATAAATTTCTATGACTTGTCTGAAATATTGAAGTTTTAAAAAAACAACATGTGTGATAAATGACGTTTTGGCCAATTTTGTTGAATGACTGAAATGTCCCAATCAACGTCATTATTTCCTCGCAGTGTGACGACACCAAGGGTTTATTACCATAATACAGACCTTTCTAGCAGCGATAACGGGGGATATGCTGCTAGCTCCAAGTAGGAAAGTCCTCCAAATTCAACCTTGATCAGAATATCTGGGGCATACAGTAAGTGTTACATCTGCTGGGTATAGTCCCTCTGGACCTAGAGGTGAGAAAGAGACGTGGTGCTCAATTTTGGCTGAAAAGGAACAATCAAGGGAAAAAAATAAATGATATATTAGACAGAGAAGCTAGATGCAAGAGAGAAATTGTTGAAATTATCCTTGATATTTGGCAAAAACGGTGGGATGAATCTAGCAAACACTGGCAGAAGAGTCCATGCATGGCCCTTTCTACCAGATGTCACCTCCAACCAATAAAAGGGTTGATGCACTTCCTCTCAGACCATGGACCATATGGTGGTAGTAGGATAAAAAGAAACAAGTGTGTGCAAGTGCGAAGAGCCAGCCAGCCTCTAGTGTTTGGTTGACCTGGATATGACATAAATCAAGATAAACGGAATGCCTTAAAGGACATGGATCTAAAAGTTGTAATCAGGGATCCGTATTTAATAACAGTGCTCGAAAATATAACAAACCAGAGATCCCGGATTGAGCTAGGAATATATAACTGCAAACAACCTCCATAGTCATAAAGGAAAAAAAAATCGATTTTCTCTGAGAAGCGGGTAGAGAGGAAGACGGACGGTTGTAACTGCTTCAAACAATTCGACACTTGTTTGGGTCCCTCGAAGATGTTGTGACTGACAGTGACGTCACTCTCCTGGACCGGTAATCCCCGGAACCGGAGAGTAAAACAGATATGTACAGACAAGGATATACACTTACACCCCCGACATCTTCCTATCAATATGGCGGTAGAAATGAAAAAAAAATACACTTGACGAAGCCAGCTTAAACAACCCTCATATCCTGGACGCCGGAAAATGAGGGAAACCGGAATTCCGGAGCTGGAAGTACAACCTGTGCTAGACTAGAGAAGTGGAGATGTAGGAAGGAAGGGAGGAGGAGGAAGCGAACATTGAAAGACTGTCTTCTCCTGCCTCCAAAAGGAAGCCCAGCAGACAAGAATAGAGCAATGGCTGACCTCCACGCATCTTTTCTGGTAGAGCTTACGCAGGGAGAGCGTCTTCTGCTCTACAGACCCCCTGCAAAAAATATACTTCCATATTTGATATATATAAGTATTATAAAAAAGTGTTAAAAATCTCAGTCTGTAATGTAATGTAAAAGAAGATGGAAGCAGCTATGACTTAACATAGTTTTCGTCTCCCTTCCGCTCTTTCTTCCCTTCCAAATTCCGCCAGCTGTTATCTCGCAGCACTTTCCCTTCAATCCTCCTACTCCCATTCACCTTCACCCTATACCCTTCTGTCTTTAGTTTTAGTTTATTAGTTTTATTATTGTAAGAAAATAAATATTTATAAAATAAAATAGAATAAATCTGCACCACAAATATCGTAAGAAATGAAAATAAGGCCTGTTATAGATATTCAAGAAAACAGGCTACTTACTAGTGTAATTAGTGTCATAATAAAAAATATCATAATATAGCTTCAGGAGCACGTTTAACTTTGTCCAATTCAACATTCTGTTGACCAAACTAATTAATATTACACATTATTTTATATATTTTCTGGTTACACGTGACGGAAGTTACTTAGTAACACGTCCTGACGACAGGCTCATCACGCAAGCTGCGCCAATTACCTCGAAGCAGGGAATTGAAGACGGAATTTCACAGCACAAGAAGCAAACTACATAAAAATCGAAATAATTTCTCCCCTACTCATTACGCTTTAAGAATCGATTTAAATTTGTAACCATGAGCAGGGAGACTTCCAAGGGGTTGCTTTACCAACCCCCAAACTGGTCGCAGGTGTTTTTATTATTATTTTCCCATTGCATTTCATCATGCCGCTGATAATGGTATCAGAAACTGCACAGGAAGGAAGGAAGGAAGGAAGGCAGCGAGAAAGGCAGTTGTCCTCGTTGTGACTCTGTTCCTGACGATGTCCGCAGCTCAAGGCAAGAGGGACGTAGATATAGAAAATACTCACAACCCTTTTGGGGCAGTAGAATTATCAGTAGACAACATTATGGAGGAAACTGATGAATCTTTTTCCCATTGTGTTTTCCAAGCCTTACGTATGGAGGTGCAGCTTGCAATATATATTTTTTTTTTCAGTGGGTGTCCTTCGTAATTTTGGGTCGCTTTTTTCCTTCTTTATCTTTCTGGTGCGTCGAGGCCCAATAAATTTGCCCTTATTCATCTTTTGAAATCGCTTGGTCGGGTTGACGGGACCCGTGGTGCTTTCTATCTGTCACCTCCCTTTTTGCTCATCCAATCAGCTTCAGAACCTTAATGTTTCCGTTTTCTGGCCGATGGGATAACTGTAATTCGTCATTTAAGTAACCAATCGCGTTCATTCGTGGATTCAACTTCGTCTAGCTTTGGTCTAACTTTTGTTGCATATGTACACAAAATATATAATAATAAGAAAATAGAATTAAATTCATTTTATGTGATACGAAACAATCGCGTACGACACCTTAGAAAGGATGCAAAGAAGGGCCTGAAAATTTGTAAAAATAGGACCTGAGAACGGAAACGAAAAGGTAAAGCGACTAAGGGTGGACAAACGACGACAGAAACAGGTAGCATTTGCAGGTTAAAAACCTTGCCAAGCAATACTGAGATGGATTGATGAGTCATCACTTGTTTACATTACAAGAAAATACGTTGGAAAATACTCATTCCTAAAAAGGACAATTAATGGCTGGAACAATTAGCCTGCAGGAATATTAGGGAAACTTTCTCTAACAGAAAGATCTAAGACAGTGAAATGAAGTGAGTATTGACTCAGAAATCGCTAACAAACACACTAAAGTCAAATATGTTTCCAGTGTTCTTTTATTTCAGACAAAAACAAATTTATTCATTTTTCAAAAATATTTTCTAATTATATGATTCCATATATATTTATTTAGTATGTGTGTGTATACATGATTTATATTGAAGTTGTGACGTGGATTTTATCATTCATAAATATATTTAAAAATACAGTTATAATTATGATAATTTTCCCCTTGTTTTTATCAATCACACACAATAAAATCTTTTTAATTTTGATTTCCAAATTTTATTCGGAACATTCGGCATTTGCCACAATCATCTTCCTATAATTTGAAGTATGTTGCCGGTTGTGGTCGGTGAGCAAGAACTTACAGAACACTGAAGTTAAAAAAAAATGCTCTGTGTAAGCCTGGAATTTGGAAATCAAAATTAAAAAGATTTTATTGTGTGACTGATAAAAACAATGGGAAGATTATCATAATTATTAATTTAAATATCAGTCTTAAAACAAATAATAAGTAAAATAAATTCCTTGAAGAAATTAATAGTTATATTTAAGTGGGTGGGCGCCAATAATTCCCACCTATGAAATTTAGAACATTTTTATTGTTAATAAAGTAAAAATTCAACAATATTTAGGAATTTATTGATTTTAATCAATTTTATTTTGTTCCTAACCCATTGAAAGAGACTTTAGTAAATTTATTCTACTTTTCTGGGCAGTGTAACGTTTTCATGCGCCTCTCCTCTCAGACTCGTGCTTGCTCACCTCCAACTAACCTTACCTAAAGCATGATTGGTCTCCCCGCTGTTTTCATCTTCAGCAGGTCCTGCAATGGGGTTGGTTGCTAACCTGATCTGCTGATCTGGGGTGCAAAGTTACTTCCAGACTGCGCCTGTCAGGCTTCAACTTATAGGCTGTGTTGTGTTTGTCTTGCCTGGAGGATATCACAGGATCTGTTCTCTGCGGAGTTTTGTACAAAAAATTTAATATTGCGAATAAAACAAAATATATGACGAAATTTTATGCGCGTCACAGTGTAAAATAATAATATTGTTAATTATAAGTTAAATATGGTCTTTACGACCAGACTATCAATTATTGTTTAAGTTCTTTGTGTCTGCCATACATACTTTACTTGGCTGACGGTATCTTTTTTTTAAATGGAGATTACTCTGTCGATGAATTATTGTTACTTTTCTTCTCCCCTGGCCTTCAACCCTCTTGACCGTTTCCTGTCTCACTTTCATCATACTCGAGATGTGAAGCAACTGCAGAGATTGTTTCAGTTGCAGCTGGACGACATCTTCATACACCTAACAGGGTGGTCTGTTGAGCAGTTGAAAAGTACTTACCATCAATCATCTGCCGTGTTGACAGGTGAGCCAACTTTACATCTATCCAAAAGACAATATTCTTGAAGAATCGGTAGAGGAATCAAATTCAGATATTAGATAAAATCAATTTCATGAAACTGAACACAATTATTAATAAAATACAAACGCAGAACACGAAATTGAATCCTTGACGGAATAATATCTGCCGTAAAACACTCAGCCTCATTACAAACTATCAGATAATGTAACTAATCAATTACTATTAGTTTATATTCTTTTCCTACTGGGTATTGATGACATTTAAAGAGCGCTTCCTTCACAGTAATGCTGATGCCGAACTTACCAAAATGTCTACCTCTTAAAATATCTCTTCCACTAAATTTACAGTTTCTCTTATTTAGCATTTAACATTTCTCTATGACGCTCTACCTTCCACGTCACCACATCCCCCCTTTTCAATTCCCTTCCTCTGCTATTAAAGGGGAGTTACCTGTTTCAGGATCACCCTCATGCAGGTTATATCAGTATATTTCTACAAATACCGATTTCGAAACGTGTTCAATATTTTTAATATTCCCAATTGACTTAATATTTGTGCCTTATATATTAGAAAATACTAATATCTGGTGTAAATAAATAATCCACTTAAATTTGTCTTTTGCTGCTTTAAGAAGGATTTAAGCGCTGCTTTAACATTCCAGGTTATATCTATTTAAGATACTCTTTGGTCGCGACTATTTTAGACAGAGCAGGCGATGAATAAAGTTAAATGGAATATGGAAAAATAATCGTACTGCAAGGAGAAGAAATAAAAACCCTAAGGTTTGCCGATGATAATGTAGTATTAGGGGAGTCAGAAGAAGACTTGGAAACCATAATAAATGGCGTGATCGTGTTCCTGAAGAAAGAGTTCAATATGAGGAATAATAGAGCGAAAACCAAGGTGATGAAGCGTAGTGTGGGAAACAAAGGGTGTTAGATTCGGAAGGGATATTTTGACAGATGTTAAGATATTCTGCAACTTGGGAAAGAATAGGATAGCAAGGAAGGAATTTACTTTTGGCTAATATAAGTGTGAATATTAGGAACTGTTGATATGGCGTTATATGGGTACGAAACGTGGGAGTTAAGAGTTGCGGAAAGGAAAAGAACAGAAGCCTTTGAAGTGTGGTGCTATAGGAGAACGAGATGTGTGGATAGAGTAAGTAACGAGGGAGTCGTAAGCTGAATAGGGGAAGATGGAACAATATGGAGGACGTTGACCAAGAGAAAGGATAGTACGCATTTATGTGTTCGTCACTAGCACACCTGTTTAACGTCTTCCCGTGTTTGTGAGGCAGCTGCTTCCTTCGTTGGTTCTGGCTCTTCCCTCATTACGTTGACGAGCGAAGCCTTCTTGCCGTCGGTCGTCTTTCCTTCTATTACTAGTTGCCGTCTCTCTGTTGCGGGTCTCACCTCCTTATTCAATATGCCAGTCCAGACCGACTAATACTTGGCACCTCGTCTCCTATTTCCAAATTATAATATCTACTGCACAATTCCTTCCTTCATATCCCCTCCATCTTCCTACTACAAACTTCCATTCCAGACTGCGATTCACTCTCCATAGCCTCTGTCTTCCTTCCCCCCTGACTGATTTTCCATCACGTCTCCTCTTACACCAAACTAGCCACATACCCCCACCTCCATGAGAGTGGATGTTAAGCTCGTGGAAGGAGAAACGGCCTTCGAAATTCCCGAAGGTTAATTGACCTTATGGTCTCTCCTCGCCACCTAATAGGCGCTTGCTTGTGTGTTATTGACGTCTTACTTGGTTGTATGGAGTTAATCAACCAGAGTATCACCACTGATTAAATAAAATTGCAATACTTATCTTAATTTATTACAGTGGGCAACAATTTCTTGTTTATCGTTAGAGGAAGGAAGAGAAACATGAAATATATAATCATTGTGAATTTATTTGCTTCTAGGATTTAAGACAGACATAAGAAAAAAAAACAATTAATCTGTATATAATGTAACTCTTTATTACTGTTTCCTGCTTATGTTAAATGTTCCATTATTCTTACAATAACTTCGCATTGTTTAAAAACATTTAATTACATTTCTCATTTTTTAATCAATCTTCATGTTACTACTATTACATTCCTTCAGCTCTGAAACTCCAATAAGACTGAAGATTTCCAAAGAATGCAGGGAAATAAAGGAGAATACACCACAGTGCCATAGAATAAAAAGTCACTTTGGTTACTGTGTCTAACCAATACAACCTATAGAAAATGTAATCAGAAAAATAAAAAAATTAATTGTTAGTCTCTAAACATGTTACTAGACCTAATTAATTTTATATTACTGCAATAAGGAAAGGAAAGAGACATAGAAAGAAGGTGAACTACCTGAGGTTCATAGATGGTAGACAACTTATGAGGTTTGGAGTTCTTTAAATTTTCGGAGGCACCAGAGGTCCCCTTCATCAGAAAGTTAGGAAGACATTTCCAGTCATTGGCTACTCGACAACTGGAAATGTCTTCCTTACTTTCTAATGAAGGGGACCCCTCTGGTGCCTCTGAAAATTTAAAGAACTCACATCTATGAACCTCAAGTAAGTCACCTACATTCTATCTCTCTTTCCTTTCCTTATTAATTATATATATATATATATACGAATTTATGATTGAAATGTTGCATCGTCACACACATTGTATATTTGGATAGGGTGTAAGGATAGAACATGTGGGAGAAAGTTGGGAAATTCGCTTTTTTAAGTCACAAGCTCGGCATAGAAATATGCTCAGAGAAAGCTGTGTGATCAGCGTAGAGAGGAAGAGAAGAAGAAAGAAAGACTGAAAATATTAGGCATCGCCGGGACTCGAACCCGGATCGTCACAGAGCCCTCGCTTTAGCCACGAGACGCCTTCTTTTATTCCTCTCTACGCTCATCACACAGCTTTCTCTGAGCATATTTCTGTGCCAAGCTTGTGACTTAAAAAAGCGAATTTCCCAACTTTCTCCCACATGTTCTATCCTTACATATATATATATAAGAACAGGAAAGAGGGACAAAATACTGGTGGCTTACTCAAAGTGTACAGATGTAGAGTGTTGAATTCTTGAATTTTCATCAGAAAAAGTTATACTTTCAAAAATCCAAATCCCCATATCTGTTCTTGCCCAGAGCCACAACAATAACTTCAACTGGTGCTTCACATTGACTTCCCCCAATTCTTCAGAAGCTGAATTCCATCTATTGGAACTCTCCTTTCAATATGTCTTGCAGTACAGGCAAAGTCCTGGACTCAACATCCTTCACTTTCCCCCACCCCAAATTGACCATCCATTACAGCATAAGTATCCATGTATGTATGTGTTAAAACCTTGATATGTGTTTGTATGTATTTATATGTGGTTGCATTTGTGTGTGTATGTAACTGTATATCGCTTTTAGTATGTATGTGTTAATATGTGGATTTGTTTCCATGTGTGTGTAACGTAGGGATGAATGTGTGCATCTCCCCATCTTCTTCAACCTTCTTTGAGAGGGAAAGTTGATGGCCTGGTGTTAGCAATTTTGACTTCAGTCACTTGGAATGCTATTCCTAATCTTCTGATGAAGGAGATGTTGGCCCCAAAATCCACACTCAACATGATGCCTGCAACATAACATTTCAGGTAAACCACAAAATTTTATAAATCTTTTTACTGTCCTTCTTAATAGTTTTAATTAGTCTGACAGTCATTTTCTGTCATCTTCTTCTTGCAAAGTACTACAGCTCGATGTGGGCCGTGGCTGCCTTTGTGATTCACCTCCATTCGTCTCTTTTCTGTGATTATCCCACCATCCGAAAATCTTCATTTCTTCAGGTTGTTCATTTCACCTCGGTGTACATCGAGTATACCTCAGCATGAATTTTGTCTTAAAGAATCTTTCTGGGCATTCTTTCCTCATCCATTCTTTGTACATGTCCCAACCAGGAGATTCTATGTGACTTCACAACCCTAACTATATTTTCTGCTTTTAGTATATTGTTCACTTCTTCGTTAGAGTGTATCCTCCATATTTCACCTTCTAATACTGCTCCACATATTCTACTTATGATTTATCTTTTAAATATACATAGTGTGTGTGTGAGTGTGCTTGTATTTAAAAAAGTATACTCACCTTTTATAATGCTTCCTGGCTGCTGGAAGATTGTCCAGACTTTCTTTGAGGATATACAACTTTGATCCCTTTATGCTGTTCTCAAAGAACTGGCTTATGTTGAAATCTTTAAGGCTACAGTAGAAAATGTCTTTCTCTTTACTGTTCAGTGTATTAGCAAGTGAATTCAATTTGCTGTTATCCAAGTCCCACTCATTCTGAATGAAAAATTGTAAAGCTGAAGCATTTCTCCATACTTTCCGCTGGACTCTCATCAATCTGCAACAATATTCTGTTTACTACTTAGTGAAAGAAGTAACAGTACTATCACTTACATTGTAAACTTATCTGGATTCTATTAATGTACTTTTACAATTAATAAGTGGAAAAGCATATATGGTAAGAGATGGAAGTGAATAATTGTGAAAGACCATTCAGAATATGATTCTGCATGTTGAGATAGAATACGTTGTGATCACAAATACACGCATTGCTTTATTGATTCAGAGGAAGGGATATTTTGAAGCATGTTAAGGAATTCAGCTACATAGGCAGCATAAAAACTAGAGTAGGATAGCACAGGCAAGGAAGGTTTTTGCAAAAAAAAGATGATTTTATTTACGGGAGATATAGGTATGAGTATAAGAAAGTATTATTAAAAATGTTGGTATGGAATGCGGTGTTATATGGGTGTGAAACATAGACAGAAGGAGTTGCAGAAATAAAAAGAATAGAAACCTTTGACATGTGGTGCTATAGGAGAATGAGATGGGTGTATAGAATCACTACCGAGGAAATTGTACGCAGAATAGGGAAAGAGTGGACAATATGAAGGACATTGTCAAAGAGAAGGGATAGATTAATAGACCACGTTTTGAGATAAGAGGATCTTGTAAAATTAGCATTAGAGGGAAGTGTTGGAGTAAGCACAAAACAGAAGCCAAGGATTGGAATACAGTAAGCAGATTAAGGAAGATGTGGAATGTGGTAGCTATGTAGAAATGAAAAGGATTGCACAGGATAGGTTATCAACGAGGGTTGCATCGGATCAGTCTTAGGACTGAAAACCACTATATATATATATAAAAGACTGATCCGATGCATCTATATAACTATTATATAGTGGTATAAAACCCTGACACCCTAGTGCATTATATTATTAAGGCTACTGAATTTAGATATTAAGTTAGTTTTTATCTAATTGCATTCATTTTTATGTATTTAGCTTTAAGGTTTGTGGTTTGTAGTATGTTGTTTGTTTATGCTAAAAAAAGACACTTTATTATCCCTTTATGCAATAAATCACTATAAATTTGTGCATAGGCTGTACCACCGTTCAGACAACAGAATCGCCAGAGCCATGTATTGTTGCGTCAAGAGCCGTGCTACGACATGGGCTGATCACGTTTTCAGAGCATGGTTGAATCAGTGTTTTGGAAGGTTCAAGAAATGGCGTTGTCCAATTTAGGCAGGAGAGGGCAACACCAACCCTCAATCGAGATTGGTGTCTGAGGTCACAAGACCAATGTGGCTGGAGGATTGAAAAATGGATGAGAAGGCAGAGCGGACTTGGTGGTTGAGGGGAGAGGATGCGTTTTTGAAAGAGTGATGTAAAGTCACCACATGTTGGAAGTTTGTGGACTATTTGGTCGTTGAACTGTCGACCAGGATGTCTGACTAACATGTTATAGGTCAGATTCTGATGTGGAGCAAGCAGGTTGCTACTGTAAAGCTGGCGGAGTAATAGTGTGATGTGGAGATACATCGTAGTGGAAGCGGCCTGACGGAGATCAGAATTTATTAAACACGTGGCTGTGTGTAATAGCAATGGCTAGCCAAAAAATTCAGTATTGTATGGTCCTGTTTTGTTTTTTAATTTGTACATAGTGAAATCATATGATAATAAGTTGTGAATTGATAAACGTTGTTATGTAACTACAGTTAACTGGTGAGTAGAGAGTAGATTACCATCTAAAAATTGTGCTGTGAACTGTAAGTCTGTTGCTGAAATCTGTTGGAGTATACTTGATGATTGGCATGAATGGGAGATTGTGAGCAGGATAAAGGACATACGAGGTGAAAGTGTGTGCAGCTCGATTGCCTGGGGTAAGTAGGAAATTATACCAATGTAAAACTTGCTCATTTTATTATTTTTCTTTTAATTACCAGTCTAATTGAATATTTTTCTTTCTTTCCAGTATCTGCTTCATTCACAAGAGGCCCTTATGACCCTGAGATTAATAGTCACTTCTTTAAATTATTATAATTTTCTTATAATATACATGAATTTTAATTTGATCATTGTTTAATTTACTTAATTGCCATCCCTTAAGTTCATATATTACAATATATATAGTGAAGAAAAATTTTCATACAAAAACATATATTTTTTAAGAAAATGTTTCAAAGATATTCTTAAAAATTTTTGAAGCTAAGTAAGCTAATTTTTTGAAAAAATAAAAGAGCTTAATATAAAAATGGAAAATATACTTTTTTAAGTAAACAAATAAAAAATTCTCATCACTAGCGTTGAATAAAAAATTAATATTTGCTACAATGTTCACAACTGTTTGGTAAATTTCCTTTAAGTTGCAGGAGCAAGTCTTCACTACATGCACCTGATAAATTAGTGATCTTTAAAGGAAGTATGTGTACTTACAGCGGCTGATAACCAGCCAGACGGATGCAGATGTCTAGGAGGAATGCAGGAAGCAGTTGAAAGAGCAGCAGTCGTATAAAGTGGATAAACTTGCACTTGGTGTATTTAACATTTCCATACCAGAGAGGATTCTCCAAAGATATTTCATCTGCAATCTTGAAGCCAATATCCTTCATTTCCCTCCAAGTGACACGAACTGCTTTGTATGATGTGATGTTGAAAACTTTGTCCTTTTTCTCATACAACCTTAAGTAATAAGACAACTAACATCAATGAATATTCTCATCTTGAGGTAATTTTCTCAGAGTTATGAGAGTCTTCAAAATGCATCCCCTTAAATATTAATTCTTTTTAATAACCTTTGTTTAACACAAATAAACCACAAGTCCATAAGCAGTAATATTTTTATTGATTTGTGTAGAACATTTATAACTGAAGCCTGATAAGGCCACCTACAGCATTCTCTGCCTGGTGCTGTGTTCTTTGTAGCTCATATATGAAATGACCGTGTTTATTGTTCACCCTGACATATGCTGTTGGGCTCCCAGCTATGAATAGAACTCACACATACTATACAAGGAAAGAACCTATCCTTCTTGTCAACTGGAACCACAACATATTAGCTAACTTACACTAATAAAAAACCAGCCTTTGTTTCCAAAGGCATCTCCTAGTCCAACACACATGTAACACCAAGCAACGATCTAACATCCAACCATTCACCAATCATAGCTTCTATAAGTAAAACAGTATTAATAAGGAAACCAATACCTCGTTCGCATAACATGAGAACGGACTGGAGCCAAGTGAATCTATCCATGAGACTCCAAGAACATTCTGATACAGAAACAAAATCAGAGAATTATATTAAATTATTACAGAACTCTGCTAAAGAAGCAACACCAGAAAATATTCCTGCAACACCAAGCATTTCATACCCGTTGATGTCAAGAAACTAGTTAGAGAAGAAAGGACAGCAAGGTCAATATAGCAAAGAAACCATGCACAAGAACACAATATAACCAGGCAAGATCAACAATTTAAAAAGAGCCAAAAACAACATCACCCCCAATTTGGCAAAATTCTAACCAACCTTGACCTTGGGTAAAAGGTAATAAACAAAACGCTGGCCTGTTTACAAAACACTTAACACATTCCTCATAACAACGATTTGGATCAAGAAATAGAATGAGAGTTATCAGAAGAAATTTACATTCACTGAAGCATTAAAATTACAAGAAGTCAAAGAAGAAATAAAGAGAATTAATTAAAAACATAACAAGGACTTGACCTAATAAGGGCTAAAATGCTTCAGGAATTACCAGACGAAGGTCTAAGCTTGCCTATGTACTTATTTAACGTAATACTATCGTCCCATACATTTGCTATCAACAGTATCAAAATTGCTTGAGAAGATTACACACTAAAGGTTCAGAGCCGACAGCAGTAATCAAGACTGGATCCGTCAGCCACACTTCACAATTCTATAGAATAGCGGATGTAATTAACAAAGCTATGGAGAACCATCAATACTGTACAGCAATATTTGTATATGTAAGTCAAGCCTAGATAAGGTTTGGCGCTCAGGTCTACATGTAACGATTAAAAGGAGTCTGATTGGTCAATGTTACAGATTATTAAAATCATACCTTAACCACCTATATGGACCTTCAGAGTAGAACTCTGAGGATGTGCAGCCAAGTCTCACACCACTATTACACAATAACGAGTACAATGGAAGATTCTTTGCATCAAAACAAATACTGCCAGGTATGTATCTAACTTTATCTTACATACTGACATGAACATCCATATATTGATGATGTCACAAACATCATAGGAAGCTTGAAACCCTTCCCAATCTATCACTATAATTGTCACTTCAGCTTCTGCACAACTGAAGAGATGCTGGTCGATATACTTCTATAGAAACTGACCTTGACCTCTCCATGGCATCAGTAAAAACAACTTTCAGACATTGTACATATTATCAAATTAGCTTAAAGATTGTATATAATCTTATTGCTAAGTGTGTATATATATATATATATATATATAATTAATAAGGAAAGGAAAGAGAGATAGAAAGTAGGTGATGTACCTGAGGTTCATAGATGGTAGGCACCTTGTCAGGTTTGGAGTTCTTTAAATATTTGAAGGCACCGCTCCCCTCATCAGAAAGTTAGGAAGACATTTCCAGTGATCTAATAGCTGAGTCGTTAACTTTTCCTTTCCTTATTAATTGTTTATATATATAGTAGTGGATCTGGTCTTTTCCAGGCAACTCTTTCTCAATCTCGTAAATTAACACTTTTAGGGCGCCAGGTATTTTTTCATAAAAACACCAAAAGATGATTACAATAGTTTAATTTGTGTTCAGAGCATGAAATATATACATCAAGAAGGTTTGGTCATTCACTCATTCTTAGCATAACACACCCTGCTTCTACAATGACCCCGACCACTGCCCTCCATGTTCGCCAGGCTCGGGTCTGGATGGCGCCACTCACCAACACGTAGCAACTTGCAAGCAACATTCTCGGCTTGCATTTCTTTTACCTGGGCGGTATTTAATATGAGCAATAAATTTAAAAAATTGTACAATTTTTTACCCTGACACTCACTCAAACACAATCATACACAACTTGATTGACCAACCCTATCTGGTCAAATCCATAGATGTTAACTACTTTTTCCAATAAAATTACTTGACCAGTCTTTAAATTTTTTCTGAATAACCGCGTGTGTTCACAATCACTTCATTCAATCTCTTAGCATCTAAACAGAAGTGCAGTTAACTCTCTCCCCAAACAACCCAACCTAACCCGTGCCCAGCACCTAGCCATCCGCAAACTGAAAAACAACCGTGATATTGTTATCCTCCCAGCTGACAAGGGTTCCACCACTGTCGTCATGGATGCCGACAGGTACACGACGGAGGCACTCCGCCAGCTGCAGGATGACAAAATTTACAAACTTGTCCCCACCGACCCCAACCCCTCCATTACCCACGAAATAGAAAAGTTTGTTCAGACTCGTGGCCCTCTTCAAAAATTATCCTCCGCCTCGATCGAGCTCCTCACCCCAAAAAGCCCCAGAACGCCCACGTTTTACCTTCTCCCAAAAATACACAAACCTGGGGTCCCTGGCCGCCCAATTGTCTCTGATTACAATTCCCCTACTGAAAGGATTTCCGCTTTGGTGGATGACTCCCTCCAGCCAATAGTGGAAAATCTCCCCTCATTCATCCAAGACACCAACCATTTTCTCCGTCGCCTCCGTGAATTACCCACCCAACCTCCGTAATATCCTGGTCAGACGCTATGTCCCCCCCCCCCCACCCACAATTGGTTGCAGACCGTGTGGCAGAAACAGATGCCATGTCTGCCAGAACCCCACCAACAGCACTACCTACAAAATTAGGGAACACATAACCTGTCTGTCCTCCCACACTATCTACAAAATAAACTGCACACTCTGCCCAGCCTTTTACATTGGTCAGACAAGGAGACCTCTCCCTCCCCGAACAGATTGCCAACCACCGCAGCACAGTAAAACTCCTCAAAACCCAATTCCCCATAGCCGCCCATGCCCATAGCCACAACACCAACAACTTAATCCAGCGCTTCACACTGACCCCCCTCATGAGAAGCTGAACTCCATCTGTGGGAACTTTCATTTCAGCATGTCCTACAGTGCAGGCAAAGCCCTGGACTCAACATCCTATAACTCTCTATCTCCAACCTCCCCCCCCCTAAAGCACGAGTCCATTGGAATTGTACATACAATAAAACCTTCTGTGTGTGTGTATACCTTGCTATTTGTTTGAATGGTGGTTGTATGTATGTATGAGAGTGTGTATCAATATTTAAATATTGACACCTCTAAGGGTGGATGTGTTTGAATGAATGTGGGTGTTAGTATGCATCTCCCCAACCCCCATCAAGTCCTTGCCTCTTCCCAAACCCTCATTGAGAGAGAAAGTTGGTGACCTGGTGGGGTCAATTGTTTACGACCTAAGTTAGCAGAGCAGCAAATTTTGGCTGCTCAGTCGTCGGCTAGCCCATCACTGGAAATGTCTTCCTAACTTTCTGATGAAGGGGGCCTGTGGTGCCTCCGGAAATTCAAGTACTCTAAACCTCACAAGGTGTCTACCATCTATGAACCTCAGGTAAGTCATCTTCTTTCTATCTCTCTGTCCTTTCCCCATTAATTATATATATATATATTTGGATAGGGTGTAAGGATAGAAAATGTGGGAGAAAGTTGGTAAATTCACTTTTAAGTCACAAGCTCGGCATAGAAATATGCTCAGAGAAAGCTGTAGAGAAAGCGGAGAGAGGAATAGAAGCAGAAAGAAAGACTGAAAATATTTGGAATTGCCGGGACTCAAAACCAGATCGTCACAGAGCCCTCGCCAAATCGGTAAAGGCGTCTCATGACTAAAGCGAGGGCTCTGTGGCAATCCGGGTTTAAGTCTCAGCGATGCCAAATATTTTCAGTCTTTCTTTCTTCTTCTATTCCTCTCTACACTGATCACACAGCTTTCTCTGAGCATATTTCTATGCCAAGCTTGTGACTTAAAAGCGAATTTCCCAACTTTCTCCCACATTTTCTATCCTTACATCCTATCCAAATATACAATGTGTGTGACGTCATGTTTCAATCATTAATATATATATATATATATATATTTGATAATTGGATAGAAAGAAAGATATAAATATTTGGGAGAAAGGCAGGAAATTCGCTCTTTAAATCATATGTACGGCATGGAATCATGCACAAGGAAATACATATGTCAAGCGTAGAAGGGAATGGAAGAAGGAAGAAAGACTGAAAAAATTCGATGTGGCCAGAACTCGAACCTGGGTGCACGAAACAACAGTGCATCACCCCTAGAGCCGGGACGTGCCTCTATCCACTCCGCCACCACATCGAGTACGACCAACCGAACATATATATATATATATATATATAACTTAGTTTGAGGGTGGGCAGGGGGTGAAACATTATACTGCACACTTCTCACTTCAGACAGTAATGTTGAGCTTCAATACATAGTGCTTTGGCAGAAGGGATCACACCAGCAGGCAGGCAATTTAAAATCTTGGAATTGAAACCAGAAATTCACACTCATAAAATAGTATTATTATAAAGATTCTTAAAATTAATAAACAAATAATTTTTTGCTTAATTAATTAAAGTGTTGTAGCTCATGAACACATATGCACCAGCTGCCACAGTATTTAAGACTGACTGATGGTGATGTACACAGGATCAATGTCAATCATTTTAAGTTAAATTGGCATGTGTCAATGAAATGTAAAGATTATCAAGTCCATGAAATTTTTGTCCTGAATGCTAACACTATTAAGTGAATACTGACTCACCTCTGTTTGTTTCTTGTGTGGCTCATCCAATGAAGTTGTCATACAATAGAAATACTATGCTGCAATGGAAGAAAGAAAATACTCACGCATTGTTCATACAAGCCCATGATACCAAGAGAATGGCATTGACCACAATGTCAACAGGGATGAAGTCCGAGGCAATTTCCTCATCAGCGAGTATGGTTCTGAGGACACCTTTGCCTGCAGCTATGAAAGCCCCGACAGGGCCATTCAAATTGTCCATCCATCCGACTAATGGTTCCTTCCATATGGGAATCACTGTAAAGCCATATATAATTATTAATTCCATACCTGTGTGTAATCATAATCACTCTCCGTTTGTACAAGGCCTGAAAGTCAATGGCATCTCAATACAGAGAAATTATTACAGCAGGAGTATGTTTAATAATATACAGAATTTTGGCATTACCACAATCAAAAGATGTTTGGTAGATAAAATATATTTTGAGGTGACATTGTGTTTGTATTCTGGAAGATTTAAGTTGATGTAATGCTATGTAACCCTAGTTTTCAAGCTCTTTTTGTTAACCAACGTAGATTGAACTGCAATCATTACTTTAAAACATCTACACAACACAATGCTTGTTGCCAAAGTCTACCAGATCTTTGTTATTACTAATAATATGGGATAAAACAATTGGTGGCTTTAGACATGATAGAAATATTAAATTTATTATTTTTTTAATTGAGTTTTGAGTTTAGTGGTACATAAAATGGCAATACCATGGTCAATTTTAGATTCTCTATAGTTACTTTCCTGGGAACAAAACATCTAAGCTTGCTGAGTCTTTTATTTATAATATGATTAATAAATGGAGGAGGATGAGAGTTTGCGGTGGAGGTTAGTTGGGGAAGCAAGATTACTTGAAAACACAAAAATGATTAAAATTTTATAGCTTCATGTTAACAAATTACAATAATCTAGAGGCATAATAATAATAAATTATTTGGACCATATTAAATTTGGCAGTATTTGCACTCAATTCAATAATTGATAAGTGGTCTCTCAAGATGGTATTAACTGTATTAACTGCAGATAAAATGCAAAATACATTAAATTTGTCTGCTTTAAATGTTTGTTAAGCTTTATCTTATTTATAACTAATTGTCTATCTGTTTGATATATATTGCTAGATACCATTAACTAGTTATTATCTACTCCTGTTTTCTTCTTATTAGCTCTCTCTTTATATCATTCCAAGTCTGTTGAGAAAAACTGCCTTTAGATCTGTGACAAAAGTATTCTAATTCTCATTCACTTTATTTTACAGTATATTGTTTAGTTGTTCCATGTTTGCAAATACTAAATAATTTTTAGTAATTACTTGTCCACATTAGTGTTTACTCATTTATATAAATTTTCTAGCAACTGTAATCATATAGTAAAAACATCATATTGGAATAAAGGATATCAGGACAGTTGGTTCAGTGAAAATAGAATTCAAAGGACGGCTAACATTTTAGCTGGTGTATTAATTCTATATAAAAAAAAAAGTATAGACAGTGGAGTATTTACTAAGTAACTGAAAATCAACTTGATTCGTTTGAGATTTCTAAATGGTATTAAATTACCGTGCATCTACAGAGTAACAGCATTGCAGCATGCTAATATATCCCGCACTGAGACTACATGTGTAACGTATCTTCACTGATAAATTAAATAATTTAAATAGCTTGCATTGTTAAATAACCTAATAAAAATATATGAGATTAAATTTTCCACTACTTTCATAATCTGATACACATACTTTCCTCAAGAAATTGGTCTTTCTCAAAGTGTCAACATGGCTTTTGACCACTCCACTCCAAAATCATAGTCCTCACATGTTGCTAATGGATTTTATTAACAGAGCCTCCTCACAGAACAGTAGCATTAGTATTAAATTTAACAAAAGCCTGTGTATCTAATTGCCTCCATACAATATCTGACTGCAACCCCTTCCATGGCGAAATGGTTACCACATTTTCTAAGTGGACAACAATCCCAAAACCTTCTTCCAAGGTAATGTGGCATACTCTCTTATTTGTTGGGCACCATAGTGGATGTCTTTTTTGCCATTTTGTATAAGGGAGGAAGTTAAATAATTCTTATTTAAGGCATAAATAATATAGAAATTTATTTATAACAAATTGCGGCGGACCGATCCTACTCAACACATTTTGTGGCTACTCAGCTATGAAATCCCAAAATCCCGGGTTGACCATGGGATGAATTTGGTCGGAAAAATGACGGATTTACGATGTCTGCGTAATCATGAGAATGTTAAGCACTACCACGTAACTTATCTGCTGTTTCCCCATGTAGTGAGCTTGTCATGGAGCCTGGCGGCTTCTGTTGTTTGCCATCGAATGATGGCGACTGCTCTCAAAGTTTTGCCAGCCACTCCCTCCAGTAGTTTCATCGACTGTCGCCTTCCGAATTTTGCCCTCGACTGCCTTCAGTAGTTTCATCGACTGTTGTCTTCGAAGTTTTTCCAGCGACTCCCCTTATCTCCACTTTCATCCCTTTTTAAATAGTTTTGGGAAGCTGCGCTTCTTAACGGCACAAAAACTCCACAACTTCCAGCTCGCCAGGGCAGCTGTTTTGTTCTCCATCAGGGGTGTGTGTCACATTATGCACATTCGTCACCCTCGTGCGTCCGAAGATTCTGAAGAGGCCCAGCTGGCGCTATAGGGGGTCCGCTACTTTACACTTCCTCCAGATGTTCAACCCCAGGGTCTGGACATTCCTTACATTCCACATGGCAGTACTCAACTACTCATCATTACCCAGGCGACTCACTGTCTAAATCGCGGTTTGAATTAATTGCGCCTATACTTAATAACTATTTTATTTTATTGAAATTATCTTTGTGTGTGGGCAGTTTTATGAGCTCTTGGCTGACACAAATCATACAGCTTACCTATGGAAGGTCTGACAATGGTGATGGGAAGCAAATCAATGAATTCTTCACACAGTTGTTCAGCCAATGCTTTAGTGAATACATAAGTGTTTGGCAAATTTCCCAAAATCCTGAGAAGAAGAAGGAAAACATTTAGGTATTGCAAAAAGTTATTGTTTTATGAAATTCACTTGTGTGTGATAGTAATAAGTTATACTGCACTTTCTATACTTACATGCAGACAAACAGACACACACACAGATATTTATTAGCCAAAGCTTGGCCCCAGGATAGCAATTTGCCTGTGGTTATTCAGCTTTTCAACTTTCTATAGCTTCCATCCATTCTAATGTTAAAACTTTTTTTGAATTTCTACTCCAATCTATTTCAGGTACATGTTTAGGATTGAGGTGGAAGATCATAAAGACCACCTCAGTACTGCACTAGTTCCCGGATGAGGAGGGAAGAGACAAGAGGAAGCTGAGAGGGAATGGATGGAGCTATAGGAAACTGGATGAAGAGTCTTTCTAATCCATGATGTCAGGATTACTGGCTCATCAGACAAACAGATAACGGTAAACATTGTCAAAGCCTGTGACGTAGCTATGCTAAGGACTTCGGACAAAAGCCAACGCACTACTCAGAAGAAATGAAACACCAGTTGAAAAATATACCAGTATAGGAGAGGGCAAGCACATAATAGGAGCAGTTCTGTGGGGACCGCTTGACTTTGAAGAAAGCTATCAAGAGCAGCAAATGACAGTGCTAGATGGAATTATGCAAGGAAATCGACATAGAGCAGAACTAACGTAGCTCCTCAAAAAAGGAATGATGCCAGAAGATGTCACATCATATATGCTGAAAGCCCAGGACAACTGGAATGTAGGGGGAAAGTGTGTGTGGGTGCACGCATTATTATAGGCACAGGCCAGAAAGTGAAGGTATGAGTGTGTCATCGAGTGAATTCGTGTGAGATTGGGAGTGAATTAGTGTATAGCAGAGTACTACAAGCATGTGTGAGCAAGAGTAGGATTACGAGTAATGTGTCAGTGTGAAATAGAGTGAACTTGAGCATAAGAGAGTAAGCTTGTGAAAATGGAAATATCTTGATGGAGCTCCTTCAAACCTTAGCAGACTAAATGCTGCAAAACAAACAGATATTCCCAATTCCATTGACCATATAGGGAAGGTTCAATGTGACAACACTGCACATTCTCTCCATTCAACAAAGAAAACCAGCACTGTGAAGTATTAATGGTTTGCGCCAAATATGTTTGTGTGGTGTAACACGTGAGCACATACACAACAGCTGCCATTAAAAAATCTGTCACCCATTCAAAAACAGAAAGTCTTCTGCACCACAGTATAGAGCCACAAAATAACTATCGATTTGCCTAATGATGAAATCTAAAACATGCACAAGTCCTATTTTGAATAGTGTTTCAACAGCTTGAACATATGCATCATCTTTGAATTATTCTACCTTTCCTTTGCAAGTCTGTTGGAACTCTAGTGAAATGGACAGATAAAGGGCTAGACCTCAAGTTGCATCTATTGCCACACTTTAATGTGGAGAAAACCACGTCCAGAGCCAACCTCAGACAACTCCGTTTCCTTCTACCTTCCTGTCCATGCTCATGGCCTGCATTGGTCCAGCGTGGGCTATGGTTTTAGAGGGGCCAAAGCAAAGTTTTTACACATTTTGCATATGATGCAAGACTCACACACATTCATACAACTTTATTCATTTTCATTATTTTAGGGTACCGAGTATCTCTTAAGATACCAGGAGTAATTTTGCGCTAATACTGTTGACTCTAATAAGTTACTGGAAATATTTTGAGCCATTTAAGGTACTAGGAGAATTTTTTTTACATTTTTAAGATACCAGAAGTATTTTTTTGTCTATTTCAAGATATTAGTAGTAGCATTATAGTACAGTATTATATAGTTATACTGACTTGTCTGCCATTGAGTTGATGAAGTGTTCAGAGTTGGTCTCTACGAAGTTGATTATCTGGTGAGGCTCACAAGGAGACTCGTAGAACCTCTCATAGAGGACCTTGTTCTCCGGGTGGCAATAAGCGGTGGACACATGCAGAAAGCACTGAGAAAAGAAAAATTCACATATTTTGTAAGAAGTTCTTTTATAAGTAATATTGCATTTTACTCTAAATAACATTAATCTTGAAACTCACATTTATTTAATTATGAGGGAGTTGTAATAAGAAAATATTTATGTAAAAACTATGCAGTCTCTGTTATTTATTGTAATTGTTCACTTCATATAATCAGTGTGTTGCATAATGTTTTAGTTTTAATACAGTTTTATGGAAGTTTATCTAATTTTTCTTTTAAATAATCATATATAACCAACATAGAACCAAAGATAAAATACCTGTATATTTATTTTCCCTATTTTGTTGTGTTTGCTATATATATTGAAGTGTGCATTATCCCATTTATAAAATTATCTTTTTAAATGTTTGGCAAGGCGGCGTATGCTGGGGGATGCATCTCTTTGTTTTTGTCAGATGTGAGAAGTGGGGGGGGGGTGGGGGGGGGCAACAGCGGCCTGGTCAGGCAGCACAAAAAAAGGGGTGACTAAATAAATACGAGAGGACACAAGGATTTCAAGCAGCAGAGGGAAATAAGCTGACTTCCTCCCTCTTGGTTTTCCTCTTTCCCTTCCCCCCCTTGGTCCATGGCCAAGGTAATTAATTTAAGACTACTGCAGTCTGAGACGACCTTGAGCAGTTTGAGAGGTGTATGACGAGTGTCAAAGACCTGCGGCATACGGTAAGAGTTGTTCACTGATCCAATTGGACCAGTCAGCCAACTGCCTCTCAATACTAATCGAGGCTTGGAGGCGGGTTTGTTGCGTTCCCACGGCAATCCAGTCTCCCGTCATCAGGAGGGTGCAGGAGTAGTACCCACAAGCCCGACCTACCTCATGCAGGTTTTCTACGGTTTTCCCTGCATTGCCTTTAGGTGAAACACCAGGTAGGATCCTTACGCCTGGGGGCCCTAGTCAACCCTTGCTAGGCTACCTTCCACATCCCCCCGTTTCAAGTCCCTTCCTATGCTATTAAAGGGAAGTTGCCTGCTTCAGGATCACCCCCCCCCCCCTAAAAAAACAGCTCAGACAGGCAGATGAGTCAGAGGAGAGAGAGGAGACGGACCAGTCATTCAGATAAGTTGCGAAGAGAAGGGATGACGGATCGTTCAGTTGTGGAGAGAAGGGACAATGGAACAGGCAGACGAGTTACGGTGAGAAGAGACGACGAAATGATGAGTTGGACCTGAATCCCACTACATTCATCGGTGTAAAAAACCTGCAAGATGCACTAAAGCCAGAGAGACGAGGAAACATTTGTGAGGTTGAATGTTTGTAGGCCCAGTAATTGTGGGTAAGTTCATCAAAACTGTGAAACTTGCTCATTGTGCTGATTGTATAAATTTAAATGATTTTTTTTCTATTTTTCAGTAACTGTGTACTCCACTTCTCGAGAGACCCAAAATCCCGTGAGATATTGTTTTATTTAATCACTGTAAAGTTGATAAATATAAAATTATCAAACCATTTAAAATTTGTTCATTAATAAATTAATGTCTTATCAAAGAAGAGGATATTACAATATATATATTCCAAAATTCGTGTTCAAAGTGGTAAAATTTCTTCATGTTTTGGCACTGACAACTTTTTCCGAACTCTCTGAATGTCATAAAATAAATAATAGTATTTTACCTATACATTTTGAAATATCATATTTTAATTCTCTATGTAAGTATTTCATGATGGATTTGAAGTCACAGTTCATGTGGCTTATTCATACTAACTTTACAATTTTCTTCATCTTCTAAAACTTTTTGATACTCCTTAAGGATAGGACTGGAAGATGCAATAACTTTTACATTTTTATTTAGGTCTTTACCATTTGAAAAAAGTTTTGTGACAAATATTCAAATACTACATGCAAACTTGCACATATGATGTCCAACTGTGAAGGAGAAATAGTAAAGGATGTATAAAATGAATCATGACAAATTTCATTATGGGCTAAATTGAACTGGACCAAAAGCAAAGCCCCTGTGAAGCAATACCGGCAGTCATTTTGAGTTTTAATGGTTGGTATTTGAGGTACAGATGCCCTTTTCTTTGACTAACCTGTAGCTTTGGCATGTTCCTGGCAAGCTTGAGCAGCAAGTGCGTTCCCCGTACATTGAGAATCACCGCAGACCTCAGCGGCTCGTTAAAGCTCACTGTCGCAGCACCGTGGAAGACCACAGACACAGAGGAGCAGAGAAGACATCTGGCCTCATCATTCAATCCCAAGTCAGGTGCTGACATGTCGCCCTCAATAGGAGTCACCTTCGCCAACAGCGAGCCACCCTCCGTGCGCCTCACCTTCTCGAACAACTGGCAAACAGTAGAAGATTATAGCAAAGATCTGAAAGGACAAATGGATTTATGAAAGAAAGGTAAATGAGAAAAGAGGTGGAAAGTAGAGGCTTAAAGATGTAAATGGAAAAGAAGATTAAAATTGTATTATCTAAACAATGTCAAGCATAGGAAATGTGTACCTTAATTTTCAATAGCAGCACACAAAATGTATTACTAGTGACATTATATGGTTAATGTAATCATTGTTCAGCGTTATATAAATGTTATTTCTACAACTCAGTTTTACAGGAATTATATACAAAAAAGTTGAATTAAAAAATATACAGAACTTGGATTATGCTAGAAGAATATCTCCAGGTGGCTTCTGAAAAGGAGGATTCATTGGGAGAAAATATCTACCCCACACTTAATAAAAAAATGTAAACAAGGAAAGTGAATGCCAATGTAATAGGTGTAATATGTGGTTGACTTCACTCATCATAGTTGACTGTTGGAAAGGTAAACAAGAATTTGGCAATGTGATACAAAGCTAATGTTTATTCTCATATTTTCTCTATGAAGATTTCAATAGCAATTAAGTACTTATATGTTGAAAATCCTTGAAAATTTAGGCATAAATGAGCATAAATTTTGATAAATATCTAGCAGATTTTAGAAATCAAGCACAAAATCTATTAGGAGGTTTATTTCGTTAGTATAGGCCAAGCCATGAGATCTTAGCCAATCACATCTTTCTTTCCTCATATAAATCTACTGTGCAAAATACTCATCATGAAGTAATCAATTTTATTTTCCAGTATTTAACGAAATAATGGATTACCAGAATAAACGTGTTTCTTGAAAGCAGCTATATTTTTAATTATTTTTAGAAAGCTCCAAAGTGTGAATCAAAAAAATTTTCCCAATAAACTGTCAGTGGAAGGATGTGAATAACTTGACAGTGGAAATCTTGAAGCTGTTTTATGATAGGCTTGACACTGATTTCATCAATACTTACTAATTTATTTTTCCACTAGTCAGCCCCAAAATTTTCTGTATTTTTCCTGTAAATAATAATATTAGCTGCTAGGGTATGTGTTACCCTGCATTGATAAAATTCTTGGAATGGTGACATAAAATAATACTAAAACATGGAAATAAATAACAATATACATGCCAAAAGTCAAAAAAATTCAATTATCATCAAACAATATGTTTCATTCTAAATAAAATTCTTGGAGTATCAGCCCAGGTCAAAGTTTGTTTCCACAATGTTTCAATGAAGGTGGAGCTATCCATCAAAACATTATAGAAACAAACTTTGACCTGGGTTGAAACCTGTTATTTGTATTTAGAACAGATTCACCAGAAAAGCCTGTGCTTTCTAAAAGGTTTCATTCCAAGGCTTAGGGACCTCTTCAGTTGTTTAGTTAAATGTGAAAGGAATTAAAGATCTTTCAACAGTAAAATATAACTTGCTTACACACTATCAACAGTCAAATCTTTTTTTTAAATAAAAAAAAAATAGGCAAGGTGATTGGTGCTTGCTTCTAAATGATTGATTCCAGAATTATATGGGCCTATGTAAGATTATGAAAACCTAAAGAGATCCTAAGGAAGATAAATCTTTGTAAATTTTACAATAAATATTACACTTTTCTGACTCAATGACATCTATTTATTTATGGCCAAAGAACAGTCTTTGAACAGTTTCCTCATATTAATTTGTTACCTCTGGAGTTGAAGTTAACTTTCAATTCTTACTTAACTTCATACTTGAGCAAGAGTAAAAAAAGAGCCACACTAAAGAATGATAATTCTTTTTCCATTCTGAGTGGGAAATAACAAAGGCTCTTTTTCTTTTTATGACGTACACATAAAAACTATTACAAACTTATCTGAAGTTATTCTGCTTGCAGATGACGTAAGCATTTTAATAAATGAACAAATGTGAGAAATAAAAAGGAGTAAGCAATGTATCATTCAATCATATAGTGCACTGGTTTCCAGCTATCGAATTATGGAGCAGTTGTGAAAGATAACATTGGGAGCAATTTCAGACAGAAATTATAGCACTTGGTTCTCAATTATGGGATAACAAAATGATAATATTGGAAAGTTAATTATTCAAAATTATTAGCATTATCTGTGGGTAATGAATTAAATTGGAAAATTCATATTAATGAACTTGGAATTAAATTAAGCAAAGTCTCAAACGTGTTAGAATAATATATAGGCATCATGAAGATAGTTTACTTTGTATATTTTCACTTGTTATAGCAATGTAATAATGTTTCGGAGCAATTCTGCAGAAAAAGACAAAATCTTTATTCCCATAATCTAAAAACTGAGAGTTTACTGGAGTTTCCTATTTGAGAATGACTTGGCATTGTGAAATATCCACTAGAGAATGTTTGTGCAAACTGTACTGTAATAGAAGGAGACTGTCATACAAAGTTAACTACATACATTAAAAACTAGATGGGTAATATTAAATATGAAGAAGTTTAATTATTCTTGTCTGCAGGTTTTAAGGCCACATATCACAATTAGGTATAAATATTGCATTGTTGTGTGCAAAGCATGTTGGTAATGTTTAAAATACATAAAATGAAGGTATGAAGTTATATTCAACAATAAAAAGTAATACATGACTAAGAGAAGAAGAAGAATACACGCTACTTCTCTACCCCTGCAAAAGAAACTAATAACTATTAAGGTTGCCGTACTGGTCTCTGTACCTTTTCTTGGAACTTGCAATGTTTTATATATTAGACTTAAAAATTTAATAGACTATTCATTTTTCTAAAACATTAATTAATTTTCCACTTCACTTAATTTTATTAATGTGAACACTATTATTTTCAATTAATTCCATTGTAATTAGTTACTCTTTTCTGAATTGTTTTATACTCTGTGTAGTGTTACACCTGCAGCTATCCTCTGTCAAACCTTGCACAAATGATTCCTATAAAAGTAAGCAGTTGGTTGAAGACTGTTGGAGGATCGATACAGCTGACCACGTGTGAGTGTGTCACTCCAAATTCGGAATGTGTCATGCAAGATGACAGTCCGCAGTCGACTCGGCAGACCCGGGCCCTCAATGGGCTGTAGAGCCAAGGAGAAAAGAAGGAAAAGTAAAGGGTAGGTAAAAGAGAGCTGTTCACGTAATTAGCCCTTCTTTAAAACCCTACATACAAAGCTTAGTGATGTAAATTCTACATGTCTTTAGTAAAAGTTATACCCAAATATTTGTAGGTTTTGGATAATTGTCCCTTCTTGGTGATTTACACCCTCACAACTTTTCTACTTGGTAAATTCATAGTCTTACTTTGGAAATCATTTATCTTCATTTTATTTTGCAGAAACCAGTTAAGTATCTTCTCTCAATCTGATGGTAGAAAATCAGCATAACTGAATATTTCATTTCCCTATAGATAATGCAGCCATCCACAATGAGTTTTATATGGAATTGGACATCATTTATATACAATAAAAAAAAGGTAATTGCCCTGCAAGATTCCCTCGAGCCTGCCAGAAGTTGATATGTACTTATGTGAACTGAATAGGTTCTTTCAGCAGGTATCTGAATGTAATAATCCACATGAACAATTTGAGAAAAGAATGCAAAGATGGAATCATAATCAAAGCACAATACTGTCTTAATCACAATCTGCAAACATATCGAGACTAATGATCAATTTTTGGTCAAGATAGCACGGCTTGATCCCTTCGTCAGTTTGCATCTCAAGTTGACTTATGAGAACAGACAATAACCAATATAACACAAATGATTCTGATAAAATAGAGCAAATATAAATATGAATCATAATCTGCTCATTATGAAATGCAGGCTAAAAATGAAGAAACTCAAGAAAGGAATTAGAACAAAATGATGGGAATTAGAAAAAATGCAACAATAGGGGATGCTTCAGAGTTTCAAAGAAGATATCAAGAGTAGATTAATAGAGAAAGATAAAGAAACAATATAGAGGAGAAGTAGGCACTCTTGAAGGAAGAAATTACTAGAACAGCAGAAGAAAAAATAGGAAGAATAACTCAGACCATAGGAAAGCATAGATAAAACAAGAAATAATAAAAATGATTGATAAAAGGTGTAACTATAGAAACGTGAGAAATGCAAATGGTAAAGAGCAGTACAGACGCTTGAAGAATGAGATAGATAGGAAGTGCAAATCTGCCAAAGAGGCTTGGCTACAAGAGAAATGCAAAGGAGTTGAAGATTTCATGGTGAAAGGGAAAATAGACGCAGCTTGTAGGAAAATCAAAGAAACATTCGGCGAAAGGAAAAATATTAGCAAGAACATCAGGAGAGAAGTCAATTCTGGGTAAAGAAGAAAATCAGAAAGAAGGGAGGAATATCTTTAAGAGCTGTAATCTAGGTCAGTCAGTAATAGAAGTGGAAGAGGAGGTGGTTGATGAAGAGTTGGGAGGTCAGAGTTTGACAGGCAAATGTAAAGCACCAGGAATTGATAACATTCCTGATAAGATCATCAGGCAAAGAAGCATTATCACAGCTTTTCAGGATAGTTTGCAAAATCTATGAAACAGGAAGAATACCAGAAAATATTAGTAAAAACATAATTATACCCATACCGAAGAAGACTGGGGCTAATAGATGCGGACAGCACAGGACAATTAGTTTAGTATCCCTTGCATGCAAAATATTAACAAAAATAGTATAAAGGAGAGAATGGAATGACAGATAGAATCTGAGTTAGGAGAAGATCAGTTTGGTTTTAAGAAGACTGTAGGGACAAGGGAAGCAATATTGACTTTGTTAATTTTAGAAGACAGAAAAGAAAAAACTTGCTTACGTTCATGGCATTTGTAGATTTAGAAAAAGTGTTTGATAATGTGATCTGGAAAACATTATTAAGGATTTTGGAGAGCACTGGAATAAAATATTGATAAAGGGGGCTTATACATAACCTCTGCAGAAGACAGTCAGAAGATCAAGAAAAGAAAGCAGAAATCAAGAAAGGAGTAAGACAAGGATGCAGTCTGTTGCCCATGCTGTTTAACTTATATATAGACCAGGTGATGAAAAAAGTTAAAATGGAATATGAAAAAGGAATCATACTGCAAGGAGAGGAAATAAAAACCGTACACTTTGCCGATGATATTGTAGTGTTAGGGGAGTCAGAAATAAACTTGGAAACCGTAATAAATGACATGAGAAAGAATGGAGAAAGAATTCAATGTGTGGATTAATAGAGGGAAAACCAAGGTAATGGAGTGTAGTATGGGAAACAAAGGGTGTTAGATTGGGAAGGGATATTTTGACAGATATTAAGAAATTCTGATACTTTGGAAGCATAATAACTAGGGGTGGTAGAAGTATAGTAGACATAAAGTGTAGGATAGCACAGAGGAGGAAGAGGAATTTACTTGCGGACAATATAAGTGTGAATATTAGGATATCGTTACTAAAAATGTTTGTATGAAGTGTGGCATTATATGGGTGCGAAACATAGACGATAGGATTTGCAGAAAGGAAAAGAACGGAAGCCTTTGAAATGCGGTTGCGTAGGAGAATGAGATGGGTGCATAGAATCACCAACAAGGAAGTTCTAAACCAAACAGCGAAAGAGCTAACAATATGAAGTTTGTTGAACTAGAGAAGGGATAGATTAATAGGTCATGAGGCCCTTGTAAAATTAGCCTTAGAAGGAAGTGTGTGGGGTAAAAACAGAAGAGAGAGGTTGAGGATGGAATACACTAAGAAGATTAGGGAGGAAGTGGGTTGTGCTAGTTATGAGGAAGTGAAAAGGTTTTCCCAAGATATGTTAGCATGGAGGGTTGCATCAGACCAGTCTTAGGACTGAATACCACAACAACAACAGAACATGGACGCCCAGGTCAAGCCCTGGATGTGGACTGGTATTAATTTTATGGTCCCAGATAATTTGAGAAATTATTATCTATAATATTCATCAGGTGATAGTGTGCAGAGTAGCAAGTTCACCCACCTCAGAGTCAAGCAGATCCTGAAGCCTCTGGTGCGGGCTCTTGCCCTTTTTGGACCTGACCAGCACGTAGACCCTTTTGATCCCAGGACAGGACCTGAGCAGCTTCTCCAGGAGAACTTTGCCCACGAAACCTGAGCCTCCGGTGAGGAGGATCTCTCTGTCGACCAGACACTCCGCAACCCTGTCGGGAAGGACATCCGGCAGGTCCATAAGGCTGCTGACGCTCTACTGAACAAATCACAGCAAATTCCTCTGAGCTTGTAGCTAATTAATTCACGAATGTATTTTTTATAACTCCGGGTCACTTCCGGTCGTTGTTCTTGCACGTTGTCGAACGAATCGTGAATTATTCGTCCATAATTCGCTCCTGAAGGTCACGCTGCGCCTTTCGCATGATTGATGAAGGTCCTGACTGGAAGCGACGCTCACCAAAACCTTGTTGACGAGAAATCTACAGAATAGCATAGGAAGGGATTTTTATAGGGGCATGCGAAAGACAGCCGAGGGTTAACTAGGGTTATTAGATCACCTTCATGCAGCCCGTCAGATGGAACGCATCTTGGAGAGACGAAACTATTGATGGTACATTCTTCAATCCGAGGCACCTCAGTCTGTTTTGAGAGGAATATTCTTGGGCATGCGGGAAGAGCTGTCCGCTGTTCCTAAACGGCCGAGGCGTGAAGGAGGGAATGCTGCGTCCCCCCCGCCGAAGGCCGTGGGACAAGTATCAACCTACCATAGGACCTCTGCTGTCCATGACATTTAGGCGGGTGTCGGGTAGAATCGATGAACTACTTCGCTGCCTTGTTCAGCATTTTGAGTCTAATTTACTTCCAACGTCGGTTTTTCTCATTGCGGGAACGTTTCTTTTATTTCCTCGAGTCTGTTTATTTTCGTATCTCATAGATACGAAATGTACTAATGGTATTACCATAACTTATATCCGAGAGTGTTACAGTTGTTTCTACATGACTATATGATGTAATTGAATGTCCAGTGACAAACAACTTTATAGCGAGAGAATGAGAAATTAACGTTGGCTTATACCCGAATGAGAGACTATGGCCAGTGTCATTTGATTAAGGATGATATGCATGTAGCGGAGATTATTTGGTACCAAGGGGAGTTGCAGATGATTCTAAGGATTCTGTTTTGCTTGGTTTGAATTGGAATTGGCGCAGTTGATCCCCATATATGGGGGCGGATTAGGAAGAGGTAAAGGAGATTGGTGCGTTTCTGTTGAGGAGTGGCTAGAGTAGTTTTATTTTAGAGTTAATTTTGGTTGAAAGGTGCCTAGGAAAGTTTGGAGTGTAGAATAAGTCCAACGTAAGTGATGGAGTTGTTTTATTTGGATTTGGGAGCCAAAAAGAGCGGATTATTAATAAGGGGATGTTTAGTTTTGAGAGTGAATAGAGTTGTCGCAGATTTCACATGTTGTTTAGAGCTGTTTGGACTGTGTTGCGAACACCCGAGGTGAAGGAAGAGGTTTGGTGGAGGATAGCTGCGTCATTGGCAAAAAATATTGTTTTAGTGGATGGATGACGGGGGATGTCATGAGAGCTACCTCGTGGGACGACAGAGGGGATGAAATGATTGTTAATTTCAAACGAGCAAGAGCGCTTAGAGAGATAATTTGAAATGACTGTGAAGAGTGTGTCGTTTTATTTTGGATGAGAGGGATGGATGGTGAAGGATTTCTCTGCAGGAATTTTGATTTTCGAATGCATTATTGATGAAGGCGGTGGCAAAATGTAGTTGGTGAATGCACGCATGAAGCCATATTGAGTAGATGGGGAAGGAAGAGTTGGCAGGAGGCTCTGGAACTTTCGGGGGAGTGATTTTGGGTTGTTTAAGATAATAATATTGGCATGTAGGGTAGCAAGATGTACGGAGGATGGCATTGAAAATTGTGATGAGGACAGTGTTTTTTTTTGGTAGGTGTTTTCAATGAAGTGCGTGTTCTGGAGATGGTTTACTTTTAAGTTAATTGATGGTGATGCGTATTTGGGGAGGTTTGAACAGTTCAGGCAATGGAGAGAGTTGTAGTGGTTCATTGAGATGAAAGTTCGTGAATTGGTTAGGGGAGTATTGGGAGGATGAAGTTGATAATAAAGTGGAGTCTTGTTCCTTCTTTCATTTCCTCTATGGAATTACGAATGAAAATATAACTAATGTTGAGCCGATTCCTCGAGTGAAAGAAAGCAAGAGTTGCGTAGCCCCAAAATGAGGATTGAGACGGATTTTATTCCATTCGTGAATCAATCAGCATAATAAAGTTATAGAAGGTCAGCGGAACCGGAAGTGACGCAGCAAAAGTACTTCGCGTCATTAGTTCAGTAACCGACCGTGTTGAAAAGTAAAAGATGTTCAAGTTGGATTAAGGATTCCATCATAAGCTTCACATTCTGAATCATAATTGGCTCATTTCTTTTAAAATGGTTTCAAACGTTGGATGTAATTAACGGCACCGAATCGACATTTTTTACATGGCTGGGAAGAATCGAAACAAAATACAAATAAGAGCGTTCGTTTAGCGTCGCATTTATAGTGAGAAACTATTTGCAGAGGAAACTGAAAGTGAAGGACGACGTATAGTTCCTGTGGCTTGTGCTGTCGGATGTAATTATGATGGGTAATTAAGAAAAAATTATGTCCGTGAACAGGCTTAATTTTATTAAAGCTCTGCTAAATGTAACGGTTTTGTACATTGCATTTCCGAATTCAAGACAAGTTGGTGTCACTGATGTGATCAGTTAAGCTAGGTTTACACCAAAGAGATATATAAACATGATAGAGAGGCTGTTACAGCGCCCTGGGTGGCAGCAACTAACAACAGGCACAATCAAAATGTCTACGGTCAAGAACTTTGACCGTATGTACTGTGTTAAATGACTGAGGTTGAATAATGGTGTATTTTGTGATTAAAATATATTGTTTTTCATCCGAAATCATGCCAAATGTGTGTTCAGCGTGCAATTGTACTAATCGTAGTTCAAAAACAACTGGAATATCGTATTTTAAGTAAATATCATCATATTTTCACTTTTGACAGCACGTGTTTGTAACTTGGATATTTACCAAATTTCTGATCTTCGTGGTGCTCTAGAATGCAAGCCAGCTCTTGTTCTTATTATGAAAGTAGTTCCCTGTACTGTAATTAATGAATGTGTTTTATTTCGTTGCACCTTGATCCCTATCAACTATATTTAATGTCAGTCTAGATGCATTTAGATGTTACTTGTACAACGTACAATTGTATAACTGTAATGAATTAAAATTTTAGATATTGGGAGTAATCTTTATTATAGACTGATGAGCGAGATGCTTCATATCTCATCTAATAATTCGGCATTAATATCATAAATTACTGATTTCAAACAAAAATTATAAATTAACTATTATACAGTTTCCTGTTCATTAACTGTCAATGTTTACTTGTTGTATTTAGCATTGAGATGATGTCAATGAGCCCTATCCGTGTTAACTTTAATTTCGGCACGTTCCTTGTGTGACAACAGAAACAATTTACCATTTTTAAGTGATGTGTTATATATATATTATATGTAATGAAACCTTTCTAGCTGGTTTCCGCTCATTTGTAACTTTAATACATATGTATATGTAGTTTTTAAATATTGATTAACGAGATACGCTTCCTGCACGTATTCAATGCCAGCAGACGACAGGACACGCCCACCTTTCCATTCAAAAAATGGCGTCTGAGCCTTCAATTTGCTTCAAATATGGCGGCGCCTTGTCCAGCCCAAAGACATATAAACATAAATGTTTATATATCTCTTTGGTCCAGCCTATACAGGCGGCTAAATCACACAATTCATAAATCGTGATGTTGCTCGAATACACCGCTAGAGTGCACAACAGGCGGCTAGACCCCACAATTCACGAGATCGGGAAGTTCGCATTGCTCCCTCCAGAGCGCACAGCTGTCTGATCCCAAACGTGATTGGATGAATGGGTAAACGCGGATATATGAAATTGAGTAGTTGGCGTCTGACAAAAAGTTATTTCTTCACAGAAACCATAAGTTTTATCCAAAGAACTGAATAAAAATAATCTTGAAAAAAAAAAGAAGTACTAATGTAACTGACAGGAAAGAACCCTAAATACCTATTAGCAAAACCTTTATAACTCTTATACATTTAACTAATTTTCTGCATCATGAATCACAAAATTTTGAGTTATATATAAACTGCAGTATTCTGACATTCATTGCTACTTCTCATGGAAATCACCGTATTTTTTGATATATTTGACATCAAATATGTGCTAATTCATCAAAAGTGTTGGAAATGGTTTTATGCAAGGTGTTATCTCAGTTTGTTTTCAGTAGTTTTTTCTTTACATCATACAAAATTTATAATTGTTGACTCTAAATGTAGTGTGAAAACAATACTACTACAGTGGTTCAATAACAAGCCTCTGGGACAGTTTGGGCTTCACATACAAATTTTGTTAATAAATCTTTGTCAAACGGAATATAACATTGTGTTATAATTTAATGAATAAATAATTTTAAATAGACCTGAAAAACTAATACTACAAAATGTTTTCATTATTTGATTATGGAGGGTTATTTTACTGCACAGATCACAAGTTTCCAGAAGGAAGACATTGTTGTGAATGTGGGCCAAGATTTTTCTGTGTTTTAAAAACAAATTGGCATTATTTACAGCATTGATGGTTACAGGATCATTATAAATAGTGCCTGAAGGAATAATCTAATTATTATCACAAGGCTGGCAGACAAGTATATACAAATTAAACATTTGCCAAACCAGCTCAGGTTATACAATAGGAAGACTGAAAATGTAAAGGAAGGATTAATGAAACAAACCTAGTAAATCCAATTTTTCGGGGATTCCATCACTCTCCAGAGGGGAGACAAATTTGTGTATCAATTGTTATCACAAATTAATGGGGTTCTTTAAATTTTTAACAAATACATAATACCAAATTGAGTTATAATTGCTCCTGTCAGAAGAAATGTAAATAATTTGAATTGTAACATTTAGAAGTGCTATTTTCAGTAGAAATTCATGAATTCCTTATACAATGTTAAATTTAAATTACATTGTAGTTTTGCTTTCAGAGTAAATTTCATCAAAAACTGCACACCTTACAGAAAGTCTTAATAAGGCAATATATGTTAACTCTGAGACTTGACACCTTCTTGCATAAATGCTAACTTTTGTAGTTAAGTTAGCAGTAATAACACAATAACCTATCAAATGATAGGAAGGATGTATAGAAAAAGATGTTTCAGGATGTATAACACCTTCTTGCGCCAAGCTCTTCAATTTACAAATTGAAAAAGCACATGTCTAGACAATTTTGAACCTAAATGCACCATTTATGAAAAATATAATGTAGAAATATGTTTAAGTCAAAAAGAAAAAAATTATAAATGATCTAATTCTCCAGATAAAGATGCAAACAAAACCCACAAGGTGCAGACAGTTTCTCTCCAAACTACTATACGTGTCCTTGAAGTTTCTCAAGTAAGCATGTCAATTGTCAATAATTGAATAAATATTCACTCCTGAAACTGTAGCCTTTAATTATACGAGATGTGTATCCATTGGATTTGAACTCTACCTCTCAAACTTTCAGGTCAGAATTTGAACCACCAGTATGGGTTTTGTCTCAAAAAATTTGCACAATTTGTTTTTCTTTTTTAAAAATTTTTTATTTTCAATAATAATATTTTACAGATTTTAATTTGTACAAAATAACAATTGTTATATATATATTTATTTATTTATTTAACATGGGAAACTGTGGAATCCATATAAATATAAATATTGTGCATGCTTGCAGAATGATTTGAGGGAACTTTCATGGACGAAGTGTTTATCACAAATGGAACAAGTGAATTCTCCGATAGTTTTGGCTGGTTTAATACTGTGAGTGCGTAACTTATGTTGAGTGAATGATGCACCACAAAGGTCACGGAAAATCCATTTCTTTTAGCGGATACAATTTACAACCTATGAAAATAAATTCAGTTTTCAGAAAATTGTAATACGTGAGAAACTATAACTAGTGAATGTGTTATTTTCGTACCTCAATGTAAAGAACAATATATGGTAATAAATTTTCAAAGGCGATGGCTAGCAGCTCAAGAATTCCACGTGATGAGTGAATTAGAATGTCGGCACTACACAATTTGAAGCAACCCGAGAAAATAAAAAATTCACAATTATCAGAAAAGAAAGTGTATGGAGAATAACCACGTGGATGAGAGTGAATTAGAATCAGCTCTGCACCGAACCGCAAACAACCTGTGAAAATAAAATAAGCACAATTATGATAAAATAATAGTATAATAGTAAGTGAATTTGATTAGTTAGAGCGTATATGCTAGTAGCTCAAGCTAATAAAATTCCACACGGAGAAGAATAACACAGTCAGCCTGCCCCGCACAGAAATTCCAGAGGAATGAGGGTGAATTTGTATTACTCTTTGTTTACGCGTAAAGTGCAGCTCAGCACTGCACTCTAGCGGTGCAATGCGAGCAACATGACGATTTATGAATTGTGTGGACTAGCCGCCTCTCAGCCTATGTTGTTTATATATGTCTTTGGATTAGACTAAGTGGATCTTTGTTGTGAAGAGTGGCGAGTAGTTTCGTTTATAAAGCATTTGGGATAAAGTTCGTATGACTTTGTATGAGCCTATAAATTTTTAGGTTAACTTTCCAAAAAGAATTTTTGTCCACCCTCCAACGGCACAAACTTTAACTGGAAAATCAACTACGCGAAATAATGATGTATAGCTATAAACGAACTACTATTACACGAAATTTCTGGAACCCTTTCCTCGATACGTCTATTGTGTCAGAAACACTAAGTGATTAGTTCCTCGTTTATGGACATTATGCGTGCGCGAAAACAAAATATTCAACTTGATATAAACAATATATAGTCACTATGTAACATCAACAATCCAACTGGTCGTAGTTGCCAAGAAATGGGAGAGAAGTATAAACATGCATCAGAGTTCTCAGCCCATTCAGTAGTGAGGGCAGCACTTGCACACAGTGAAGGAGTGGAGCAGTGTTATCTGCCCAAGAAGTAAATTGTAAGCAGTGCACAGCCAACCAAACTTCAACGAACATCACTGCCCGTGTTTCTAGCTTTACAAGGAACTGTAATTATTTTGTTGATATTGTTTCAAGTGATAAATTTTAAAAAAAATATATTATCTATAGCTATTTAAATTTCTTTGTACTTTTTTCTGTAAAAAGGTATTTAACAAAAATGACGTTTGCATTGGAGGGGTTGGCAGCGCACCCTGCAGCTAGCATCTCTGGAGTTTACCTCACGCAACTAAGAAATGGCAAAATCTTCAAACGCGTTAGTGGTGCAAGACAGAGGAGATTGTGATAAGTCATATTAATGCGCTGGCGGAGAGATCGCGTCTGGAAGCAACGGGCAAATATATTCGTTTAGAAATTGTCTTGAGACTAGGAACATGACGTCGTTCGACGAAACGCTTTTGAGCATGGAGAAACTTGACAGGACTTCACCAGAGCTGTGGCCAGAAAAGAGTAAGGATCTGAGCGATATTTTGGTTTTAATTAATTACACCATTGTTCCGAATAATTAATTTAGTTTATACAATATACTCATATTTCTATCTGGCTTCTCGTCATCTGTGAATTGGTGGCTGCTGCTATTAGTAGCATTAGTATATATTCAGCTTGCTTGCAGAGAAACCAAACTTCAAGGATGTTCAATGACTCCCGAATCATGCAACATTAGGATTTATGGGGATTAATTACAGATTGCCCGTCATTTAAATTTAATTGCAAAAGAAACTGTGCTTGTGTTCAATATTTTAATTCTAAGATTCCCGCTGTCGACTAGTAGTTGCCAACGTGGTTAGTTCAATTACTAGTACCTACTAAAATATTGAATTCAAACTAATGATGAAGTCTGTTATTTATACTATCATCTTCTCTTGAATGTAAACACATGTTTATCCAAAATTATTGACCCTGTTGAATCTGTGTTCATCACTCTGACAAACAATAAATTTTCTTGATTCATGGCTGTCATACTGTGCACATTCATGTCTTGTTTGGCCATGTAAATGAGTTTTATGTTTTTTTAAAAAAATACTTCTTATCTGGCGATTCACGCCAAGGTGTAAGACGCATCACTCATAATATAGTGAGTATTGTAATTACTCGTCCAAAGTTACAATATATTCAATCTAAATTAAAAATTATAGTACTAATTTCATAAGCAAGTTGCCAAATAATTAACCACAAATTAAGTGATAAAATAAAAGCCATACCTGAAGTTTTCTTACTCTAACTCGAATATTTCAAGAAACCAGCCATCGAATGTCCCTCACATTTTCACAGCAATTTTATTTAAAAAAACCTAAAAATTACAAATCCATTTTTGAAATCTCATATGGCTAAAGGGGAATATGATCCCACAAATGTATATATCAGGATTTTCCCTTCATTGTATACACATTAAGAGACTGTGACCGCTCTAGTTGTGCACCAATCACGAGTTAGGGATGTATACGTGGAGGATGTAACTCCACCAGCTCCACTTACATAAAAGCTCCAGTGTATGTCTTTTTCTATTATGTAATAAAAATAATGATGCACGGGAATTCATATACTTATTTCATTTATGAATTTGCAGAGAAACTATTGTGACATTCAAGTTTGGTGACTGCACGTGTCAGTCTTGTAATTTTACAAAACGTGAAGGTTTCATTATAACCTTTTGTTAACATCCTCTTGTGCAAAGTAGAGTGACATTACATTATACATCAGCTTACTTTATGCCTCTATTGTCTGTACAAAATGAATTGCTTTGTGATTATGTATTGAATCGACTATTAACATACAATGATGTGAACTTTGTTCGTAATGCAAAGATTTGGTGTATAGTTTAGTTTTCTTCACATGACATTACTTTCATAGTTAATGCTTCAAGATGACATTTAGAAATATAAACAAGTTCATCGATTAGTTCTTATCTAATTGTGCCCTTCAAATGCAGTATGATGTAGACGATAATGCATTTCACACACTCTTCGGAAGTGGGACATTCGTGAGTTATGTCCGTTTCGGACTTATAGTTCCAGGTGTGTCCAATTTTTTGAGCTCGAACGTACCTCGAAACGGCGGAAACTCCCAGCCGTGGACTCGAGAACTGGACAACGAAGACATCAACCTGCTACATCGTAAGTTTGTTCCTGTGTGATCGTATTAGACGGAGAAATGAGACTGTATTCTGATGAATTGTTTTGAATTTAACAGTCACGCATGCATATTATTAAATTCACTCCCTGTTATTTTAATTTCCAATTTCTCTCAGATTAGTGCCATCAATAGTTTATGGCTCTGAAGCATGATGTAGCTTGTGAATTAATTCTCAATAGAACAGGGAAGCACCTGAATGGTAGTTGGGAATTGGCCTCAGAGGAATGATAAGTAGGACTTGGGACGTCCTGCTGGAAACTGATATTAATGGGAATAAGTTATCACATATCCTTCAAAGTTCTGACAAATTTATGAGCCTATTCACAATTTTCTATTTTGTAATGAAATCCTGAACTGCATTCGCCATTTGAAGGCAGCGGTGGAACAGAATGAAGCAGATCAGAAAGGAGAAATCTGCAAGTATAAAATATAAATGGGTGGCAACTGTTTTAATCACTACGGATGCTAAGTAGTTGTGTCACTCTATAACCTAAAAGTTTTTACTGTATATAATTTCAGAGTTTGGGAGTCTGACTGCGGCAAGTCTCATTTCTGAAGTAAAGAAGCTGCACGACATCGCCTACCAGCTGGGTGTTGAGGAGGCGAAGGAGATGACACGCGGAAAGTACCTCAACATCCTGAGTCGTCGGCAGCACTGAAGGACCGTCGCCTCCGTATCGTCAGATCAATTCTTTTTCTCGAGTTATGAAACTGTTGTATGATATTAGTCAGTTTTTATTTCTTTTGTATTGTTGTATTTCATGATTTTGTATGAATTTTTTTTATATAATGCTATAGCCATTTGACTTTGAAACAACTTTTTATCAACGTTTTGGCATGCACTAAATTTGTGTAATGTACTTATTTACACAAGAGGGAAGTGTTAAATGGAGTTTTTGATTATAACCATTTTTGGTTGCTTTTGGTGCCGTGGTCACTTCAATCACATTTTAATTTCGCACATGTTTCTGCTTCAGTGAGAATTCAGGGTATAACTTGCATCAAGTATATAAAACTTACAAATCCACATGGAAATTTTGTTGGTTAGTATCTTTATTTCACAAGTTTTCTCAGTGGTTCATTTAAGAGTTTGCTTGCCTCAATGAAGCCACGGTGCCAAGTTTATTTATATGGGCATGGAACTGGTATTGTTTTCTTTTTGTAATTTTTGTATTAAGATTATCATGTTACAATAATGAGTTTGTTCTGCGCATATAATTAGAGCCAAGTTTAGAAAAATAATTATCTAACTTTTTTCAGAATTATTTCCCACATTATTTCACAAAACAATGTGGCATTTTAATTTAAAAACTATTGAGTTATTTTTGTGACGAGTGATGTTGATCAATAATAATTAAAAACGATATTTTATTTACCGTTTATTTAAGCTTGTAGTAATCCAAAGAGTTTTTTTTTGGATGTGTGAGCTGACAATATGACATAACCAATTACAATTTCCACGTTTTGATATGACTTGTTTGAACCTGTTGGAAAGTTGGGCATGTTAATCATTTTGTTTGTATTTGCAAAATTACTTTTTCTTTGTAGCAGGGTGAAAAGAGGTGTTGTTTCACTCCCTTGTTTCTTAAGTTTTAGACAGAAATAGGTGTTCAAAGTACATAATGTTTTGAATGGGGCTTTGATCGTGATCTTGTATATTTACATAATACATATTATACTTTATTTATATTTATATGCAATGTTATACAATTTTTTGAATATCTCTCTCACATTTCCCAATTGTGGTCAGTGTTACGTAACTAGTCTTATTTTAATTCTGTAAATTATAAATATGTGCATTGAATAAAGAGAGAATTTTGTGTGTGTTAAGAAAGAATGAAATTACTCAAATCCTTTACAGATTGCCACGCGTGAAACGTGTTTGCTATGTTTTAACGAAGGGATTTTTTGTCACGGATGCCTGAAATTTGACGCCGTAAAACCGCAGCCATCTAGTCTGCCATGCTGACGGAGAAATATAAGCAATATTGCGCCTGCCGTTTAAATAATAAAGGACCGACGGGAAGGTAGGGCACAATTTGTTCATCACAACTTGGAAAGTTACAAAACATTCACGACCGTCGACTTCATTTGGGCCTGCAAATATATCAGAAAAATTTGGTATTTCGTCCGGCGCTTGTGCCACTTGCTATGGTTAAAAGTTTGATGACCATTGCTCTGTGATAAACGGTTCTTGCATGACTTCATAAAAACCAATGTTAATTTGGGTACATCAGCGTTATTCTTTCAATCAACTTGTTAGGTTGTATCTTTAATGTAACTTTCCACTAATGTAAATGGAAAGAAAAGAATTGTCTGCTTTTTCATATTGATGCCCAAGAACATAGTAGCTGAGAAGGCCGAGTCACATTTCAAATAATGTAAACAATCACTTCCATATGTTTGTTATTGATTAAATGACTCATTATATATTTTATAGTGAGAATTGGCTGTAATATTGATTTGTTTTTATCTCTACTCAAGTTGAAATACCTATAGTTAATCATGTATCAGTTCCTAACTTTAAGGGTGTAAAAAATTTCTATCATTCCTGTTTCTTTACTAACGAGTTTAGTGTTTGCAATTCGCAGTGTTGTCATTTTACATGCCTGTAGATTATTGTCAGAGTTATAATTTACTATTATTGTTGTTGTTAACTGCATTTATGGTACGGAATGTTGTTATGAATGTAGTAACCCATGTAAATACTTGTGATGTTGATTTAAAAGAGTAAACTCTGGGACAGTTTCTGTCATGGCTGTTTACACACATTGGCAGTTATCAGCCGTACAGGAAGGACGTGTTGAGGAAGCCTGAAATCGTTGGGACAATCTACTACAGGCAAAAAACAGACACTTTTAAAAAAAGGCTTTAGCAGAAGATTTGTACTTCATGCTCCAATTGCAATTCAAATGCAGGTTCAGCCTGAAGAAAGAGTTAACTCAGTTATTCTGCCTCCAGTACAACCAGTGGTTACATCCAACAGATACTAACGCCACGGACAAGCAAATTAAGTAAAAAGAAACGAAATGCGTGGATAACTAACGTGAAAATCTATGTCGCCATCATAAATTAAGAGAGACAAATACAAGCACTGAATTTAAAAACTTTTATATTAGATATAAAGGTATTTATAAGAAAGTTATCACTGCCGCAAAAAAAAAACTAGGTAATGCAAAATATATTGCTAATTCAGAAAATAAAATAAAAGCCACATGGAATATTATAAAGTGACTTCCGGTAATTATAAAGACCGTAACGATATACAACTAATAAAAAGAACGAACAGTCTATATCAGGTAAAGAAGCAGCACGTGACTATAACTAGTATTTTATTAACGTTTCCCGTGATGTGTTAGAAAAGCAAGCTGTAGAGAAATATAACAACATTAGCGAGATGCTGCACAACTACAGAAACACGGTTACTAAGTCTTCCTATAAAAATGAGATTTTTAATATAATAACTTCGACTGCTTGTGACTTATACAGAATCAACAGTAAGATCATTAAACATGAAATTGTAGTTGCAATGCAGTCATAATTAACTTGTGCTTTTCCTCCGGTATATTTCCAGATGCTCTAAAAGACGCGCAAGTTACACAGGAAGGTCACACGTCTCCAATTATCTCCCTATTTCCTTCCCTCTTCCCAATATTCTCAAAAATTCTTGACAAAGCATTACTTATGAGATTTACAGATTTTCTTACAAAATTCAAACTTATTTCCACATCGCAACATGGTTTTATTAGAGGAAAATCTACCAACACAGCTTCATACGACTTCGTTCAAAGTATTCAGGATGCACTTGATGAAAGACTCAAAGTGACTGGCATTTTTTCTGATCTCTCGAAAGCATTTGATAATATTCTACTCAGAAAATTAGACTTCTCCGGAATAAGAGGAGTTCCCCTGTCTATATTGGCTTCCTACTTGCAAAACAGACACCAAAAAGTTGCAATTGAAAACACAGATGGGAATGAGTATCTGTCAGAATGGGAAACAATTGCCTGCCTGCCTGTGGTGTCCCTCAGGGCTCAATGTTGGGATCTTTACTTTTCATCCTTTACATTAACTATTTACCTAATTAGATCCCTTAAAATCAGTCCTCTACGTGGACTGACGACACAAATTTGGTAATCATAGACAGCCATTGACGTTGATCCTGCGATGTGCCTGCAGTCTCAATCTTTGCTTCACTGCAAACTAATTTCCTCTTAACCTAGAGAAAACCAAAATCGTTAACTTCACAGCAAACACAAACAGTTCATCTCCTAACTTGGAAAACATTTCAGACCACTCGCGCCTCCCTTTTCTTGGTCTACTGATTGACAATAATTGGAACTGGAATCAATCACCACATTAACAAACTATCAGGAAAAATTAGCAAAATTTGCTTTACATGACGAGTGTCAGCCCGGGAAGCAGACAATGATGTACCATGCATATTTTCTTTCTATCATGTGTTACGGTCATTTGCATCACGCGCTTCACATCTTCAAACTAAAAAAGCGGGCCGTAGGAATAGTAAGTATCTAGTATAGAGTGGATGAAAGCCTTTGGAATTCTAACCTTGCCTTGTACGTATACTATAGAAATTTTAAAATGTGTATACATCAATCATTCAATATGTTGTTCAAGTCACTAGAAATCTCTCTCAGCTCCGTGGTGAAAAACATCGTCTAAGCCTTTTTGGAACAAGCCTCCATTCACTATTCCGGTATAAATCTATACAATAGTCTCCCGGAAGAAATAAAAGCTTTAAAGGTTCAAAAATTATTTATAAAGAGTTGTAAATCTCTGCTAATGAATGGAGCGTATTAAAGAGTTGGTAGACAGGAAGGACTAAAACACTTAGCTGGTGTCCTATCAAATTCTCCTATTATTTTGTAACTATACTCTACTAGAATTTAACTGTTGCCTTAATTTCTTTTTCATGTTTGACGGGAACCTCCTAGGCACGATCTTCTGCTGTTTCCTCCTCCGTCCACTGAACATTGAATTTTATCTTTCCTTTCTTGTCAAGTCTTAGTTGTAAAATTTTGTTTGCTTCTTGTAATATTATATTTGACGTATCCTATTTCCTCAACCGAGGACTAATGGATTGAATAATAATAATAATAACATGTATCACGGAGCGTGATCTCTGGACCACTTCTCCCCTCATGTGTCATTCATCCATCCAATTTGCTAAATGGTCTTTTGAACAGATTGTAAATATCTTAATAACGTATTGATCCACTTGTGTGTGTCTGTTTTGCTTCCGTGTTTCCATCTATCGTTAAAAAGGCATAACAACTTTCTGTTGTGGGACGCGTGCTGCCATCGGTCGGTGTAATCGGAAAATAACGTATTGATCCACATGTGCGTGTGCGTTTTGCTTCATTGTTGCCATCTACCGGTGGAAACGGTAAACAAACTGCTTTTATTATAGAGGGGAATTATAAGGAATCAGTGAACCCACAAACTCCTTAATATCTAACTTTTTGTAGATTATATAATTTTTTATCAATGTTATATCCGCCATATTCTATCCTCCATTTTGTTTTTAAGATAAATATCGAAATCAAAATATGTGAACCCATAAGACCCTTCATACCTAACTTCATCAAGTATAGTACTTTTTTTAAAATGTAATTCCCGCCATTTTGTTAGTCTTTTAATAAAAATATTAAATTTAAAACCACTGACGTCAAAGCTTGAGTCTACTGAGGTTCAATACTTTTAATTAATTTCTTGACTCATGTCACATTTCTTTTTGTAGTTTCAAACCACCACAGTGCGATGAATAAATAAGTAAGAAGGTGGGGAAGATTGTGAAAAGAAAGGTGAGAGAGGTTACGGGAAGTACGTGAAGGCGTCCATAGATGTGGAACCCGGAATATTAGGGGAGGAATGAATAATTACGGATAAGCGACAAAGAGAGCAATATTGACTTTGCGTCTAATTTTACAAGACAGCATACGAAAAGGACAGTTCGTGGAATTTTTAGATTTAGGAACACGATATGAAGAGGACAGGAGAGAAAGGAGGCGTGGAATTCCTTACATTTCATTATGAGGAAAAGGGAAGTTCAAAATCAAAGGAGGTGGCATATTTATTCTTAGTTAGACCAATTTTGGAATACGGGGCTTGTTGGGATCCCTATATTAAAAATCATTAGAGACAGTTCAGAAAAGGGCTGCTAATTTTGTGCGAGTAAGGCCACGGGGTCATAGGAATGAAAAAGTACAACAGCTAGGTTGGGAGATGATATCAGAAAGGAGGGAGAAATCAAGGCTGCATTTGCTATTCAAAGCTTATAGAGGGGCGAAAACCATGGATTGGAATTAGCTCCAAAATGCAAAAGACCAGTTATATAGGTAGATGGGATCAGCAATTCAAAGTGAAATGTAGAAAGCAAAAAACAGATGTTGGCAAATTCTGATTCCTAAAGAGGACCAACAACGACTGGAATAATTTACCTGTGGCAGGAGTGTTTGGGGGAGGGAAATCCTCTTCAGGAAAATAAACACACAGGACAAATCTAAAAAAAACGTGTGAAGTGAAGTGGTTATCCTCAATAATATAAATTCATATTCGAATTTAAAAATTAAAGCGAAGTCAAGTGTTAAGATAATATCATGTAGTGTTTCTCTTTTTCTTTCTTTCAGGGCTATAGACATTTTATAGGACTGTGATTATTTTTCTTTAGATTAGGAGTATTCATGTTTAAGGAATTTCATTTTGTATCTGCCATCAGGCTTGCGCACAACTACAGGATATCAATAAATACAATACAATTATACAGAACCTCTACAGGAGGCAGTAATTGGAATTGAAGGGCAAGAAAAGAAAGCAGAAATCAAGAAAAGAGAAAGACAAGATTGTCCATTCTCTTTATCTTATATATATAGAACAGGCGATAAAGAATGTTAAAACGGAATATGGTAAAGGAATCATACTGCAAGGAGAAGAAATAAAAACCTTATGCTTTGCCGACGATATTGTAGTATTAGGGGAGTCAGAAGAAGATTTGGAAACCATAATAGATGACAAAAATGTGATCATGGAGAAAGAGTTCAATATGAGGATGAATAGTGGGAAACCCTAGGTAATGGAATGTAGTTTGGGAAACAGTGGAATAGCAAATAAAAAAGATTGGGAAGAGATATTTTGAAAGAAGTTAAGGAATTCTGATACTAGAGTAGGATAGCACAGGCAAGGAAGAGGAATTTACTTGCGATTAATATGAGCGTGAATATTAGAAAATCGTTGCTAAAAATGTTCGTATGGAGCGTGGCGTTATATGAATGCGAAACGTGGACGATAGGAGTTGGGGAAAGGAAAAGAATAGAAGCCATTGACATGCGGTGCTATAGGCGAATGCTGAAAATCAGATGGGTGAATAAAGTAATTAACGAAAAAGTTCTAAACAGAATAGGGGAAAAGCGAACAATATGGAGGAAGTTGACTAAGAGAAGGGATAGATTAGTAGGCCACGTTTTAAGGCACGAGGATCTTGTAAAATTAGCATTAGAGGGAAGTGTGTGGGATAATAACAGAAGAGGGAGGTTAAGGATGGAATACGCTGAGGAGATTAGGAAAGGAAAAGCTTGCATGGAGGGTTGTATGAGGCCGTCAACAACCATCCGTTTCTGATGTTGTTGTGGTTTCAGTCGGAAGACTGGTCTGATCTAACCATCCATGCTTACCTATCTAGCGCAAGCCTTTTCATTTCCTTATAACTAGCACTTTTCTGATGTTGGGGCTGATATATTTAGATTATTTTTAAACTTTCATCAGCCGTAGCAAATATGAGAATTTCAAGACAGGGAAAAACGACGCTGTATATTCTAAACAAAATGTTTATATATCAGACGCTATTTTGTTATTTACATGAGACCAACATAACAGGCAGTAGAGATGCGCTAAATATTTATTTTCCGGTAACATGTTACTCCGTAACAGTTACAAGGAAATAACAGGTTATTTTAGTACGTGTTATTTTAATAAACATAGATTTCAGCACATGGTGATATATATAACCTTCTTAACTGCGCCCATTATAATCGCCCTCGTGTGCCTCATGTACCTAGATAATTATCTTTATTTTTATAAGGAATATACTCTGAACTTTGTTATATCATAACAATATAATATCATGTATTCACGATAAGGAGGGAAAAAGAAACTAAAAAGGATAAAAATAATTATTCATAGAAAATAAAAAAAGACGTTTGAAGCTACTAACTAATTAACAGTAAAAGTAAATAAATCATGTAAAACTTCATTAATTTATAACTGAAGATAATGCCAGACAATTGATCTATTGAAAGAAAATAGCCAGTGTCACGCAGACAGACAGCTTATGGAGCGCAGTGCGCCCCTACCGGGCCAGTGTGGAACTAAATATAACAGGTTGAGCGGAACCTGTTAAATTTAACAGTACGGCTTAGCGGAACCTATTATTACTGGGTAACAGCGTTATATTGATGCGTCTGCAAGGCGTGTTTTACTCTCTTCTGTGTAGAATGATGATATATTTTATATCATTCCAAAAAATAAATTAGATAATTCAATAAAAATTTTCAATAATTTTCAACAAAATTTAAATTTTACCAATTAAATAGAACTTAAGCACCCTATTCATTTTAAAGATGTTAAGATGAAATTATTACCAATTAGTATAAAAAATTAACATGCTGGAAGAGTTCTTAATTACAGGTCTAATATCCCAATTTTCAAAGAAAGGCTATCAAGTTGTCACATCATATTGAAAATTTTAATAAAGTTATTAATATTCTTTTTATAAATTCTTACCCCATTAATTTCGTCAATGCACATGTCAAATTTTGTACAAATAAAATGAGATTCTCTTTCAACAATTTAAAAGTTAAAAAATATTTAAAAAAATAAATAATAATTCAATTTTTATCAATAATATATTTTGTAAAAAACTATATCAACAATTTATATAATAAACTTTATCTTAATAAAGTTTGCGATATTACGTATTCGTAATTGTATAAATTAATAGAGTTGGTTTTACCGGAATTATTATTTTTTAAATTAAAGACTATTTAATTGTTTGTATGTTTTTCTGGCTGTCCATTTCAGCAACTTAATATAATTTGTTACCTATTTTTCCGTTTACGTTACTTGGCAGAGAATTTTCTTTCATTTCAACCTACATTTTACAAGAAGTACTTTAGCGAAAGGGAATAAAATCATACCTTGACGATAAACCGGGAAAAGGAAAAATAAACTAAGATGGATAAAAATAATTATTGATACGTCACTGACACTTAAACTTTGAGGCTTTTATTAAAAAATAAATAATTTTAATGATAACAGAAAATAAATACATTATAAGTTCGCTGTCTGCCAGTAGTGAAGTGAACAACGGCGTTATGAGTATCAGCTGGGTGTTACTAAAATAACATAGTATTTTCAGTAACAGTTTATTTCGGTAACAGTTATATTCTGGTAACAGGTTATTTATAACTGTTACGTTATTTCGATCCCATCCAAAAGCACTACGTAACTATTTGTCCAAGTCGCACATCGAGTCGTTTTATGTCGATTGACGCTGTTAATTAATTACGTTAAAACGACGTGGTAAAAGCTTAAGATTCAGGATAACTTTAAATCATCTATCTCCATTTTGTTTCCCTTAATTATTTATTATTTGTCCGTTGGAGAGTTTTCATTTCTCAACACCATCCTAACGATAAACAGAACTTGTCTCGTAGGGAAATAATCCAGAGGTTGTGTTAAATAAATGTACCTATCATAATGTGTTTCCAATTACAGTTATCAATATTATGGACGGTACAACTTTACTTAGCGAGTAAAATTCTACCCGTGTTTAAGGTTTACATTGTTCAAACTCTACACAAAGTGTAATTATACATTCCAACTGTAGACCAAGTCATATCTTTAATTCCATATATTCACTACTAGAACAATAACTTTTATTTATGATGTTTTATTTCATAAATTTTATTTGCTCTACATCTTAAGAACGAACACTATTATATGCAGACGACACCAAACTAGTCTACAACTATGAAAGATTGGAAATAAGCTTAAGTGTCATGCAATATTTTAATGAAAACAGATTGAATGTGAACTCAGATAAATGTGTTGTAGTAGACTTTAATATGAGGAGAGCTCAAAATCATGAAAATCAGATAAAAATAGGAAATCGCTGAATAACATAAGAATCAACTGTTAAATTTTTAGGATTAATCCTTGACAGTTCACTGAGCTGGGACACACATGGAACTGGTGGATTAAACTCGTGATTGGTGCACAGCTAGAAACATCACAGTCTGTTAACGTGTATACGACGAAGGGAAAATCCTGATTTGTACGTTTGGTAGAGCAAATTCCCCTGTAGCCAATAACCTTTGTAACAAATTATCAAAAAAAGTTTTTTTTATGAAGAGACTAAAATTCTTCTGTAATAATAGTAGACTTAAGATAACTTATCTTGCCCTGTTTCGAGCCTATACTTAGGCATGGTATAGATGGGTAACACTACAAAATACATTATAAACAAATTATTTATAATTAAAAAAAAAACATAATTAGATGTGTAGCAAAATTGAAACTAAATCAGTCTTGCATAACTATAAATATTAACTGCAGTAAACTTATATGTGTATAAAACTATAATATTAATTTTAACTACTGGGAACTTTCATGAACATGACACAATAAATAAAAATAAACTACTATTTAGAACAAGTATGAGTGGCAAAGAACCTCATAATTTACTTTTATTGTATTGACTGTTGGTCTACAATGGGACAAAAGCCAGATACAAAATGAAATTATTTAAACATAAATACTCCTAATCAAAAGAAAAATAATCACAGTTCTATAAAATGTCTATAGCCTTGAAAGAAAGAAAAAGAGAAACACTACATTATATTATCTTAAAACTTCACTTCGCTTTAATTTTTAAATTCGAATATGCCTTTATATTATTGAGGATAACCACTTCACTTCACATGTTTTTTGTGATTTGTCCTGAATTTAATTTCCTGAAGAGGATTTTCCTCCACCAAACACTCCTGCCACAGGTAAATTATTGCAGTTGTTGATGGTCCAATTTAGGAATGAGAATTTGCCAACATCTGTTTTTGGTTTTCTACATTTTAATTTGAATTGATGATTCCGTCTACCTATATAACTGCAGCTAATTCCAATCTATGGTTGTTGCCCCATTGTAAGTTTTCAATAGCAAGTGCAGCCTTGCTTTCTTCCCCCTCTGTGACGATATCTCCCAACCTAGTCATTCTATTTTTTCATTCCTGTGGCCCTACTCGCACAAAATTAACAGCCCTTTTCTCAACTTTCTCTAATGATTCCATTTGATTTTTTCTACATGGATCCCAACATAATTTGTCTTACTAAGGATGAATATGTCACCTCCTTTGATTTTGAACTTTTTTTTTAATTTCCCCATTATGAAATGTAAGGAATTCCATACTTTTTGAGCCATGAAAATCACCTGTTCCTCTCGCCCAAGTCTGTTGTTGAAATATATTCCCACATATAATTCTGGGATAAGACAAGTAAACACTCTGTTCCTTTCAGCATCCCGTAAGCCAGCTAAAATACAATTTAGAAAACTGGCCGACTCAAAACCCATTCTATTCAGTCGATGAATACTACAATCACACAGGTGGAAATTTAAGTATAAAATAATTATACAAATATTACAATTTTAAAATTTTTTCCTTGTAATTTTAGACCTTGTAGTTCTCTAAAAATTGTATAAATTCCCTTGTTGAACATTTTAGGAATAGAACTAGACTAGCATGTAGGCTGTCTGACGTTTTCCAGAAGATTATAATACTCTTGTATCAAACATTTGATGTTAGAAATAAAAATGTATTATTTCTTTCTTTCTATGTTCTTGTAAATGACCAAGAGGAAAACCTTGTGTCTATATTTTACTTAATCAAAACTAATTGGAAGGATAGCAATGGTTGTGAAAATATCTCAGTATCGTGCAACTATTCTATTTCATTGCTTTAAAATTAAAGGTTAACCAGGATTTCATTAGATTAGATTATGTTATAATTCTGCTGTTATCATTTGTATTGCCCAATGAACATTTCTTTGGAAAATAAGAAACAAAGCGACAAATATATATTAATTGAGTTAAAAGCCTCTTTGTCAGTTTTTATTTGATTAATTATTGAACTCGACTTCATTTTGTCTCTCATTTGAGACTTCAGGTGTAAAAATATACCTGTTTATCAAACATCAGTCCTTCAGCTGAGAAACATTGATGTCTGAGTAATAGTTATTAGAAATAGAAAGCAAGGTAAGAAATAGCAGTGTCTAGACAAATACCTACTGATTAAAGCAATTTTGTTACATAAATGTCACACAATTATTATTATTCCAAGACTGTAGCAATGTCATGTTACAAGATATATGTTCATTGTATTTTTAAAAAATGTTACCAACCTTTCATACAGCATCTTACCCATCTAATAAATGCATGTTTTGTCTGAAAACCACAATAGTGAGACATATTTATAAAAATGGAGATAAGTCTAATATCTCCAACTACAGACCAATATCATTGATATCAGTCTTCTCTAAAGTGTTTGAAAAGGTGATTTACTAAAGTTTTTAACAAACATCAGTTTGGGCTTTGGAAAGACTTTTCCACCATAGATGCAGTTACTGACTGCATTGCTGTCCAAATTAGATAATAAACTTGAGGGGATAGGAACATTTTGAGACCTTTGATTTAGTTTATCATTCCACACTCTGCTAGAAGCTGGAAGCAATTCTAGTTTTATATAAAACGGTAGTAAATTCATCATTATCTGTAGTATATACTGTCATCCAAAGTAGAAAGCCAGTAAGTATAAATATCTGGCTTTTGACAATATGCCACGGGAAAACGTATTATATTCGATTTGTATAGAAAATTTTATATTTCTTGGTATGAAAAAAAAACATTTTCAAAGAGATAATCCAACATCCCCAAGTGACAATCTGGTTCTGTGTTAAACCCATAACTTTGAAATGTATATGGCACCACATTTCAATTCCTATTCTTTTCATTTCCGCAACTCCTACCATCCACGTTTCGCACCCATATAACGCCACACTCCATACAAACATTTTTAGCAATGATTTCCTAATATTCTTACTTATATTACCCTTAAGTATATTCCTCTATTTCGCAAGAGCCGTCCTTGCCTGTGCCATCCTACTTCCCAAGTTGCAGGATTCTTTAACTTCCTTCAATATATCCCAATCTGACACCCTTCGTTATTCCACTACTACACTCAATTACCTTGGTTTTCCCTCTAGTAATACTTATATTGAACTCTTTCTCCGGGACTCTGTTCATGCCATTTGTTATGGTTAATAAACTAGAAAGTACAGAATCCATAGGTCTGTCCTTTATAATAGACTTAACTGGAAAGAACATGTTTATATATCAACAAATGAGTACGGTGATATGAAAACTGCAAAACTTTATGTATGGTGTATTTCCATTCCTTAATGTTATGTGGAATATAAAATATCCCACTTCAATGTTGGTACAAATGTGTACCAACTTAAATGAGAAAATTTCTGCTTTATCATAGGTGAGAATGTCCGGTGAAGAATTGGTGAAAACTACATGAATTTAACATCTGTAAAACATCACAAGAAAAACGACAACAAACAAAAGACATACAAATGTGACGCGACATTTGCACGATCCAGTCACCTGACGAATTAGGAATTCAATTATTACAAATAATATTTTATTTTCTATTGAAAGTCCTTAACTTTATATTTTATTAAATATAGTATGTTGAAAATTATTTAGTACCCTATAAAATATAAATTTCTAATTGCTGAAATCACTGTGCCCTGTATATGTTTACTTTTACCTTATCTAACTACAAATGCTTGTATGAAAAGAATATAGATGTACACAAAGAAATTATCACACGTGCATCATAAAATTAGAAATATGCAGCTGTATGCGCCATGTCACTCCTGTGTATTATGAGATTTTTCTAAGAAAACTAAGCTTGGCTACCTTTACTGTTAGAGTTGTAGTGATGCAAAATTATGAAAATTAGTTTACTCTGCATTCTTCCACTCTTTAAAGATATAGGGTATAATATTCTATGGAGTTGATTGTATCTTAGTATAGACCTCGCCATAAACATAACAATTTCTTAGTATAAGATATTGTAGCACAGTAGGACCCTCCCCCAATATGCAGATTTATGTAATTTTAAATTATATAAAATTTCAGCAAGACCAGGCTAAGTAGCGAGGCTGGGAGACATGCCTGTCTGCACATTTAAACATTAAGCTTGTTTTTGGCTGAAAGAGCATTGACCTTCAAAATTCGGAAAGACACTGTTCCCTGTGTTATGGAAAATTTCCAATGCCAGACGGAGAACTCACAAGGACTGGAGGAAAAAGTCACGAGTGATAGCGTTTTCCCTTGGAGGAGGGATATATTGAGTTGAGGAGCAATGGTGGAAGACGGCGAGGAGATATAGATGAAGAGTTGATCAGGACATGGAAGGGAAGAAAAAGCTAGAGTTTTGAAAGGATGGAATAAGCTGGAGTGTGCAACAATAATTTAAGGCGGCTCCGCCATCCTAATCAAAAGCACAATAGATCACAATTAACTCCCATCCATAACTCTCCCTGAACTCCAACTAACTCAAACACTCCCATAAACGTTTCCTCGTTCTATTCTTCCCCAACAACCATATCTCACCGGACACCTGTAGAAAGCTTATCTTATCCCGACCTTTCCCATACATAATGGGAGGTGACTACAATGCCAAACACCCTAATTTCGGATCCAGAACATCCAATTCTAGAGGCAACGACCTAAATCTTGTACTCTCCAAATCCCATATTAAGATAATTTACCCTACTGAACCAACACATTACCCCGACATCACCAATGTATTGGACTATTTCCTGTCACAAAAACCTCACATTACCTCCACAGCCCAAAAGTTCTGCACGAACTCAGTTCCTATCATCTACCACTAATAGCACACCTTAATCTCACCCTCCCTCCCCACTCCACTAATCGCACCCCAAATGTCACTCTCATAAATTGGAACAACTTCTCCCAACTAATAGAAAAGCTAAAAGTCCTCAACATCGGCCTTAAATCACCTACAATCCATCATCCTCACATCTGCTGCCATAGCCTCCTACCAAAAACCAACTAAACTACATCCACCAAACGCTCACCAAAATCAAATAGATAACCTACTCCTCGAGAAAAAATCTCTACGAAGACAATGGAATAATTCCAAAAATTACTAAAAGACTCCAGTGACTCCAAACACTTCAATTTTCTTCAGCAACTTAATGCAACCGACAAATCACTATGGCAAAAAACAAATCACCTAAGAAAAAATTCGATATCCCTCCACTTAAAAAATACAATAATTGGTTTACCACTTCCTCCCAAAAAGCTAACATCTTTGCCCAACTACTGACCAAGCAATTCTCCCCCAACAGCTGCTTCTACAACAATCACAACCAGGCCACAGCAGAAAAACTCCTACAACCCCTACAATTATCACCCCTCCCCAAATATCAACCACAATAAGAAACCTAAAAAACAACCTCCCCTGGTCACAACCTCATCACAAACCGCCACCTAAAACATCTCACAAAGAAAACAATCTTAATTACCTAATCTTCAACGCTATCCTAAGAACCACTTATTTTCCAACCAAATGGAAACACACAACCATAATACCGAAACCAAACAAACCAAAAATACACCCTGAAAGTTATCGTCCAATAAGTCTTCTTCCCACATTATCAAAATTGTTCGAAAAACTACTCCTACCGCAACTAATTAATCAACTTTCCTCTCTGATTCCTGACACTCAATACGGTTTTCGCCCAAAACACTCCTGTCCCCATCAAATATACCTACAGTCTCTCCTACCTCGTTAACAACTCCTTTGAACATCGCAAATCCCTCATCACCACCACCTTTATCAACATCAAAGCGTTTGATAAAATCCACCATCCTTCCCTACTATCTAAAATTAAAGACATCCTTAATGACACCCACTACAAAATACTCCAAAACTACCTTTCAAACAGAACCTTCTGTCAAAATAAATAACCACCTCTCACAACCTCACCCAGTCAAGGCAGGCGTCCCCCAAGGAAGTGTCATTGCTCCCTTCCAATACAACATCTCCTCCCACAACATCCTAACATTAGCACAATCTACATAACCATCTCCTATGAAACCTCGCCTCCAATTTCCAACCACTCCAATCAGCACTCAATAACCTAGAGCAATGGTCCAAACAATGGCAAATCACTATCAATAACCATCCCATTCACTCCCCAAATTCACCTCTATCTAAACAATTCATTAATCCCTACAGAAACGGAAACCACCCACGTACCTCGGAATCATGTTTGACTCAAAACTATCCTGGAGACCTCGCATTAATTTTCTCCTCTCCAAAATAAACCAAAAATTCATAACTCTATATATGTCCATCCCCTGTCTCCACCAGCAGCACAAAACGCCTCACATACCTCTCCATAATACAACCCACCTGATCCTATGCCTCCTCCATATGGGGGACAACAGCCAGAACCCATTCAACCAAAATTCAAACCACTACGCACCATTACAAACTCTCCCTGGCTGGTACCTAAGAAATTCCGTCATCCATAAAAACATCAAAATTCCCAATGTAAACTCAGTAATCTCTATATCCATAATAAATCTAATCAAAAGCGCACTCAACCACCCAAACCCCACGATCCAGCAATTTCACAACAATCCTCCACCTCCACGCTCCCGTCCCCTCAAAAGAAAACTTCCGATTGACCTCATCCTTCACCCTGATCACCCTGACCCACTCTACCATCATGTCACATCCTCATTAATCCTCCATAAATCAGTTCTCTACCTGTCAATCCTCACCCACCTAAGTCTTATGCCCCTCATGTAATCGCAAAAATAAATAAACAACCAATTCTCCTGAAGTAGGTTAATTAAATGAATTAACCTATCTTCACGTTATGTTAATTATATACCCTCTTAATATTGTATATACTGTATCATTATCATCCGAACTGATAATCTGTACGATAAGTTTTTAAAATAATAATATATATATATATAATTTTAAATGATATTTTTCATTAAATAAATAAACTGGCAAAATGTTTCATAAATTTATAGAATAACTTTTTTTCAATGTTAATATTAAATAGCCATAAGATCAATAATTAAACAAAATAGAATTGCAGTTAAAATGTGCATGAAAGGCAAACAGTTTCAGAATTTTTCTCCAATAATTTGCCTATAGGAAATAGATTTTTAAGTATTTATATTACAATTTTCTTAAATACATTAAATTTGTTTGATATGTTTGCCAGTTTATTGATTTGGTTGATTGAACAAAAATACTGTGTACATTAAATATCAATACTTCAAGACTACTGTAAATAATTGTTATTGGAACAGAAAGATTTAAAAGAAGTGGAAGGGTCCAAGTTATTAATTTTATGCTGACCTATCACTTTATTGTATAGCTTTCTCCTGTTAGGTGGTGGTGGCTTGTGAATAAGCTTTTATTTAATACAGCATATTTATAAGAAGTCTTTGTAGTCTTAAACTGAAATCTTCATGTTTACAGGCTGTACTGTGGTCTCTCCTCAGTTGCCTTGACTGGGCATCATCTACCTTCCTCTCTCAAGGTCATGGCTGAGGAAATGTCAAAACTGTATCTGCTCAAATAATTACATTTTATTAAGATAAAAACATTTGAGAAGTGTCATTTTAAGAAACATTTGTATATAGTGCATAATATTCATAAATTACTTGAAGTAATGGGGAAATTGTCATTAAAATAATGAAACTTTTTTCTTCTGTATAGAAATGACACTATTTTTCATACATTCATAGTATAAGCTTTTATAGCTGTAAAAACTATTGACATAATACAAACATTTTACGGTGCTACTGTAATGATTAAATATAATAGGATTAATAGCCATTTGTTTGTAAAATTACTAGTGTATCTTTACTTCATAATAGTTTCTCAGCAAATATATATTTAATGCTTAATTATTTTTTAAAACTACATAGGCGTTGTACAAAGTATAATGTGTTGTAATATTGTTTAATAAAATATTAATATAATGCCTTGATTTTATAGAGGAATTGTTTCCAATTGTAGCTCGGCCAAGAGCCATAAAAGTGAATTTAGAAGATCTGAAATTGAAATTATCTATTTACACAACGTTCATTTTTCACTGATGCTCTAGAATTAGGCTGTGAAGAGTGAATAGTAACAGAGCTTAAAATATACAAGGGATGGAAAGATCTCACATGACTTGGTATTCTACTCAGATTAACTCACGTGGAAAGTGAAACTAAATGAAAGAAGATGTGGTTGATATTTTTTTTTTCATTTCTGATCTTACAAAGAAAAAATCCTTTCATGATCAATAAGCTGTTTTGTATATTAATTTAACTGTTTATTGTTGTTATTTTACTTTAAATTTATATTTTTTGCACATGTATTATTGAACATTGCCTGAATAAATGTGAGCTTCAATAAAAAACATAAATTCAATTTCTTATAAACTTATATTATTCCCAATTAATTTATTAAATTAAATAAATTCCATTCCTCTTTCCTACCAAGATGAATTTATGTTTTTCATGGTGTCACTTAACCTTTACAGAGAAGCCAACTTACCTTAAATTAATAGTTGGTGTTGCCACACTGTGAAACAATAAAAAGTCAAATTTTCAAAGGCTTGACCTTTCTTCAATACAGCACATCTCAACAGTATGACAGGAAGCCATTCTGTATCAAATTCAAAGCATGCCACATAACCAATTTTACAGAAATAATTGACAGCCAAATCTATTATATAAAGGTCAAAAAAAGTTTGAAAAACATACACAAACTCATTAAAAGTGGAAGGTAAAAAACAAAGGGATGTAGAGCCCAGTTCTTAGCCTGGAAAGAGTCCTCAAATATGTCATATTGTTTGGGTGGACCGTCTGCAATTAATCTGGTAAATTATATATAAGATTTATAAGAAGAGGCAGGTAATGCTTCCTATGATTATCACATAAATTAAACTCCAAAAATTACACAACTAAATAAAAAAACTTAGAATGATAACCAACTTAATTCAACCCTTTGAATAATTGTAACATACATAACCATTATTACATAACATTTTGATTGATAAAATCCCTCTCAAATGTAATCTGCAGTAACAAAAAGGAGATACCCACTCCATCTCTGTTTTCTATTGTGAACTATATCAAATTTGCTGTATAAATGTTGCATGACAGGAACAGGGTAACCCGCCAGTTTTTCAGTAACTGTAAATAAAGCTATGATATATGTACAGGAGCATTGTGCCGTATTTACTTTTATCAACCTATAATTTGTGAATAACCAGCAATCAAAATAGAATATAATCACAATTATCAAAAGATAAAAAATTATTAATGGTTACACCAATGGCTAAGTCACTGGTCTTCTATTAGGGGAACTAATTTCTATGGCTGGAGAATCACAACATGGAAATTCAAACATCAACATCCAATCCCTAGCTAAGAATCAAATAAGACATTGTGCTGTGAGGCAGCAATGCTGACCATTACACCATAATGAGTTGACAAAGAATTTTCTATAATTAAAAATAAAATAAAGAAGAAATAATATTTTTTGCTATTCTCATTATAGTTAATAATCTAATAGGTTTATCCTAACATTTTTGAAAATAGAAGATTAATCCTCAGGAACTTTGGCAATCTGACTTGTAGCCAATATCATTCCTGGCTGTCAACTATTGACAGTATTTGGAAATATAGAATAAAAATACAAATTATTTCAAATTTAAAATTAGATTAAACTGTGCCAATTATCCTTGCTTACAAATTTTCTAAATATAATAAAGTTCCTATTATTTTTTACTTTTTTCTATATATTAAGTAGATGACTTTCTAGGTATGACTATAATAATCTCCACAGAACTGCCTTTATTTATAATCTTAGTTTCAATCTTAATTTTTTTTAATCTAATTAATAAAAATTGGCCCAATTTGAATGTTTTTAACCCTAAAATACAATCCTCATTACCAATCTCAATCCTATTTTAAGAACTTATAAATCTTTTGAACGTGTATCCTAAATTGAAGAATATAGATCAACTCTTAAAGCCAGAAAGATTCAATATAGATCTCTTGCGTGCTAACTCTGAAGCTATATGGGGCCATTTGAAATGAATTTTTGGAAACTTTTAAGATGGGATAACAAACAATAATGAAGAAAATAAATTGCCATTACTATGCAATTATGTGAGTACAAATGGACCAGTTCATTAGCCAATGGACTAATTATACTGAAACTATTAAGACACTGGATTCAATTTTCATGACAAAGATTAATATTATAACATATGGGGGAAAGAATCTGTGAATGCATGAGAGTTTTGAATCAATTAAGCAAAAATTGGCTTCATTGATGTATCCTAAGGGATATATCAGGGATGCTTCCATATGGGGCTTAAAATGTCCTCATATTCGTCAACGGCTTCTGGAAAATACCTCGATGACTCTTGATCAGGCATTTGAACGCAAGCCCGGGCCCTTGAATTTGCTAAAGTGCAGGCAGCTTCTTATATGGGAAATACTATCTTGGCACCATCTGCTGCTATGGAAAACCACAACTCTCTAGAAGATGTCCTTCCAACGTCAGCTGCTTCTTCCTCCTCTAAATCTTCAAATGTTTCTTCTTAACTAAAAAAGCTATGATAATAGTCAAATATAAATATAAACTATAGCTACAATAAAAAAGTAAAAAATTCTTAATCTTCCACAATAATTATAAAATCATAATAGACAATAATAAAGGTAAGGAAGCTAATAAAGTATAAAAAATCATATAAACCCCCCTCTAACTCGTTCTGGTTGGTATCCTCAACCTAAAATTAATATCAAAGTTGGAATCGATCTAAACTCAAAAAACAAATAAAAATTAAATAATCTTAAGACAGAAAATGTACAATATAAAGAAAATATTAATATTAAAACAATAAATAAATAAAATTCAGAAAAATAAGAAGTAAATTTAATTTTCAATCTAAACAAAATTATTTAAGAACAAATTCATAATCTTAAAACCATAACCCATGATAAAAAATCTAAAGCCATGTCATTACCTAAGCCAATATTAAAAAATATAAAACTTCCTAACGAAATTATTAACAATACAAACAACATAAATCAGCTAAAAAATACTCATCACAAATTAAGGAAACATAAAGGTATCATAAACAATAAAGAAAAAATAAACTTTAACATAAAAATAAGTAAGATCTATATACATAATCACTCCCTCTTCTTCGAATCATTCCCTCACACAGAAAAAATTAAATAAATCACTAAAAAAAGATATGTAACTATAAATAAAGAATAAAAAATAAACGTAACACTATATATTCTAATCTTAGTAAAACCAACAATAAATGCTTATACATAGAACAAAATACATATAAACCAGAAAAAAATTATTAAAAAATAAAAATCAGTTTTAATAGTTTAAATAAAACATTGATCTTGTAAATCAAAATTGAAAAAATTCTTAAAACTTCAGGGAAAGGAAGTATATCCATCTCTAAAACCCAAAGTTAATATTTTATATAAACTATTCCCTGCTTGAAACTTATTATATTAATATCAAGAACTCTTAATATTTTATTCATAAATACCAAACAACCTATAATAATATTATTTCCTTATCCAAACAACAGCCTCCACATTTATAATAAATACATTAAATAAATCATCATGATTTAATTACATTTTAATAATCATCTTTATTGGAGGAGTAATAGTGCTATTCGTTTACAAGTATCTCACTAAATGAAAAAAAATTTAATTATATAGAATTATTACCTATTCTTACACTAATTATAATCACAATTACAATTCACAAAAATATTAATTATCATAAATCCTCAGAAACCTCTATTAACTTCTTCAGCATAATTAATTATGAATAAATAAAAAAAAGTATAATATTTAATTATCCATTATATTCACTATCAATTATAATAATCTACCTATTCATTGCTCTAATCGTAATTAATAAAATTTCTAATATTGAACAAGGACCCTTACGAATAAAAATTAACTAATGTATATACCCTTACGAAAAAATAAACCATTAATCAAAATAATTAATCATTCTCTAATTGATCTACCCACTCCAAAAAATATTTCCATATGATGAAACTTTGGATCACTTTTAGGGATATGCCTAATTATTCAAATCATAACAGGATTATTTTTAGCTATACACTATACAGCAGATATCGATATAGCCTTTCAAAGAACCATTCACATTTGTCGGAGCGTTAACAACGGATGACTTATACGAAATTTACATATAAATGGAGCATCCATAATATTTATTTGCATTTACTTGCATGTAGGACGAGGATTTTACTATGAATCCTTTTATCTTAAAGAAACATGATTAACCATATCAATTATTCTATTCTTAACCATAGCAACAGTATTTATCGGATATGAACTTCCGTGAGGTCAAATATCATTTTGAGGTGCCACAGTAATTACTAACCTACTCTCAGCAATTCCTTATATCAGCAATCAAATTGTTCAATGAATTTGAGGGGGATTTGCAGTAGACAATCCAATCCTACACTTCAACTACCATTTATCGTAGTAGCACTTACTTTAATACACTTAATCTTCCTACATCAAACAGGATCTAATAACCCTTTAGGAGTCAAAAGAAATCAAGAAAAGATCCCATTTCACCCCTTTTTCACTTGAAAGGACTCAATCACTATAATTTTATTAATAATAATAATATTAATTTCTACTCAATCACCTTATATTATAGGTGATCCTGATAACTTCATCCCGGCTAATCCCTTAGTTACCCCCCTTACATTCAACCAGAATGATACTTCTTATTTGCCTATGCTATTCTACAGTCTATTCCTAATAAATTGAGGGGGGGGGGGTGGTTATTGCATTGCTAATATCAATTGCCATTTTTTTAATTTTACCATTTTATAAAAAATCCCCATTCCAAGGAATTCAATTTCACCCCTTAAATCAGTTAATATTTTGAATTCTAATTACCTCAATTATTATATTAACATGAATTGGTAAACAACCTGTGGAAGACCCTTATATTGTTTTCAGGGCAAATCTCGACCTTAATATATTTTAGATACTTCGAATTAAACTATGAGTGTCACTTATATGAAACAAATTAATTAAATAATTAATAAGCTAAAAGCATATGTTTTGAAAGCAATTGTTAGGAGTTAAAGTCTTCTATTAATTTATCAGACAATACAGTATGTGTGGTGGCAGGAATGCCTCCGGTAGACATTCTGGCTGATTAATGCAGACAAATACAAAAAAAACAACAGAAGTCTGGAAGGCAAGAAAATTGAGAGGCATAAAACATATGAAGAATGGCAACTCTATTGGAATGAGTTCAATAAGAGCCAATGGACCAATAGTTTAATAAGATCAACTAAAGACTGGATTGATCAGAAACACTGAGAAATGAATTATTCTCACTCAGCTCTTGACTGGTCACGGCTGCTTCAGGGCAGACTTCTACAGTCTTGCCATAGATAATTCACCTGCATGCCCTGAATGTGGACTTAAGGGGCACCAGAACACGTGGTTTTCAGTTGCTTGAGATTTTCATATGGGAGACGAACATTAGAAAGCGATATTGGAACTTCAATATAACCAGATAATTTGCTGCTTTCACTTAATACCTGGAATAAAGTAAGCGCATATGCCTCTACAGTAATTCCAAGATTACGAAAATTCGAAAAAGAGAGAGGGGGAAGGGGGGCAAACGAAGGTAAAGATCTATAGGATATTGAGTCCAGGGCTTTGTCTGGACTGTAGGACATGCTGAAATGAAAGTTCCTATAGATGGAGTTCTGAAGAATCAGGAGGTGGGATTTTTGAGTGTGTGTGAAACACAGGTTATGTTTTCTCTAATTCTGTATGTAGTGCTGTTGGTGGGATTCTTGAAGGTCGTGGTGGGTGGGAGTATCAAGCATCTACAACAGGGTCTGCAGCCAATTGTGGGTGGGGTTTGGCCAGAATGTTACGGAGGTTAGGTGGGCACCTAAAGGCAACCCTTGGACACGTGGGTAGTATGGTCGGGAGGATGTTTTTCATGTCAGGGTTGAAGCAAAACTAGATGGCATGGTAGCCCAGGGAGTTTTAAAGTGTTTTGATCATCCGACACCTGCAGTTAGTCCCATGGTAGTCATTGAATGTTCCAGGAGAATTCAGATTTGTTTAGACCCCATGGAAATCAACAAGTTTATTTAATGTAGATATTTCACATTACGGTCTATAGATGAAGTGTGGCATCATTGGTAGATGCACATTATTTTACAAAATGGATTTTGGCAGTTGCAAGTGTCAATGTGTAGTGATGGCTACCCCTTGGGGAAGATAAACTTACATGCATATGCCATTCAGCTTGTGTTCAAATCCAAAGGTATTTCAACAGTCTTGTCTCACGTGGAAGTGGCCATGGATGATGTGATCCATATTAAGACCTACCACAGAACAATGAATTAACTAAAAAAGTGTTGCAATGAATCCAATGGGGTAGGCTTGTAATTGAATTATGAAAAATGTCAGTATTACAGGTAAAATATACATTTTCTTGGACTTTTTCTCTTCATCATAATCCATAACTCCTGACCCAGAGAAGATTACTGCAATTAACAAATTGAAGATGCCAACAAAAAACAATTAACTACTTTGATTGTTGAGAATGAGCAACCAACTATGCAAATTTATTCATTATTCTGATGTGACAGAACCATTACAGAGGTTAATTGTCAAGGACATGGTTTGGCTGTGGTCTGTAGATCAAGGTGAAGTTGTAAGAAAAATAAAAGCTCTGAAGTCCTATTCTGTGTTGGCACACTATAATGTTAAGAAGCAGGTGGTGTCATCCGTGGATGCAAGCTCATTAACAGTATGAGCAGTCCTATTACTAGTATCATATGCAACTATAGTGTTGTCGTCGACAGAGCAATTATCCTCAAATTGAGAAGGAAGCACTTGCTATATCGTGTGCATGCAAGAAATTTCACCAATATATCTATGGAAATCCTTTGCTGGTAGAAAAAAAATCACAAACCTCTAGAAACAATTGAGAAGAAGCCTATTACACTTGCACCAATATTCCACTTCTGTATGCTTCGAGCAGACTTGGATCAGAATTAAATGAGAAAGATTACTTCAGAGTGCATATCCTATGTCTACTGATCAATTTAAAGACTTAAAAGAAGCAGTTCGATCCAAGGATCATCTTCAGCATCTAAGCAAAGCGATTATGTTCGGAGTTAGCTGTATATGAGAGGTTACCTTTTAAGAATCAATGACCTATAATACCAGCCTCATTGAAGAAAACTCACCTGAAATATCTCCATTGAAGTCTTTGGGAAATTCAACACTTGCCTGCTGAGCAAGCAAAGTGTGAGAAAGCTGCCATTGAAAACTTGACACTGGTTACCAATCATGCTGGGTGAAGGGTTTGACCTTGGGACTTATAATCAGTGCTGTTGTATTAATCTGACATTTGAATAATGTTGTGTTAATTAATTAAAAGGCAGCGCCACTAGCAAGCGGCCAACTGTAGAAATAGTAAGTTGAATAAAAGTTGTGTTCAAGATAAAGTGTGTGCTTTATTACGTCCTAGCCTTTAACATGTACCCATGCAATGAATATCAGTGACTAATGCATTAAAAGCAATTCATTCTTACTTCAGAATTCCATTTTGGGGTATTGCATCATCATGCAAAAGATAATAAAAATCATAAAAGGAGTTCCCTGGTCAACTCCAGCCAAGGCATTATTTAAAGAATTTAAAATATTTGAATGCAATTATCTATCTACAGAAATTAAAACAGAACCCCTAACATTCAGGAGTAAAGTGAAAAATATACTACAAAATCATTGCTTCTATTCTCTACATGGGTTCTGATGTCTATGCCGTCATGGTCACAAAGACTGATGGATAATCGATATGCTGACCACGTGTCACTCCAAATTTGGAATGTGTCATGCAAAAAGACAGTCTGTACAGACAAAGAAGAAGAAGTCAAAGCATTAGTTACACTCCCTCTTATTCTGCCATATTATTGTGATATTATTCCTAAATATAATATGGCAACACGGTTGTCAACTCAGCAAGGTTCAAATCAGACAGAAACATGTTGTTGTATTAAATTATTAGTTTTGTTTTCTTAATTTGTCTGTTTTTGGCCTCATAATTTAATAAAAACAGTAATTAAATAGGAAAATTAAATGTTCATTGGTTCCAGCTTTTGTATTATCTTAAACACTGTCATTTTTAATTTTATTCTTTCAAAATTTGTGGGGGAGATTACCTATACTTTGCTTTTATTGTATTCTTTGGAATGAATGTGTATGTTTTGGATGAGCAGTAGAGTTGTTTAAAATGAAGCTGACTCGTATTCTTTTTTAAAGCCTTGTAAAACACATTTTCAGATTGTAAACATTTTGATCACAATCATCTAACATAGTTCAATCACAACCTGTCTATATTCACATAAAATCTGATTGAAGAGAATGGAAAAAGTGAGGATGGGAAAAGAAACCCATTCTGGCAAAAATCATTAACAAAAACCAAGAAAATGACATTTCCAGCACAGGAGAGTTATAAAGATTAAACAAACCAGCTACAAAGTGAGAACATATTGTGATGCTGCTTATGCAAGGGATGTGAAATTGGAAAAGCACGTAGGGTTAAATCATGAACAAAAATGCACCTATTGCATTAACAGCAGAATCAGAATACATTGAATATTAAAATTTCTGACTAGTGTTTTTCATTAGTTTCTTCCTTTCAGGTGAATAAATACAAGCAACTACGCTGATAAGAGGAAAGAGTGCCATATGGGAAGTAGTCAAGTGTCAAAGCTGATAAACTCCAAATAACAAGACACCAATGTAAGATACTGTTCATGAGATTCTACATGGCATGTGTACATGAACAGTTGGGAAAGGAGGAACTTCCCCTCCAAGTGGCCTGGCAAAATGCTACTTCATACAAACATGATCAGGAGATTGTGATGACATCTTATTAACACACACTTATTATGTATTGAATTGTAAGAATGCATTTCTTGATGTGGCAGTTATATACCATGCATTATCTTGACACATTAACTAGCTAATTTTCTTGACTTGTAACTATTCTTAACAGAACCGTATTAAAGGATTTAAAATACTGCCCTACTAATGAACAGCTGACCTAATCTCATCACAAGATGAAAGCAAAGCTAGCAGAAACATTGTGTTAATTCAATTTATTGCCCGTATTGGCTGCTACTTTTTGTAATTTGTACACTTTAAACACAGACGCTTTATTTAAGGTATTTAGCCTACTTCAGTAAAAATCCAGGTCGTGAAAACGTGTTTTTATGTTAAAAGTGGCAATTTTACTCCACGTAAACCACTATTTTACTAATATAGCCACTTAACGTCACACTAACATTGCTGCCAACCTCTCCGTGATCCATCCACGAAACCACTGCCGATTTCTGCACAATCATCCCCCACAGAGTAAACATGAAGAAAATGGATAGTGATGCGCTTAAGTTTGTCATTATCCTGCACAAAGATACAAAAGAAAACATTGAGGGAATAATTCCTCGTCTAACATGCACTTACTAATTTTAATTTGTAATGAGGAACGCCTGCTCTAACAAGGCATGTTGGATTTGTACAAACAAATCATTTCCAGACGTTGGCACAGTATTTAAATGTCGAAGTCTGTAATCATGTGGGCAAATATTCTCCTACGAAAATTAGGCTCGGCAACCTTTGCTCTTAGAATTATGTCAAGTTGTAGTGATCCTAACATAAGAAAATTAGTTTATTTTGCATATTTCCACTCTATAATGACATATGGTATAATATTCTGGGGCAATGCATCAGGGAAAGATAAAATATTTACACTTCAAAAAAAGGCTGTTAGAATATTATGTCAGGTCTCACCAAAAACATCTTGTAGGGGACTTTTCAAGAAAACTGTAATACTGACACTCACTCGTGTTATTTGTTATTAACAACAGTAACCTCTTCACACTAAACTCAGATATACATGACTTTGATACCAGAAGTAAAAACAATTTACACAAGGAAGGAAGGAAGGAAGGAAGGAAGGGAAGTCTCTAACCGTAATACAAAAGGGTGTACATTACAATGCTATTAGCATATTTAATAAACTTCCCACCTCCATTAAACAATTAAAAATTAATCCAAACAAGTTCAAATATGAACTAAGTTCTTACTAAGCCACTCCTACTCTGTTGAAGAATTTATGAAGCTAAATGTATCATAGGGTAGATATTTATAATTATGTAAGAACATTATTAGAACACTAATTTTTTAGTATAGGATATAAAAATATTTATCAATTTTATATATAATGTACAAATTGTATGTCTTCTGTATAGAACTTAAGAAAATCTTATTATAAGTTAAAAGTAATCAATAGTTACAGTATATTCTAATATTAATAAAGCAACCTATGTAAAATCTCTGACTCGTTCCACATCCTTGAAGCTTGTGCTTCTCTATAGGATTTATGGAATATGATTTTATACATACATACATACAAACCCCTTGTGTTTTTTGCAAAGATATACATATGTTGTTTATATATGTCTTTGGTTTTTTGTATTGTTATGGAATAAGGAAGTCATTTGTTAACATTAAAGTTGTGATCTTTGCTTCTAGAATGCAAGCCAGCTCTCTTTTTATGAAAGTAGTTCTCTGTACTGTAATTAAGCTAGTCCAAATTTTTTCAGATTCCCTTTGAAAAACAGGGAGTTAACATAAGATGGGTAATCAATATGAAACGTGACAAGTGGTACCCTTCTCGTTTTAGTTGCCTATGCTCTGTTCATTTTGAAGACAGATTTATGTATGTATCAGGAGAGAGAAGGCTACTTCTGGCTAAAGCCATTTCAACAATATTTTCATTCCCGGACCATTTACAAAAATCACAGCCAATAAAGTTCGAAGAAAACGACCAATCATCCAAGAATTTGTTTCGCTTGAGGTTAACCCGTCATAAAATAAAGAAGGTAAAATAGTTGATCACTATTTTTTGTAATAGAGATAGTCATGATTATTTATATGATCACTAATAATTACTGTCTTACCGTAAATTGAGGGTCGTTCACGCCATTTCGGGCACAAAACTGAATTGTCTCAAGCGAATGAATAACTGAATATTTATTCTCCAAAAGTATACGCCACGATTTTCCCTTCATTGTATACACGATGACAGACTGACGTCACTGGTTGTGCACCGATCAACTCCACCGGTTCAACTGAAAATATCAGCGTAAAAGCTGAGATAACAAGTGTGAAATGAACCACTGTAATAGCACTTTTGCTCTACTTCACCTGCAAATCATGGTTCGTGGTGACTGTACCAACTTGAAGAGTGCAGAAAACAACGCATCTTTTGAAAATCTGTAAATGAATATGCAGTATTGACTGAAACTCCGTACCAAACCTCATACTTTTCTCGGCTAGATGCGTTCTCTCTCATCGACGAAATGGTTAATTTAAATGAGCAGAATGGCTCCCGTGATGGACGCGCGTAAGATCAACGACGACTGATTCCAACAATGCTCTCAGATGATAACGAAAACTCAGAGACAATATTAAAGATCCACAGAAAATTATCTCTTCCAAAGAGATTTCAACGATTTGAATGCAATACGAAATAAAATGTATGACGTTATTTTATTTTTAATCAAACATTTTCACACCTTTGTTATGAATCGCCTGTGTTACTTGATACGTCTGAAATTCAGGACGTACAACCCAGTAGCGAGGGAGAATGTGATGACAGAATGCGTATGTCATTGACGTATCTCGTAAACAGGTTCCCGCTCCAACTTTCCTTTCAGTCGATCACGAATAGCTGGGCCGAAATCTCTGCTTCGCTTCCCTGTTAGAGTTCATCCCAACAGTCTTCTATTCCTTTCATATCCTTACAGTGTGTAATTTTGACTGACATTATACACATATCTAAAACTACACGTCTGTGTTTTGACTGGTAACTACTGCGACCTCTCGAGTTTTACCTGGTGATTCACCCACCTACCAAAATATTCTCAACGTTCCTTCCACTATTACAATCCTTATATGTCAGTTTCCTTTCCTGTTCCATAGCGAAGAGACAGCCAGACTCTGCTCACCGAAATCTGGATAAAGGATCTCTACCTTTTCTTGTTCGCGGCTCCCTGGGTACCTTTAACCTCAGGTGAACAGGTTTTTCTCTTCACAATCTGTGAAATACATATTTTAATTTGAATTTAAACTTATGCATAGCCAAATATATAGAGGGAATTGACTAACTAACAACTTACCAAATTATTGTTACGTCCAATTTTTAAAAAATCAACATATTATAAAATGTTATAAACAGCAATTTTTTTTTAAGTAAAGAGAGATCCGAGGCAGCAACTAAGGGACTGAATGAAGGACCGTCTCGTCTTTAGGGGCTTCACCTGTCGTATTATGAATTACATCACCGTCTAGCGGCAGATCCTCACAATTATACTATACATTGAAACTATACAAAATTTTAAAACAAGACACTAAAAAGGTTTTTTCCTTTAACAATAATGAAGTACAGAATAATATTCTAATGACAAAGTTTGACAATTTTGAAAAAATTATACAATTGTTTTAATTTAGAAAGAAAATTGTAATAAAGATTTACGTAGCAACCAATCAATTAAACAATAAATGTGACAAATTTGAAAAATTACTAAACAGTGGATTGTAAAGATGACTTAATTTTAAGGTGTCGTTATGAGAATTTAGGGTGTTCCTGGTTGTTTTAATAAATAAAATTTCCGATATATGTTTCTTAAATAAATTTCCTTCAAAATCCAAAATTTGCACATTACCCCAGTCAAATTCATGGGATTCCTCTGATTTATTTAACGTAACAACATTATGGTTTGCTGTTTCGAAATTGTTTTTATGCTCTTTTAATTTAGTGCCTAGAGCTCGTTTACTTTGTCCTACATAACATTTCCCACAATGAAATTGACCACAATTATTTTGGAACATTTCTTTTTTCAATATTGTCTTTTTCTTGTAAAAAAAAAGAATTGGTGTATTGTTAATTTTAAAAACTACCTTGATATTGAAACTTGTATCTTTTTTAATTTCTCGCTTTTTTTCCATGTTATAAACTGTTTGTCAACTATTTCTGGTTTGCTATTGTTATTTGCATTAATATTATTCTTCGATTGTGTGGAAATTGATTGTTTTTTAAATATGTTTATTACATGATGATATTTCTGATTTGAGAGAGTCACAGCTCTTTTCTGTTGTACTGGATGTCTAGGCCCGAATAGGTTTCTTTCCGAAACAAATTAGTTTCAAGAATCCCCTGATTGTTAGTTATTTAAACTTCATAAGTAAACTGTCATTTATTATGTTAAATATTGGATATTTTTGTTATATTATTAACTTCATTCTTATGAAAATACAAAATATATCGTCAACGCATCTATGTTATTTGATTGGTTGAGTTGCTAGTTTATTTATACAAAAAGTTTCCAAATTTCAGAAAAAATAGGAGATCTCATTGAACTACTCTCAAGTGCGAATATGCGCCGAAACGTTGTCCGACTAAGATATAAAAAAGTCTGAAAAACTGGTCGAAAATTATTCCATTTTAATATCATACGTTAATTGATTGAATAAAATGTATCACTTTTGCATTTTGGAATCAGCTTTATAATAATACGTTTCAAAGTGATGTGAATATTATATAGTATAATTGGTTTCATTATTATGATGAAGTCCGTTCATTGGACTCAGCAGAGGACAAGAGCTGCAGACAGAGAAGGAAACGAAATCTTAACACGTAATTTCGGTTTTTATTTTGAGTCACTTTTCAGTTCTGGGGACATAAATTAGTTTTTTCTTTGCATAAATTTCATGGGGTTATACGTTTCAATACTGCGGTGGGGGTTTAATATATTGGTAGGTGGGGGAATTAATTTAAGTTGTGACGATTATGATCAATGAGGGGTAAAATAAATTATAACTCTTAAATGTAACAAAAAGGGATTTAATTTAATAAAGTATGGGAGCAGGGCGAACACCTTATAGAGGTGTGCTTCACCACGGCGCCCTTCCTGGTTGTTGTCTCCCCCTCTGCTGATTTATCTTCAAAGATGGACGGATGGTTATATCAGATTACGTCCAGCCTAGCCTTGAAGCTACCTCGTCCAATCATATTGTACCGAACCTTAATGTTTCCGCTTTCTGGCCGAGGAGATGACTGTAATTCATCATTTAAGTAACCCATCGCGTTCATTCATGTTCCCTACACAATACGTTAATTTGGTGTAATTTTCTCAACCACCACGGTCAACCTGCCAATAGGAGCAAGTTAATGCGTAAAGGTTGTGGAAATAGTTTTCCCTTATTATTATTATATTAAATAACAGAATTGTTGTAAATAGTAGATAGGAGGATGGAAAGAAAAATATAATGGGAGTTAAGAGAAGATCAGTTTGGTTTTAGGACGAATTTAGGGACGAGAAGCAATTTTGACTTTGCATCAAATTTTATAAGACTAAGAAAAAATCAGGCCTGGTATTTGTAAATTTACAAATAGCCTTTGATAATGTCAACTGGAACACACTATTAAGTATTTAGAAGAGCACACGAATAAAACATTGAGAAAGAAGGCAGTCAGCAATCATTAAAATAGAAGGTCAACAAAAGAAAGGAGTTAGACAAGTTGGCATGCTGATTAACTTATGTATAGAAAAAGTGACGAAGAAAGTTAAAATGGAGTATGGAAAAGGAATCACTCTGCAGGGAGAAGGAATAAAATCCTACGCTTTGCCGACGATATTGTACTATTAGGGAAGTCAGACAAAGACTTGGAAACCATAATAAATGGCATGAACGTAGTCCTCGAGAAAGAGTTCAATATGAGTATTAATAGAGGGAAAACCAAGGTAATGGAGTAGAGTTGAGGGAAAAAGTGGAATAACAAAGGCTGTTAGATTGGGAAGGGATATTTTGACGAAAGTTAAGGAATTCTGCTACTTGGTCAGCTTAATAACTAGAGTAGGATAGAACATGCAACGAAGGAATTTACTTACGGCTAATATAAGTGTGAATATTAGGAAATCGTTGCTAAAAATGTTGGTGCATAACATGGAAGATTGGAGTTGTGGAAAGGAAAAGAATAGAAGTATTTGAAATTTGGTGCTATTAGGACAGTCAGATTGGTGGATCGAATCACTCTCTAGGAAGTTCTAAACATAATAGGGGAAGAGTGAACAGTATGGATGACATTGACCAAGAGAAGGGATAGATTAGTCGGCCATGGTTAAAGACAAGAGGGTCTTGTAAAATTAGGATTAGAGGGAAGTGAACAGAAGAGGGATACCAAGGATGGAATATGCTAAGTTAGTGATATGTGGTAGTTATGCAGAAATGAAAAGACTTGCGCCATATAGGTTAGCATGGAGAGTTGCATGAGACCAGCACGACAGGAATGGAAACATGTGGCACTGAAACAAGGAAAGGCAAGGCGGACCACTTAGAAATGAGCAACAGATTTCCTCTCCACGGTGAGGTGAAGACAGAAAAATCTTGTCGGCTTTAACTAGATGATGTTGTAGGATTTCCCCGAGTCTAATATCGCATGAAACTACGTCTGTAAACATTGACTACTCAGTTCTCTTTACTTTCCTCCAGCTATTGTCTGCACTTTCACTTCTCACATTCTTTTTTTCCTCACGGCGTGAAACACAGAAGCTCAGTTCTTTTCTATTGGTGATTGAAACTCAAGTGCACACTGACAATGGACAATACTGGTTTTCTCATCAGTCTTTCGTAACAACGGCCAGGAGAAAAATAACTGAAATATAATGCAATACGTAGAAGGAAAAGCATTTATAATCACTATTATATAACCTTTAAATTAATTATGTAAAGATCACTTACTAAAATATTACTATAAGTAGAAAATACATTTATGTTAAAATATTCTTATCTATATGTAAAAAAATAAATAAATGCGAATTAGCCGAAACTTTTCTCCACTTCCCTCAGAATGTCTCCATTCTTGTATATTTTTACTTGTTTATTGAGAGTAAGACATACTGGAAGAAAACATTATAACACTACATTCATGTTTTGTAGCTTTCCCATTCGTTTTTGGAACAGCAGTCAAATTCTTAACGTGTTTGTGCAATTCCATACATCCTTCATCTTTTGTCATCCAATACAGTTGGTAGATATACGAGTAAGGTAGGAAGGTACGGGTGAAAGGAAGGAAGGAATATAAAGAAAGCAGGGAAGGAGGGATGGAAAGAAATAGAACACAAACTTGATCCTCCGCCTCGTCCGCAGTTTCCTTGTTGGTTGGTGACGAGATGAGAAGGACCATGGCTTATCTCGTGACACAGAAATGGGATTAGGCCCGCCGCCACCCTTGAGCAGCGGCTGGATGATTCACAACATTAAAAGAACTATTGTCTTATAATGCAATCAGAAACTGTGTTAAAATGTCAGAATACATCAGCAGCAGCAGAAAGTGAATCTCACCAAGTTGCATCATCGATACTTGAAAATAAAGACACAGTTACATGCGTTTATGAAGGACAGACATGAACAACGTATATCATCAAAACAAAAAAGTACATATTATATTGACAATCCCCCAGGAACAAGAAGTTCAGTACAAAAGAATGCAAAGTTTAGGAGCCAATAAAAAATATATTGAATAAACACACTCACTTGCAATTCGCCACGATGACCAGACACGACATTAAATATCATGACTGTTAAATCAACATTATTGATGAAAACACATTTACAGTTTTGTATTAATTAGTTGGTAAAGTTATGTTAATCTAGTTCAGGGAAACAATGTCATTTTTTACAATTGTTATTTTATTTTTATTATTTCTGTGTTTCCTTACGCCTTTTGAAGTAAACATTACATATTGGAATATGGATTAAAAAAAGATACATGACTTTTCCCAATAAATCTATAGTCATACACTATAGTAGACTTACTTTACTACTAACCTTTATCCTCCGTATTTCCTTCTGCAGTCTTATCAGATAGAGGCTGCAGTAAAATAGAGAACAACAGGAATGTCCTTTTTCTGGCTGTATTTATCCTGCTTGTAAATTTAAATTTAACATCTGTTATATATAATAAAACAATTAATGACCTTTTACAGACTTTATTCTTTAAATTTAATTAGTAAGAATGTTTCGGCTTATTTTCATGCCTTCTTCGTGTTTTATTCCATAACAGTATCAAATTATAACAATAGAATAACATAAGAAGTCCGTCTATAACTACTTGCGAAAGGAGTGCAAGTGTTGCCTCGGATCTCAATTACTATTGTTGGACTTCATATGTAATTCTATTGTTATATTTTGATATTGCTATGGAAGAAAACCTGAAGAAGGCTAGAAAATATGCCAAAACATTGTTACTAATTAAATTTAAAGAATAAAGTCTGTAAAAGGCTATTAATTGTTTTATTATATTGCTTGTATTTAAATTCCTACATTGACATAGAATCTCAGTGCACTGTTCATTTTAATATTTTTTACATTAAATCCAATTTATATTTGCACATACTTAACATTTACAGAAATTTTTAGAAAGTAGTTCCAATATAGTTTCACAAAACAGCATTTTAGGATAATTCATAAAAGGTCTGCTAGAAAGAGTGTAATACATTTATAAACGATACAAATGCCTCAGTGATAAGATGTGTTGCAGGAATAATTAGGGAATAAGGCATATTTTATTATTCCTTTCTGACTACTATACAATTTCCTCATCCCACTTTTCACAATTTGTGTGAAAATCAATCAACAATTGTTTTTTCTTCCTGTACATCTCAAGGAGAGAGCTTACCCTCCACCTGCTGACCCTCACAGGATTATCAAGGCAATTCCATGACCAAGAAGTAAGTAGAAGTCTTAAAACATACCAGCTAAACAAGGTAGTTTTCCTTTTGAAGATCATTTTATGTCTTCCATCTTTGAATGTAAATTACTTTAAGACAGAAAACAGTTCCATCTCAATTACTAGTATCTATTACTCTTAAATATGCCATAAATATGTTAAACTTAGATATCTTTAGAATTTTAAACCATTACAGTACTAGGCAGGGATGTAAATTTAGACTTTGACGCTATGAAGACCAAGTGTAGTGTTACTGAGCTGATAAATTTATTGAGACAATACAACTTAAAATTTGTAAATTCTGAGCATAAAAGAGGTACATCATGTCTAGATAACATTTTTACTAATCTGTAAACATCAAGTGAGTCATGTCAGGTGGTTGAGTTTATGTACTCAGATCATAATGCTTTGACTTTTTTTATGTTCCCAGTAGACATACTCAAGTTGATTTTTAATTCCAATGCTAATGTAAAAGTGATTGTTACTGGGCCTAGATTATGACAAAGTTGTTATCTTAAGAAATTCTCTGTCTAATGTCAATTGGTTAGGACTCTTAGAAGAAGTAGATATCACAAATTATAAATCAGAAGCAGCTTTCAGCAAAAATTTTAATAGGTTTTACAATTATTTGATAATTGCATACCACAATGAAAGATCAAAGTACAAAGTCAGAGTATTTGGAGAAAAGTATCTTCTAAAAACAATGATTGGTACTCTTCACAACTTGTACACATGAAAAAGCAAGTAATGAGTTTATATGACCTGTATAATATTATATTTCTTTGGAAGTGTATGAACATAAACTCTATGAGTATTTGCTACTTAATCCATTTCATGACATTAGAGAATAGGTCAATAGGAGTTGGAGAAAGGAAAGGAAAAGAAGCCTTTGAATGTGGTGCTATAGGCGAATGTTGAAAATCAGACGGGTGGATAGAATCACAAACAAGGAGGTTCTATTACAACATGAAAATATATTGTTTACAATTCCCTTAATAAAAATATTAAAAGTTAAAAAAGTAAAGGGTTAAAAATACTACATAACTGGATATTAAGTTACTATGCAAATTTAAGAGTTGTTACCATTTCTTAAATAAGTAATATTTCAGCAAATATACACTTAAATAAATTTTGTTGCAAATCTGAAATACTTATATTTTATCTTGTACAGTGATTATTAATTTTAAAAATGACCTTAAAAAATATACATATATATCTTAATTTTTTAAAAGGCACTTATTTTATCATTTTACGATAATATTATAAATTACTTTTTACCTTGAATATTTTTTTATTAGTTTTCTTGATCACAATTGAGGTATAACATTTACGGCCACTAAGTCTTCCTGAAGTACATTTATTTCTTACTTGACTGCTAAGATTAAAAATGTAATTGGGAAAGTATTTTCAATCAAAATTCAAAAACACAAAGTCCAAAATTTTCAGGAAATCCAGTTTGTTCCGACATCCGTACTAGCAGTAGATGAAGCCTTCATGGAAGCCGCCATCTTAGATGGGCGTGGCAGCTTCAATCTCCTTGGAGTACAAAATTCTGGCATATATCTACAATCAGACAAATATAAACCTGGGGGAATTTGTAAAGGGTACTCCCTCCCTCTCTTCCCCCTTCTTCATTCAATCTAGGGTACCAATACCCATCAATAATTTTTAAATAATCACATTCGATTGGCTGCGAATTTAATCACTTGTAATGGTGTCCTTTTCATTAACTAATCCTCACGAGACAGTATATAATATCTGTTTCCTCGGTCCATGTACAAATTTTGCATTTCAAGTGTGAGTTCTGTTACTGCTCTACACGTCAGTCAGACAAGAACAACGTTGTAGCGCTGTTTCCCTTGTGATATGAATTTGGCTTTTGTCAGATATTTCTTCACCACATATACTTTTGGTCAGTTAAATATTAATAACTATAATAACTCGTCTATAGTGGGATTATATGGTTACAAAAGTTGGCAAAAGATTCCAAGCAGAGATTGTTAATTGTTTTGGGCAGAGTATAAATGTACACGGCAATAAGAGAGAAATAGCAAAGCAGAATTGAATCATTGTTACATTACATATGTTTCAAAGCAAGAATAGCATTCTTCGTATATAGTTAGAAGAATTATCGGGGAATTAGTGAGAAGATAAGAAGGGGATTGCGACTTTGGTGAGTTGGAAGTGATGTTTTAGTGACAGTAGTTGAGAAGACTGGGATATGGAAGTGAGCTGCGATTTTGGAAATTGATTAGTGGTCAAAACATGAGTATTTATAAGTGGGTATGTAAGAGAAGTTACGTAAGGTGGTTAGCGTTATGGGAAGAAGAAGTAGAATTGCTACGATTAGAAGTATTTGTAAAGGAAGTTTGAGAAAGAAGTGGATGAGAAGACGAAGTTGAGAGGAACTTATAGTCAGGTGATTTTAAGATCATTAAAATGATGTAGATGTTCCACGAAGTGCAATTTATTACTCAAAACCATTTCGTTGATACGGTCCAAAATTATCTAATGAAATTACATCAACAGAAGCCATTCGAACTTATGTAAAAGACTAATTATGTATCGTGAAAGTCAAAGCAGAAATTTCTGGACTAATTATCCGAAAATAATGTGAATATTTAACCATAAAGTTATATTCCCATGGAAGTCGTTTTAGAAGTATAGATGTAGGTCATAAGTAAGTATAGAATTCGTTGGAATGGTCGCAGTTAAGTTGTAACAGTATTTTGTAATAAAATGGGTCACCTTACTCTACCTTCCGCATCCCGCCTTTTCAATTAACTTCCTATGCTAAGAAAGGGGAATTTCCTGTTTCAGGATCACCCTCATGTATCCTGTTAACCCAAAAAACAACCAAACCCCTCAGCGAAGGAAAACATTCAGGGTTGTTTGTAAACAATCCCTTAGAAACTGGAAGAATGGTCACTTGCATTTCAGGTACTCGGCCGTCCGTCTATTGTGCTTTGAAGACGGAATTTTACAAGCCAGTAAAAGTCATTCACCTGATACAAGGGAGAAATCAACAATCACATAGATGTACCAACCACAGTATACATTAGTAACTTTACATTATTTCACGGAAAATAAGAGGAATTTGATTTTTTTAAACGTGTTACTCGTTTGAGGCGAGCAATGATGTGCTGAATAGTGACATGGACAATAAACGGAACAATTTTATGGAAAGGTTTTAGTTGTTGTAACTGTGGCGTCATCGTGATGTTTAAGTGAGGTTGAATGCCTAAGACAATTGGAGAATATCTGTCGACATATTTTACAGTATAGCCAAGGTATAATAGTTGGCTGTAATTGTTGAATTTGAAGGACTGATGAGTGCTTGCTGATTGATTGTGCCATCATCATGATGCAAAAGTGATGTGTAATGCATAGAACAATTGAACACTGTATTTATTGTCAGTATATTTTAGTTTTAGCTCTAAATAATTTATTGTTTTGTAAATGTGTTTTACGCTATATTTTAAGTACTCTAGATTAATGATTGTTGTGTATGTTTCACGCTATATTTTCAGTACGTATGTTGCTTAATTTCAGTAACCGTCAAAGAACAATTTAGGGTTCTAATTCATTGTATTGTAAAGGAATTGGGAAAAGGATTTAAATTTTAGAAAGTTTATGTTCCAAAATTATCTTAACCTTCCATTAAAAAATTTATGCCATGAACTTTGCGGACATTGTAATAGATATTAAATACGCGTGATGAGAGTTTAAGCAAAGCCCATCTGTTTCCTGGTTTTTCTGTGTGTGACATGCGACTCGCACAAAAGACTTGCCTTTACTTTTGTATGTGAGAAGAGCCCATTAAGAAAACGGATCACCCATAGAAAACTGGGAATTACCGGCTACCGGAAGTCGCCGTGAATAATTAGAATAACTGCTGGCATAAACGGAAGATCCATGAGAAATTCGGAATGTCATGAAAAGATGCAGAACATGTGAAACATTTAGTCCAAGTAGTGAAATATTTCATATTGGCTGCAATTGTCCACCTCCAAGACAATAGAAGACTTTGGCAGACAGCAGCTAATTGGTCGGTCAAAGGTTATGTAGCCGCCCACCGAGTTTCGTGAGAGGTTGAGGTAGAGAAGTGAGACAGAGGTTATCGGGACAGCAGAGAGAGAAGTTGATGGGAGACAGAAGTTATGATATGGAGAGTCCGGCCAACGATGATCGGAAAATAAGCTGGTAGCCAGTGATGATCCTATTGCAGCCACCATTATTATGACGAAGCAGAAGTATTTTTGGCAGCGGGTATCGTAGTTTTTGTTTATTTACAATTTTCATTTGCCTGACCTATTGACGATAGGGAACCAAATAAGTTTCGACGTTCACCCCACTGAGAAACATGAGTTAAAGTCTCATACTGATCAATAATTGTTGTTTTTTGTTTATGATTGTATCTAAGAAACTTGTGAATATCTTTGATGATTTTATTAAGGTAAAATTTAGAATTTTTAACGTAAACTTTTCTTTATATTTTTAATATTCCCCAACAATAATAAATTATTATAAATAAATGAAAATCACCCCACCCAGTAAATTAATTATTACAAGCACACAGGACTTTTCTAACTAACGTTCAATTTCACTTTTACCTGTTATTTGTAAAATATTTGAGGGAGTTGTTTACAACATATTTTTCACTCATCACAACAAAAATTACTTACTCAGCTAAGGTTATTCTACAGAAATAGCTATCTACACTCTCACTACACATGTTGATAGTGTAGACTATGATATTCCGCTAGTAGAAATTTAATGACGCGGAATTACAGGAATGTCTTTTTCTTGGTTTCAATCGTATTTAGCAAATAGGAAACAGAGAGTTGTATCAAAAGATCCATTAACAGGTAGGTGTTTCATTCTGAATGGGCAGAAATAACGGCGGCAGTTCCACAGGGTTCAGTGCTGGCTCCTCTATTATTCCTTCATAAATGATCTACCCAAAATGTTAAGACACATTTTCAGAAGCTGTACTGTTTGTAGATGATACAAGGACACGCAAAATGAACCAGCTTATAAAGTATTATGTCTAATGCTTAGATGTTTTTCTGACAATTGTCTATCTTTTAATACTACTAAAACGAATTATATGCAATCCTTAGAATCTGTAAACCTGGTAAATAATAATAAGGAAATACAATTACCTAAGTATACTAAATTTTTAGGACTGAATTGGAAGGAGCATATTAAACAACTATTAAAGAAACTTTCTAGATTTTCTTCTGCTGCAAGAGTTATATCTAATTATATGTACATACAAACTCAAAAATTCGGTATAAAATTGATATTTACATTCAGAATTGTCTTATGGCATTATATTTTGGGGAGACTTCTTAGCAAAAGAAAAGGTATTAGTAATCCAAAACTAAATCATTAAAATAATATGTCAAGAACATCTTGTCAAGGTCGCAAGTCACTCATGAATGAATTTATACACTATTGACTCAAATGTGCACAGAATTAACACCAGAAATAAAAACAACCTTCATGCAAAATGTTAGAATATATCACACTATAAGGGAAACAGCCCTGAGCTTCCCCCACGCATTAAACAACTCCAAAGTAATCCAAACACATTTAAAACTGCACTAGACACTTTCACTGGGCCTCCTCTTCTCTCTATTCTGTAAAAAAATTTGGAATTATTAATTGCACAACAGTAACAAATATATAAATAGGTAACATGTGCTACTAGATATGACATTTTGCTATTATTTAGTTTAACGAGCCTCACATATTCATAACGGACATGACTGTAGGCAAACGAACTGTAATAATTGGAAATTTAGGTATAGTATCAATTCAAATCTTTTAATAGTGGATTAAAAAAATTAACTCTAACTTTTATAGGCCACAATAAATAAAGATTATAGGGTGGCAAACAGAAAGGGGGGAGAGAGATGAGGGAGAGAGCGGAGACAGGAGAGAAGGGAAGAGAGGAGAGAGAGTGGAATCCGTTGACACATACTTAGCAGATGGAAGTGAGGGTACATGACAGAATCTGAAATACTGTATTAGCAGCCCAACTTATATTGAGGTGAGTGAAACTAACCTCCTCCCGACCATACAACCAACGTGTCCATGGGTTGCCTTTAGGCGCCCACCCAACCTCCGTAATATCCTGGACAGACCCCCCACCCATAATTGGTTGCAGACCGTGTGCCAGAAACAGATGCCATGTCTGCCCAATACTCCCACCAACAGCACTACCTACAAATTTAGGGTAAACATAACCTGTCTGTCCTCCCAAACTATCTACAAAATAAACTGCACACTCTGCCCAGCCTTTTACATTGGTCAGACAAGGAGACCTCTCCCCGAAGGGATTGCCAACCACCGCAGCACAGTAAAACTCCATAAAACCCAATTCCCCATAGCCGCCCATGCCCATAGCCACAACACCAACAACTTCAACCAGTGCTTCACACTGACCCCCCTCTCGTCTCATCAGAAGCTGAACTCCATCTGTGGGAACTTTCATTTCAGCATGTCCTACAGTCCAGACAAAGCCCTGGACTCTACATCCTATAACTCTCTATCTCCAATCCCCCCCCCCCCCTAAAGCACGAGTCCATTGGAATTGTACATACAATAAAACCTTCTGTGTGTGTGTATACCCTGCCTTTTGTTTGAATGGTGGTTGTATGTATGTATGAGAGTGTGTATCAATATTTAAATATTGACACCTCTAAGGGTGGATGTGTTTGAATGAATGGGGGTGTTAGTATGCATCTCCCCAACCCCCATCAAGTCCTTGCCTCTTCCCAAATCCTCACTGAGAGAGAAAGTTGGTGACCTGGGGGGGTCAATTGTTAACGACGTAAGTTAGCAGAATAGCAAATTTTGGCTGCTCAGTCGTCGGCTAGCCCATCACTGGAAATGTCTTCCTAATGAAGGGGGCATGTGGTGCCTCCGAAAATTCAAGTACCCTAAACCTCCGAAGGTGTCTACCATCTATGAACCTCAGGTAAGTCACCTTCTTTCTATCTCTGTCCTTTCCCTATTAATTGTTTTAATTAACATGATAATGTCATTTCCTGACTTATATGTTATCTTAGAAAGGATGACCAAATAACCGTAGTCCCTCATGGGACGTCTCCACGACTCAGATATGAGTGGTACTGATATTTTGATCCGGGAATGGCTCAATGTTGGGCAAACACAAGCGTGGCTTTCATGGTTGTCACAGTTTCACAGGGAAACTACAGCCGTGTCTATAATTTCCCTCGTACATGCAAAACTCAATGCAACTTCTCGGAAAAAATATTCCAGAGATTCATTTGGATCTTGGGGCTGGGTCTATGCGGGAGGATGTTATAAGAAAGACAAAGAGTGAAACCACGCTGGTAATTATAAAATATTTAAAGAAAAATGGAAAGGTTAAAGTTAGATGTGGTAGGAATTAGCAAAGTTAGATAAGAGGAAGACCCATAAAATAGAAAAACTAAACAATAGGAGGTGCTTCAGAGTTTTAAAGTATATTAATAAAGAAGGGGGAAAGAAACAATATAGAAGAGAAATGAACACTCCTGAAGGAACATATAACAAGTTCAGCCTATAGGAAAGTATAGATAATGCAAGAAATAATAAAAATTATTAATGAAAGACGTAAATATAAAAATGCGAGAGATGAAAATGGTAAAGAGCAGTACAGACACTTGAATGAGATAGACAGGAACTGCAAACCAGCCAAAGAGGCTTGGCTACAAGTGAAATGCAAAGCTGTTGAAGATTTAATGGTGAAAGGAAAAATAGACGCAGCTTATAGAAAATTAAAGGAAAAATATTAGTAAGAACATCAGGAGAGCGGATGGGAAGCCAATTATGAATAAAGAAGAAAAAGCAGAAAGATGTAAGGAACATCTAGAAGAGCTGTAATCTAGATCAGTCAGTGATAGAAACAGGTTGGGAAGTAGATAATGAAGAATTTTAAGGTCAGAGTTTAACAGGGCCATGGCTGACAAACCTCAGCAATTATAAAGCGCCAGGAATTGATAACATTCCAGCAGAGTTCATGAAAAGCAATATCATGGCTGTTCATGATAGTTTATGAAATCTACGAAACACGAAGAATACCACAAGATATAAGTGACATATAATTATACCCATACCGATGAAAATGCTGTTGATAAAAGCACAGCATATAAAATATGAATGAAATTAGAATATAGGAATATGGATTGACAAATATAATGTCAGTTAGGAGAAGATGAGTTTGATTTTAGGAAGAATGTAGGGACAAGGGGATCAATATTGACTTGTGTCTAAGTTTAGAAGACAGGATAAAAAAGAAAGCTGCCAACATTCATGGCATTTGTAGACTTAGAAAAAGCATTTGATAATGTGAACTGGAACACAGTATTAAGGATTTTGAAGAGCACTGGAAAAAACTATTGAGAAAGGAGGCTTATACATAACCTCTACAGAAGTCAATCAGCAGTAATCAGAATTGAAGATCAAGAAAAGAAAGCCGTTATAAGAAATGAGTAAGACAAGGATGAAGTCTGTCGTCCATGCTCTTTAACTTATAATAGAACAGGCGATAAGAAACTTAAAACGGAATCATTACTGTAAGAGAAGCAATAAAAACACTATGCTTTAACAATGATATTGTAGTATTAGGGGAGTCAGAAGAAGATCTGGAAACTATAATAAATGGCATGAATGTAGTCCTGGAGAAAAAGTTTAATACCAGGATTAATTGAGAGAAAATCAAGGTAATGGAGTGTAGTATGGAATAACAAATGGTGATAGATTGAGCAGTGATATTTTGACGGAAGTTAAGGAATTCTGGTACCTGGGATGTGTAAATCGTAGAATTACTAGACATGAGGAGTAGGATAGCACAGGCATTAAATGGGTCTGATACATAGACGATAGGAGTTGCAGTATGGAAAAAAATAGAAGCCTTTGAATGCGGTGCTATAGGAGAATGAGATGGGCGGAGAGAGTAACTAAGCCCAAGTTCTAAAGAAGAATAGGGAAGAGAGGAAAATATGGAGAACTTTGACCAAGAGAGTGGTAGATTAATAGGCCACACTTGGAGACATAATGGTCTTGTGAAATTGGTATTCGAGGGAAGTGTGTGGTGTATGAACAGAAGAAGAATAGGAAAGTATGGAATACGGTAAGCAGATTAGGGAGGATGTAGGATGTGATAGTTATGAAAAGCCATGATGGCTTAGGATGGAGGATTGCATGAGGCCAGTCTTAGGACTGAATACCACAACAACAATAACAAACTTTAATAGTAACTCGTAATCAGCATCGTTCTCTCCCCCTCCCTGTCACTACATCTTCCTCCAAAGACAGACTATACTATAAACATTTTGCTCAAGTATATATATTAATCAGCGACTGTCACACAGTTAGCGGTGTGAAGTAATTGATGCGGTGGCTTGCTCTACGAGGGCAACGAAGCTTTTAAAGATTCGCAATTACAATATGTTGTAGCCATTTTGTATTAATTAGTGTTGTGAGATTCGCTTCTAAATCTGTGCATTGAAGACAAGCTGTCCACACTGCAGCCTTTACATAACCTATATCTGTTACGCGCTCGCACAATTGCTTCCTTCTAGTGTCAGCTACAAGTTCGCAATTATACAGGCATTCTTTTAGATTATTCTGCACTACGTCTCAGCAGCCACGGCAGAAGCCAGCCAGGACCTGGAGGAATATCAAAAGTCTCAAACACTTGTTTACACATTTGGTGTAGCCGCCATCCTCAGCAGGGGAATAATTCTAAATAATTATATAAATGATAGGGATGGGATCGAAATAAATAACCTGTTACCAGAATATAACTGTTACCGAAATAACATGTCACTGAAAATACTATGTTAATTTAGTAACACCCAGCTGATACTTATAACGCCGTTGTTTACTTCACTACTGGCAGACAGCGCCATGTTGGAAGAGTGAAGCGCTGTGCGCCCCTACCGGGCCACGGTCGAACTAAATATAACAGGTTGAGCGGAACCTATTACTGGGTAACAGGTTACGGATAATGTCACGTCTTGTTGAATGTGATACAATTTGTAAAACAAAGAACAATTTCACCACTGTACGGTCAAAATTATTTATAAAATTAGAACACACAGGGGCTTCCAATCTCTAGCCAGAAGATAATAATCAATTCTACGGATTGAAATCCGAGTATCATCACACGTCCGTTACACTGTCTCACTTTATAAAGATGGATTTCTAATGTATAACTGGTGCATGACGGAACTCAGCATCAGGATGAATAGATTAATATCATCTGAGTAGAGATCGAAATCTCCGCTCTGTTCAAAGTTTAGAAATAATTGGGATTCTACAAATGCTAACTTATTTTTTGTTTTACGAAATATTCTCTGTCCTTGATAAATATAAGCAGACAGCGCTGTCAGGATTCCTCATATCTTCCTAGTGGAATTCACATGTTTCGACAACATTTATTAATCAGAAGAATTGATGTGTATATATTCAATTTTGCCCGCAACATCACTGTCACTATAATATCCTGAAAATACCCAAATAGGACCGACAATAGTGATGGAAAAGTTGTATATTTAATTCTACTTTATGTATTATACTTATTCATTTAATTCCTTCTTCACAATAATTTTGCTTTTAATTTTAATTATTATTTTATAAATTAAATTATAGCAATAGAAATTATAAATGAAAAGTCCTAATCATAATTTCGTCGTTAAACAAACCGAGAGGTGTGTGTGTGCAACTCCATAAGGAACAATGTACCTGGAGTCGCTGTCACTCCAGGTGTATGGGGCCTTATGCTTCATTACGAACGTCAATCTACATGATACATCTTACCTTCCTATTTGGGTGGTAATAACGTTTACTATTCGTCAGGTTAAACAATGCCATAAAAGAAACTGATATTGCGGTAGCACAAAGAAATTATGTTTATCATGCAAATTAGTGAAGATGACGACAGATCACGTGGGAACCCGAGAACTGTTTCTGTTATATCATGCACACTTTAATTATTTGTGAAATAAAGATCTGGATAAGTACCGAAAGTTACAGGCAGTTGCCCGTGAGGGCATTGCGCCTTTTGCTCAATAGCAGTTCGAATTCGACCACGGGGTCTTCCCTGCCATATGGGAGGCACGCGGTCGTCAGGACCTCGGAGTCTCGGCATCGGCAGAGAAGGTCTTCCACTTGTGTGCAGAGAGGAAGCTGCCTGCTGGAGTAGATAAACGGGTTGACGCAGCTGACCGCCTTGCACAAGAGCGCCGGCAGCATCGACGCCAGCGGCGACAAATACGCCTGTTGCCCTGCGACGCCCAGCAGCGCCACCACCACGTGCGACGTCCACGACAGGAACAACAGCGACACGACGCCAGCCACCTGCAACTAAAGCCCTTGAGCGCACAGGAAACCTCTTGGCAAAAGGAAGGAAACTCAGAAGGGAAACAATCATTCTCAATTAGGACCATTACGGATTATCAAAGTACGAGGTCTTTCCCGGTAAGCGGGTTGACATTTCTTAAAGCCATGTTATTTAATAACTGAAAAATGTCTAATCCCCTTCCTTCCTTCTGCCAATATGTTTATCATGAGTCAGTAGATAATTTCATTTCTTTTGTCTGTCATTGAATTATCATTTCACCCCGGTTGGAAATACGAGAGCAGTTTATATATTACGGATTAGATTAGCAAAGCTAGATAGAGACTATTCCAAACGGAAGGCTTCATACTTAAATGAAAAGAAAAAGAATTTAAAAATCAGTGCAATTTTACACAATACCGCAAAAGGCCAGAAGTGTACATTGAGATAAGGTAAGCTAAGGTGACATTGACCACGAGAGTGAGCCGCTGTTCTGTCTTGCTGTTGTGGCGCGAGCGTCGCTGAGCGCTGGCGGCGTCGCTGCTGATGGCGCTGTGGATGATGGCGCCGTAGAAGAAGCTACTGAACAGGAGCGGCAAGAGCCAGGTGGCGGCGCCCGAGACCAGCACGAAGACTCGGTTGCCAGGGTTCAGGTAGTCGACGCTGCACGACGTTAAGTAACCTTCCGGGACGTAGCGTCCCGCCCACTCGGCGCCCAGCAACGGCGGCGTCGACCAGATCACGCCGTACAGCCACGTGGCCAGCAACCAACGGCGCGTGCTGCTGCCTGACGTCTCACGTCGCAGAGGATGCTGGACGGCCCTGCGGCGGTACATGGCGATCAGCGTCTGCGTCGCGATGCTCACGGCTCCCGAGAGGCCGTCCACGAAGCCGTACACCTCGCAACCTGCACGCAAAAGTCACTGACAAAATATTTGTAACCATGAGGAACAAGTAAATTGTGATTGAGCGTCTAGCAAGAGATCCTGAGACGCTTCTCACGTAGTAGCAATGAAGCTTCTATTTTCTACAGCAAATAAAATGAACCTGTAGGAATTGCTATTCACATCTCAGGTTCACGCACGGTCCAAGTGAGAGACTGATGGATGTGAAAATCCCTCGAAGCAGAGGAAACATCTTCTGTCCCTACAAGATCCCCGCAACTCTAAACGACACTTAGAGGAAACCATTGCAGTTGATCGAATCCTGCAAAAACTAGATTCCCTGGAATTTTCTGTCAGTAATGTAGTGTATTAAACAGGCGTGAAGAAACTTTAAGTCAGTGCATCTGTTTCTAGCTATTGGCGGCATTCAAAGTCTTTAGGACAAACGGTCAACCCTTCCTTTTGTATGTGGGAGAGGCCCATTCATGAAAAATGATCGCCGTGATCTGGCGAAAACTGAAGTTACATGGATTATTCAGAATCTCACAAGCAGTATTGTGGCCCATCAGTTGAAATTTTTCCTATTGTCTGCAATTGTTATAAGAACAAGCCAACAGAATAATTTGAGAATAACAGCTTATTGGTTGTTTGGAATTATGTAGCTTTCCACCGAACTTTTGTGGGAAGGGATTTGCTTCGGATAAATGAACAGAAGATGTGGGGAGACGGAGGATAGTAGATGAACAGAAGTTGTTGGGAGACTGGCAGACGACGTTGAGATACGAAGGAGAGAATAGATGAACAGAAGGTTTTGGCAGATGAGAGAGAAGGTGTTGGGAGACAGAAGTTGCTGAGAGATTCCAAAGTTAAATTGTTACTCACCGAGAGGAGAGAGGCCGGCAAGTGTTAGCCTAAACCTAAACTGATAGCCTCCGGAAGGAGATAAGGGAGTCTACGCCAGAGTTGTACACGAGATTCAGCCCGGACTGTGATGAACAGAGATCATCATCATAGTCGCAAACCGGTATACAGATGCTGATACTTCGGTGGTATCGTTGTTTTTAATTAGTACGAGTTCACATTTACCAGACCTATTGCTTCTCAATTGACCCCATAGAATACCCTGATGTTAAATTATTGCTAGTAATAATTATTTCTTGATAATTTGTAAATACCCTCTATGCTCTTACTGAAATATTTTATTTATATTAAAATCCAAATTTAAAGTTAAATTAGTCTTTTATTTTCAATAAAAATCCCCATTAATGCATTAAATTAAATTAAATAAATTCAACCTCCCATCAGTCCCTGTCAGTAATTTCATTAGAGTACGTGATAATAGCTTAAATGTTAAGTGGGAATCGAATCGATAAAGAACGAAGAATATTAATCGAGAGACATAAAGTGGGAAGAGAGAAAGATAGGGAGTGAGGGAGAGAGAGGGAGAAGCACTAATGCTTCTTAAGCTGTCAATATTATAAAGCCTCTGTGATCTTCACTAACGACTGTTGTTTATAAATATTGTGACCAAGATATTTGAGCCCACCATTCTCTAAGAAAAGGATTAAACTTTCTTTGTATGGCCCGGGAATTCCATCTAGCTATTCTGACGTCCCAAAAAGTCACACGTTTCTACGTGTGTGTGTGTTTTTCTTACAGTGAAGACCATCCCATTATCTATATTTTATTCCTGTCTGTTGTAATGTATTCCCTTCCCTGACTACGATTTCAAAATTTTCTTCGCAATTAAATATTTCAGCATCCACCATTTTTTTCCCAGTCCATTTTATCTTTTTTTTTCAAGTACTTCGTCGCGTTTTACTGTTTTACGCATCATTGTTGTCACTGTCGACGTCACACATGAATAAAGACCGCAAGTGACAGCAGCGCGACTCGTGGTGCCTTGTGGTAACTGGGAGCGCACAATTCAACATTCAATCATTTCTAAACTTTGAACATAGCGGAGATTTCGATCTCTATATTAATCGATACTCATACTGAGTTCCGTCATACGCCTGTTATAATTCCAGTATAATTCCAGCTTTATAAAGTGGACGGACGCTACTCAGATTTTAATCCACAGAATATGGGGCGTCTCGAGTGTGAAGCAAGCAGATACTCTAAAGAAAAGAAAAGAAAAATTAGTTTTTGAACGCTGGCGGCTATTATTGCCGCACTTGTTCTCTGTCGTTGTCCTAACACATCTCTGTACACTGAGTCACACTCAACTCAAACGTTAGTTACTTCACAGTTTTCTCCGTCTCTCACAAACCATAGGTTGGATGATCCTCTCATCAGTGCACTGCCTCGTGCCTCACGCACATTGTCCACAATTCCTTATATCGGAGAGTCTTTTCTCACATTTTAATATTATCATATAATATTTACAATTAACATAAAACCCGAAAAAGCAAAGTGAATAGTAGTATTATAAGCGCATTGAGGAGACAATGACTTTTGGATGAGATGCGCTTCTCTGATAATGGGATGCGTGGCCATTGTTGCCGAGGTAGGAACAGCAAGGGTGCTGTGGCCCGGCAACGACCTTATATCATAATTATGACAAAAGTGTGAAGCATTTCTTTAGGTTTTACCGCTCCGAGACCACTCAACTCCCTGAGCTAAGCTCATTTCAATTTACAAAGAGGAATAATAAAAAATCATTAACTTTCAGAAAATTAATTTTTTACCAATTTGTTATTGTTATTAGTTTTCCCCTTTTTACTTATTGTAAATTACTGCAACATCCCAAGTTATCATATATATATATAATTTATTTAAGTACGTACTATAAAATAATTTAAAATTATGAATGAATTAGTATAAATAAATAAATATATGATAGATCTGCACACTAATAACCTCAAATAAATCTAGTCACAAAAATTATTATTAATAAGAACCACACGGAAAAAAAATATTAAATACAATTGATGAAATTAAACTTATCAACTCTAAAAATTACACAATTTCATATTTTTAATTATTAAATTTTTTATATGAAATATAGATTAATTAAAAACTAAACTGATGATTATTCAAGAATTTTTAACATTGTGTAGATAAGTTAAGGAATTCAAATACTTCGGTGGCATAATAACGAGGATTAGTAGGCATAAAGTGTAGGGCAGCACGTGCAGGAAAGGCTTAGGAATTTACGTACCTCTAAATATAAGTGTGTATATTAGGAAAAAGAATAGAAACCCCTTGAAATGTGGTGGTGCTGTAGAAGGCTGCTGAACATTGGATTGTTGGATGGAGTAGAATATGGAGGACGTTGACCAAGAGAAGGGAAAGATGTGATAGGTGAGATAGATGTTTTTTACCTTTGAGGCCGAGAGCCGGTCCCATGCACGCGCTGTTGTAGATTACGATGGCGAGGCTCAGCAGTGACAATAGGTCGCTCACGGCCAGGTTCAGCGCCAGGATGTTGGCGGGAGTCCTCAGCAGGCGGAACCTGAACCACAAATCCCATCCATCATCAGTCTACACAAGATAGCTGAAGGCAATGCATCAAACTCATATCTTCTTATATTTAATTTAATGATTAAATACAAATAAATTATTAATATACTAATTAATTTTTGGTTTATAATGACCATCAAAAAGCTACTTTTTAAACATGTATTTAATTGTAAATAAATAAAACGCAAAGAATGGTACAAGGTGAGACGTGAAATAATTTTATAAATTAACTTAAAGGAGTGGCAAAAAGTCACAAATGAAAAGAACTTTAGTTGCAACCTCAATTCTTTAATTAAAATAAGCAACAAGAAGTATTTGTATTTTAATTAAAGAACTGGGGAGACAGGACCCTAAGGTTCGGGGACGAAAATATTCTTTTTTTTTTCTTTTCTGACTTTTTGCCACTCCTTGTGTTTTATATATAACAATTAGTCAGAACATAAATTTACTTTATTTATAAAATTATTTCTTGTCTGACTTTGTACCATTCTTTGTGTTTTATTTATTTACAATTAAATACATGTTTAAAAAGTATCTTTTTGATACTTATTATAAATCAAAAATTAATTTATATATTAGGTGGTTAATTTTAATAAATTATTTGTTCTTAATCATTTAATTTTAAATGTAAAGACTAGAGCGCTGTCAGTTTGATGTAACCAAAAGCACGCCTTATGCAGCATTGCCGCTTTCCAGTATGACCAACGCTGTCTGTGATTGGCTTCTAACCATGATCAGAGTCAGTCAGTCAGTCAGTCACCTCCCTAAACACTGCTCTTTACAAGTTCAGGTAAATTATCTTTCACTTGAAATATAAGCAGCAGTTTTCAATCAAATGTCGGTGTTAGATACATACAGTAAGCTTCATATAAAATAAACAATTCCCCTATTCTGCTGTCCTGATGGGGATCTGATTGCCTCGAACCCTTCTCCGAAGCCCACCTCGTAGTTCTTTCCTCCGCACTTGTCAATGGCCAACTAGTCTACCATAGAAGACAAAAACAACTGTGAAAGGCTGACACGACACTGTGACTCATCCAAGAACGCAGTCACTTATCATACGGTAGCTTCTTTTCTTTCGTATTAACACTATTATTATTATTAATCAAGATTATTTATACTCGGTTGAATTTCAATTTTACTTCTGTTTGAAATGTAGTTACCATTTCTTTGTTTAAAATTAAATTGCTTTTCTTACCTATCTATTTACAGATCTCTAAACTGCGGTCATTACACTGACAGAAAAATAAGGGACAATATTACAAATATATTATGAATAACATAATTCTATTTAAATTAAGAAGTCAGTATTGTAAACCGTAATAAATATATTGTAACTTTAAAATATTTCTTGTAAATTTGAATATATCTATTGTAAAGATTGTTAATTCAGGATTTAGTTTATATTTAATTTTCTAAAGAAATCAAATTGGTTTGAATATTTTGACGTTCATTTTACGACTAAATTAGTTTACAAGATTAAGAATAAATTTTAATTCAATGTAGTGAGACCTTTCTCCCTGCTTTCGCTTCTCTGATAGTGTTTCAGAAGAAATTAAATGCTTATCTTTGTACAGTATATTTTCTCCTTCAAGTTCTCCTGTAAATAAAAGCGCTTTGCTCTGCTTTTGACTACACTTCACTATCACTTCCTGCGTCGACATGTCACGCTGCTTTCAACGTTCAAAAAGGGTCAACTATCGACCTTCAAGCAACCGACAGATTCTCTACTCTACTCTGCCGAGACTTTAAATACTAAAATTTATCTTGTATTGCTGTCCTCGGTCGTAATATGCAGTATTGTTATATTAGATATTCAAGGACTATGTTCTGGTAAGAAGCAGATAAGTCCATCTTGAATAAATAGTTGCATATGAGGTTGACGAAAGTCGAAAGCTACTGCAGATAAATGTACATATATAGATGAATTTAGTGACTTATTGAAGTTTACGCAGTATTGTTATTATTTCCTCCCAATGTAAGGGAGATAATTGACGCAGTTCATGAGTTTTTGAATTTTCTAGAAAAATATTTAATTCAGTATTTATTTTATAAATTGTAATATTTCTTTTCATTTTACTATACCCATGAACATGAGTAGAAATCCGAAAAATCGAAAACTTATCACTTCAATGAACGAGGAAAGTCGATTACTTTTTTTTGCAATGGTGAATGATAAATCTTATTGTTTAATATGCGTTGCCTCGGTAGCCATTGCTAAAAAGGATAATCTTGAGAGACACTTTTTAGCAGATTATCAACCAAATTCTGAACTGAGAAAACATAAAGTTAGGGATCATAAAACCCAATTAACAAATCAACAAAGCTTTTTTAAAAAGCCAAGGTTGAAGTGACAAGCAGTAACTACTGTAAGCCATCTCTTGGCAAAAAAATGTAAGCTGAATTTGTGAAGGAATTACTTTTGGAAATGCCAGATTCCCTTTTTAACGATTTTAAGAGTGGAATTCAAGATCAACAATTGTCTCGAAAGGATGAGTGGGAATGTAAATAGATTCTCTTGTTTTCCCCTTCAGTGTGATGAAGTGATACAAGACAATGGGTTTTAAGAATTTTACATCTAAAGAAGAATTGTTGTTTCTGATTTCTTTGAAGGAAATGACTAGGGTGTAGACATATTCAAAGCCTTTAAAACCTTGCTCAATGATTTGAAAGTAGCAAGTGATGAGCAAGAAGTAATGGACATGGCATTCAAAATTGTTCCCTGAAGGCCAACCTCAATTATTATTAGTCAGGCGACTAAGCACAAGTACATTTATGCAGCGATTTCGTGATTTATTGCCTGAAAATTATAGATTTCCTTCACGAACAAATGAAAACTGTTCAAATTTGAATGATGAAACTTGACATTTACTACCGATTTTACTTCAATAGATTTAAATGTAGAATTACTAGGTAAAACTAAAACAGTAATTTATATCGTAAGCTACATAGACAAATATAAAACAAAATTTATTATAGTCTGAATCATTTTCCAAATATGGTGGATAACCTACAAAAACATAAAAATATTAATTATTAGATCGATGAATAAGTCGCGGAAATCAAAAAATTAATTGAAGATTTTCAGGTAAGGATTTTGAAAAAATTAAAAAAATTGTGGATTTTATATTTTCTCCTTTTAAAAAAGATTTAAGTGTGAAACGCATTAGTCAAAAAAATTCAGACATATATATGGATCAAAAGGCATTAGAAAATAAAATTATAATTTTACAAACTGACTTAATCTTACAATTTGAAGAAAATATTTGGAAATATGTCACCAAATGTATATATCTATTCTTGTTTCGGATGTACATACCTTTGCGAATCGGCATTTTCATACTTGAAGCTAACGAAGACTGTCAGGATAAGGCATAGAGTTGGCAGCACTTTACGGAGACTATATTAGTGCAGGGTCGTAATGACATCTATTTGCTGCTATTATTTTTGGATTTCACGAAGTTAAATATACATTTGTTACTCCTGCAAGTAATGATTAGAGTTTAAAACATAAGAATTTGGAGGCGCATAACAATGAATTATAATTTTGTGTCACATTTCATTTCATAAGCTACAATCTTAAGCTAGTTTGAGTTTAGTGTCAGCCAAGAGCACTGCACAGGCCTAATCTTCGCCTCACAAACAACTTCTCTTCTTGAATGGCCATTTTATCTCGTTGTATTCCACGGTTCTTTTGTTAATACTTACGAATAATGAAATTATTTCACTTTCGTATTTGTGCAACAATTTTACCATTTTTGTTTTACGAAAAACAAAATAAGGTTTCACTCATCTTCAAAACCTAACAGCGTATTTAAGATGGATCTAAAGACGAACAAATTATATTCCCTCTCAATTGAAGAACCTGTCGAATGAAACTTTGGCTGAATGTTTCAACGACCCAAGGCATGTACAAATGGAAAAGGGAAGGCAAAGACTGGAAGGATATCAAATAAAGCCACCAAAAAAGGTGGCAGCAGAAACCACTTCTAAAATGATAATGTGAAGGGTTTGTCGAAAGACAATGAAATGTCAATAAACGAACACTCTTTAATTGTATTGTTCTTAACTGACTTTGCGTCTGACATCATTTATCAGGTGCAACTATTTGCGTAATATAACGAAATACATGAATGTAATAATGGTGAATATTAGATAATGCAAGGAAATTAAATAGTAACACAAGCAAGGTAATAGGTTCCTGTATGCGACACACGAGGCTGATACAGAAACAGGAAAGTCCCCTTTAATAGGATCTTACCCCCACCCGGTGTTTCACCTGAAAGAGATGAAACATCCCCAACACTTCCAGCGGACGTTTCGGACCCTTCCCCCTTCCCCCTCATGTGACGTCGCAAGTGATCTTCTTCTGTTGCAGTTGTAAATGTAGGCTGAAATGAAGGAAAATCCATTGACGGCGAAATAGTTTGAAAATTGAACACAAAAAAATAACACACAAGCATTTAAGTAAACTTTAATTAAAATACAATAAATATCGGTTCTGATGAAGATCTTCAATAGGCATATATACACTAATCTATTAATTTAGTCACATGAAAAATAAAATTAGCACAGGTTTTACTAAGTAATGTTGAAGTTAACTAAATTTAAAAAATAAGCTATCTGAACAAAAAAAAACTAGAAGATGAAATATCCTGAATTATAAGACTGTTAATATTGTCTTGGTTTTAATATTAAGTGAATGAAGAATGTATAACAGTTCAGAAACTAATATGAATTTATAATTACTATTATATTTTATAAATAAATAATTTTATCTTGTGTAATGGTTCCTTACAAAGTGTATTGGCTATACTATATAACTTATATATTACAGGAATCCATTTTAACATTAATCTTATCATTACTATTTATTATTATTACAATTATTTATTTTATCCTCACTATTGTCATTCTAAGAAAGTTGGCTATTTGGATTTTTTTTCTTGGGCTTTAAAACTACGTTCACACCTCATATCCATTAAGTTGTTAATTTTTTTCGATATTCTTAATCTTCTCCATAAATGACACTACAAAAATGTTAGAAAGTGTGAGTTCTATGTCTTTTAGAAAGTTATGAAAAATAATTATTCAGCGAGAAGAAACACGGTGCATGGATTTTTAAGTCGGTTCTTGCCCCAACTGTGATCTAAATTATCTTTATGACGTATCAGTATGTAAATACTACAATGCTTAATTAAAAACATTTACAAAAGTCGAACTTTTAAATACTTTCCTATAATATCCTATTTTTATTAAAATTTTATTTTAAGAATTATCAAAATGTTCTTTAAAATTATTAATGATATCTCATGCCGAAAGTTGTATTCAATAAATTTTTGACCAAGAATGTATAAATATTTTTACCTAATTGTTGGTTTTCTTTTTTTCAATATTTTAGAATGCTTGATAGAGTTTTAATGTTTGTAGTTGTACAAATCCTTTTAATCATACTAGAATAAAAATTATAGTGATTTATGTAATTTGACTCTTATTACTATGAAGACTGAATAGTGTTGGGTTCCTAATTGCTTATTTCTAAGATCATATATACTAAACACTTTTTACTGACGTAACAACCTATTATTTTCTTCACTGAGTTACCTAACAGAAAAGTTGTGACCTAACCAAAATTTATTAATATCGAATCAAATAAACTAAAGTTGAGTACAATACACGTAGTACGTAACAGTCAGGCAAAATTATACTTAAATTATAGTCTTTACAAATCCAGACAAGTTTCTGAAATGCTATACAGGGTACATTTGGTAAATGTTAAACGCTTTCCCGACGTTACTGTAGTATTAGGGGACGACTTGGAAACCATAATAATTGGCATGAACGTGGTCCCGGAGAAAGACTTCAATATGAGGATTAATAAAGGCAAATCCAAGTTTATGGGGTGTACTATGGGAAACAGTGGAATAAAAAAGGCTGTTAGATTGTGAAGGGATATTTTGACGGAAGTTAAGGAATTCTGCTACTTGGGAAGTGTAATATATAGAGTAGGATAGCACAGGATAGCAAGGAAGACTTTCTCGAAAAGAGGGATTTACTTACGGGTAATATAAGTGTGAATATTGGGAAATCGTTGCTAAAAAAATTCGTATTGAGCGTTGCGTTATATGAGTGCGAAGCGTGGACGATAGGAGTTGGGGAAAGGAAAAGAATAGAAACCTTTGAAATGTGGTGCTATAGGAGAATGAGATGAGGTGGTGGATAGAATCACAAACGAGGAAGTTTTAAACAGAATAAGGGAAAAAGGAATAATATGGATAGATTAGTAGGCCACGTATTAAGATACGAGGGTCTTGTAAAATTGGCACTAGAGGGAAGCGTGTGAGGTGAGAACAGAAGAGGGAGGCCAAGGATGGAATACGCTAAGCAGATTAGGGAGGATGTGGGGGTGTTCTAGTTATGAGAAAATGGAAATGGCATCAGACCAGTATTAGGACTGACTGAAAACGACAACAACAAGGAATATTTATTTATGTAATGTCGCAGTATGCCGAAACATACACACACCTCCGAAATGGGGAAAACGTGCATCGAAACATTATATTTATATAATTACTAAATGACTTCATCTTATTTTGATTTAGGTGCTAGTGTCGCCCGCCTGCGTTGACTGTGAGACAATGAACAACAGTTTAGGGGCCTGAAGCGCTGTAGTTAGTGCGCATGCGCATTTGTCCTTCCTCAGCTAGAAGGAAGACGCTACTTACCTAATGAACGTGTAGATGACGAGTGAGTTGGCGGAGACGCCGACGACCATGATGGCGCTGGAGACTGCGGCGAGGAGGTATTGCGTCATGGGCGACGGCGGCGGCGTCTGCAGCAACCAGTGACTGTGCACCAGGTCCAGGAAGTCCTCCGAGAAGAAGCCATACTTGGACCACACGTGCAGCGGGTTCAGCCGTCGGAACTGCAGCAGCAGCGCCGACCTGTTGGGCGTCGTCTGTTCCTCGTCGTAATCGTCGACTTCCTGCGTCGTGGTTGCTAACCCGACCGTCAGCAGCGCGGCCAGCGTCAGGACTGACGCTCGATGTCGGCGACCTGACCGAAACAAATCCCCAATGCAATTCAATGGGTTCGCGGTTCCACTGGCTACGACAAGGATGAGCGGAAGAGCGGTTCAACTCCCGCCGCTCACCCCCCGGACATTAATTTTTGCCCCTGCTGAGCGGCACGGGCTACAAAAAAACTCTCGAGCCCAACTGAATGCACAAAAAAACAGCACGAGGCCAACTGTAATTTCCGTTACCAAAAAAATCATTTAATTTGTTTCTTAAATGTTAAAAAAGGAAAGGAAAAAAATTAGTTTACTTTTTATATAAAAATATTACATTAATATTGCTTCGAGAATATTAACAAATTAATACGCGAAGGAAGTGTTGATATAGTTATTTAAAATCGTAATTTATTGATTAATTTTTGGAAGTAAATAACGACGTATGACTTTACAAAACAACATTACAACAGACGCTCTGTTCTTGTGGATGCATTACGTATATAGTATCAGCAAGGAAATTGCTGATGGCAGTAAAATACAAATATAGGCCTTGAAACGTTGGAACCCTCCAATAATTAATTATTTAAATTATTTATTATATTTAATAAATATAGAAATCAAGACTTGTTTCCTTGTCTTATAATAATATTATCAAGTGAGTTATTGGTGGCAGGACTAGACTAGACTAGACTAGACTACGCCTATCTTCGGCTAGGAGTGATAAAACTAAGAGGGAATGTTAGTAGTTACTTAAAATATTATTTTATCTTGTGGAGTGTTAATAGTTTTGGAAGGACCATGATGAGGGAGTTGAACCTTGAACGAAAATAACATATGGTTTAGAAAATCAACCCAAGATTTTAAAAGGTCGATAAAATGATTTTGATGAAATAATTACTGCTTTTAGGAAATAGTAAACGGAACGCAAATAACAGATTGCAGAAAAACAAATTTCTTTGTGCAGCAAAATTGACCTAAGCGGGAGAAGGTAGGTTTTAAAAGGGCTTGCATAGGACAGTCCTTGGGAATTATATAAATAAAAGCTACTATTGTCACTGGGCAAGAGAAGCTTTGCTACTTCATGACGGGGAATGCAGTAAACAGGGGGCGATGCCGCTATCGTAGCTGCTCGCAGCCGTTATTGAGTACATTCTACTCAACAATATGATGGCAGCCTCTCGGGTAAAATATTCCGGACGTGAAATTGTCGGCCATTCCGATCTCCGGGCGGGGATTACCCGGGAGGAAGTCATCAGAAAGACGTCATCAGTGACGTTGTATGAATCAAAGTGTGGAATGTCAGACGTTTAACTCGTGCTCATAGATTAAAGAATTTAAAAACGGAGATGCAAAGGTTAAAGTTAAATATAGTAGTAATTTTCAGTCGGATGAATATAGGGTGATGAGCATAAAACCAAAATAGTGAATGCAGGGGTAGGTTGGAGCAATAAATAAACCATTATCAGCAATATAGTGAAAGATCGGTTTGCTGTGAAGGTAGAAACAAAACCAAAGTCAACGACAATAATACAAGTCTTTTGCTTAAAAGGTCAGGAAAAGAAAGAAGATATTGAGAAATTAGATTATAAGTGAATTTTTGTAAAGATCTTGGTAATTTTTATTAAGGGCGTTGGTCGATTAAATTGTGTCTGAGTGAGTGGTAGGTTAAAAAGTGGATGCACAATATTTGTAATTTATTGGGGGCGAGAATAATGTAATATGTAACGTTACAGCCCCAGCCAAAAGCAACGAAAGCCGAGAATGTAGCTTGAAAGTTGCTACTTGTTGGAGGAGTGGCGAGAACCAACCCCGAGACGCATTGTCGTTTAACTGACGTAAGCGGAAGCGTACAGAGAAGTCGTTGGTAGAGCATTGGAGGTGAAGGACGTGGAGCGAAGTTTAGCAGCCACGAGCCAAGGGTAAACCACGAATAAGTGGAACCGAATCCCGCTTCAAACAGTGATTTGAGAATGAGTGAATGGCCACGCCCTCTTTTGGATTACCTACTTCGTGCTCTCAATCATAATTAAAACCCGGAATTAAATCTTTTGGTGTTTTTATGAACAAAAAAATACCAGGCGCCCTAAAAATTCCTAAAATCCAATATCGAGGGAGAGCTGAGCAGATGGGAAACGACGGGATCTGCTGCTATATATGTGTGTGTGTGTGAACGTGGCCCTGGAGATTAAGAAATGATGTTAAAATAGTAGTAGGTGGCATGAACGTACAAGTTGGGCAAGAGAGAATATATATATATACCTACAATGGGCTTAAACAGTTTACACGACAGCAGTAATGCCAATGGTATAAAGTTATAGTTGGTACATTATTTCCCCATAAGTAAGTATAAATCTCCCGATAGCCAAACCACAAACCGACCAGAACATATCCTCATCGAGAAGAGACATAAGTCAATGTTAATGGATTGCAGATCCTTTACAGGTGAAAAACAAATAATCTGATAACTTTCTTGTCAAGACTATAATTTGAGCAAAGGTAAGCAACTAGAAAAAAGGTATTTATAGAAAAATAACTAAATATAATATCGAAAAACTTCAAGACCAATGTATTGAAACGTTGAAATGAATATTTTAATGAAACTTACAATAAAAATCCTAATGGCATACAGAAGCAATCAAAGGAGAGAGCAGTCATAAAAGAAAATCCATCAATTGATTTTTATAATGAGAAATAGTGCACATACAATCAAAGAAATAGAAATAGTAATAAAGAAGTTGAAAATGGGAAAGCAACTTGCACAACTCCTGAAGAATGGTGGAGATGATTACATGCCCAATACTAAAGAAAGGTGATCCACTCAAGTGCAAGAATTTATATTATTATCCTATTAAATTTGTTTATATATTTTGAAGTTTATTTTAAGACTAAATTGGTTTACAAATGAGATCTTTATCCCTGGGTTTTATCTCGCGGGTAGATATGGGCAAAGTTTTTGGTTGCTTTTATGTCATAGAATTTTCTAACTTAACTTTGTCCAGTAAATTTTCTCCTTCTCCTTTCCTCTCCTGTAAATAAAACCACTTTGCTCTGCCTTTTCTTACACTGCACTATCACTTCTCGTATTTCACGGCTTCTTGCAATTTTCTCCTGGTTTGAAACCTCACCAAAGAGCTGTGTAGAATTAATTTTGGTTTTATTTTACTTAAATATTGTCGCCTCGCACATCTGCCTTGCTATATATCACCTCCCCCTTCCACCTTCAAGCAACTACAGATTCGCTACTCTGATGACACTTTAAATACTAAAATTTTGCTTTGATTTTTGCCTCATTACAAGACCAATATCTTTATTAACCACTATCTATAAAGTCTACTTGAAAATATTATATTCAAGATTATTGCCATATGTGGAAAAAGAGAGGCAAGAGTACAATTTACTCTGAAAGTATGACAATATAAATAGAACATAAGTATATTGCAATGGAAAATATAAAAATACCGGAGAAGCTTATAAAAATGGAAAATAGTGAGTGCCAAATCAGAATAAAAGCCGAACTATCATCAAGCCCATTGGTGTGAGACAAGGTGACTCACTCTCGTGCTTACTGGAAAAATAAGAGATTCAGAAATTCAAACAAGAGGAACAAAAGTCTACAAATATTAGCATACACAGACGACATAGATATAATAGGTAGATCAGAGGACGATATAACAAGAACCTCTTTAACTTTAGAGAAATCTGCCGAAAGAAATGGGATTAAAGATAAACAGGGAAACAACTAAATATATTGTAGCCAATAAAAGGTAACATAATAAAAATTAAGATAGCATAATAATAGGAACCAACAAATTTGAAAAAGTTATCGAATTTGTATATTTAGGATTTATGATAAATGGAAATAATGATAATAAAACAGAAATAAATAAAATAATACAGAGTGCTAATAAATGTTTTTTTAGGAATGATAAAACATTTCAAATTAAAATTATTAACTCAAAAAACAAAAATTAGATGATATAAAACATAATAAAACCAGTAGTTATGTATGGAAGCGAGACATTGGACTGGTTGACAGAGTCTAATTTTTCTCCAATCGGGATTTTTGAAAGGAAAATTCTTAGAAGAAATTTTGGGCCAATTCAAGAGAAAGAGAATGGTGAATAAGATATAACAAAGAACTATATGAATTGTATGGATCTCTGGATATAATAACAGATATTAAAGGATCTCGACTGAGGTGGATAGGACGCATGCAAAGAATGAGTGAGGAGGAAATATTAAACCTGAAGGAAGAAGGAAAATAAGAAGACCTAAGAATAGATGGGAAGTTGCAAGAATTGGTGGATGTTAGCCAAGAACAGAAATGTCTGGAGAAGAATTCTGAAGGAGGCAGTGGACTGTTATGATGATGATGATGCTATGAAGGAAGTAAAGGAATTCTGCTCGTTGAGAATAAAAATTCAAATTTCAATAGTTAGAGATTTAAGTGACAATGAAAAACAAAATTTAATGATAGTAACTTGTTCCTAGGGTTATTTTAAACTTATTGTATTAGATACTATATAACTTTTTATTCTGTTTTTATGAAGTTCTTTGTAACATTAAAATCAGATTATATAATTACTTTATTTATAAAATTATTTCTCATCTGACCATTCTTTGTGTTTTATTTATAATTAAATCCATCTTCAAAAATATCGATAAAAAGAAAACTTATTATAAAGAAAAAATTAAGTCAAAGGAAGTATAAATGCTTGAATTGAAGGTGAAGTAGGGCGGGCAATCTACCACTGAGCTAGTCCGAGTAGACGAAATTATGTTGTGATTGGTGAGCCTGGCTCAGTGGTAGAGTATCGGCTTGGAAAGCGGGTGGTCTCCTTCTCCACCTATGAATTTCCGCAGCTGGTTGGTTGTTGAAGGTGTGAGGGAGGGAGGAAACGTCTTGGCCCCACCCCCTTCTAAAAGTCGGTCATGGACTTACCTTGTCGTGTGACTCGTGCAACTAAAAGGTTTCCCTCCAGACCATCTACTCATTTTCAAAATTAATTGCGATATTGATGAGTAATTTAAAACTGGTTTCATACAATGGCGGATGTAGGAAACGGGGAGTCAATGTAATTCATCAAAAAGTAATAAAATTTACATTAGTAAAAGAAAACTAACAATTTTCTAGATTTCGTCAGCGGTTCTACCTGAAAATATTGAGATATTTGCGGAAATATTTGATTATATGTATCCGATCGCGTTAACCCCTTCAGTGGTGACTAAATTTTCCCAAGTCATACCCCAGGGCGGGTTATTCAAGTAGTTTGCTTAAAAATGAACTGAAAAAATAAATACGTCTTACATAATTCTATTTTATAATGTAATAAACACATTGCAGATATTTGTTTCATTAAGACAGATCATACTGTGACACATTGTTTTTATTAATATAAACATACCTAATTAAAACAAATAATATTATAAACAAAATGTAGTAGTTTCTGTTTGCATTCCCACGCATTTCCGGGACACACTACTGGGGCAGGGATGTGGTTCCAATCCTCGCATGGTCACGGAGACTGGGGTTAAGAACAGCTTCCCATACCAACGGACACTCGTACGGTTTTACTTTTTGGTCTAATCGTTCCACTCCTCCGATATTAGCATTACACTCTTCACTGCTTCTTTGGTCTATTTTTCCCGTCTCGCATGTGGATGACATTGTCACGTTTCCTGATGTGTGGCAAATTTCGCTGTCCGCATTTCTTTCCTTCGCAAGTGAACTGTTCCACGAGGCTGCAGCTCCATAAGTTCTGGACACATCACAGGTTTAGTAACAGAAGCGTGGCTGACCAGTCTAAATGTAAACGTTCCTTATCTTGATCTCTTTACAGAGTAACCTTCCTCTGAACAGCTTAAGGCTTAATTTTGATCTGGCATAAGAGACTACCTGGGGACCCGGCGTTGCCCAAGTAATTATTTATATTACCCCGGTATAATATCTATATCTTGTTCAACACATGATGATTCAACCGGCATCGAAAACACTCACAGTATCTCGAGAGATTCAAAAATACTCCCGGTATATTTTCAGTATATTATTCAAAAGCTCCCCAATTTAAGGGATTAATATTTACTTAAAAGTCATAATGCGACTCGCATTGCACAGGTTTCCTTGTTATTTTCCATATGACTAATTTTACCCTCTTTGCTTCAAGGGGTTGAAATTACACACAAATAATATCGGAGAAACAATAAAATTGTTATTGATCTTTTCGGTTCATGTATTATATAACATATAAAAGTTCCACCTAGAGGAATAGGAAAACAGAATTTAGTCAAAATGTTAAGCAGAAGTGTGTTTTACTGCGTCCAATCCCCCAGTTGGCGGACGAACTTCAATTTTATTCGCATTCAAAATGTCAGAATAGAGACACCGAGAGTAGATTCCAAACCTCCTGCACCCCACGTTGAATGGGTTAGAAATTATATGCAAACAAATTAACAGAAAACACTATCCAATTAATTAGAGAAATAACGGCAGTTTATGCCTCAAGTGGTTGTAGCTGTCTATTACCCTAATTCTGTTGAGTTCGGTTCGCAAAGAACAACCTGTTCATAATTTGGTCAAAATTGTTCCGTCCGTTAAAGATGGAGTGCGGAAGTCTGTTTCACCCCCTTCCAACCCCTCTTAGGGGATGATCTGTAACAACTTAAATTGCAATTTTTATGTCAGTAGCTCACATTACGGTTCTTTAAAGCCTAATCTCGATGGTTTTCTGGTAATTGTTATGTGATGCCCCTCCACTTCCACCCCTAAGAAAACTTCCCTTTGATTATTTATGTGAATGAAATTATACTGAGCGCTATTGATCCATAATGTTTTTAAATGTTAAAAAATATTGGCCGTTTCTGTATATTTAATATTTTCCACCTCCTCCACCCCTGCAGAGTCTTACCCCTACTGATGTATACCACGTGTTATTCTATCAAATCTATATAGCGTGGGCAATATGGAGAGCAACACACGTTACCTTGGAAATTCAAACACCTGGAAGAAAGTACACTTCTCGTACTTCAGTTTTCTGCGCAATTTTCTTAATTTTCTTTCCGTAAGAACCTTGTACAGAGTATTAGAAACCTTATAGAAAAAGGATGAATGAAATCGATAATGTCGTAACCAAGGGATTCATTTTTATATATAAAAGGAAAATACTATTATTTTATTTATGTATTATTTCTTGTTTTTAAAATTTATTTACTTCCCTTTATTTAACTGACATTCTTTGAATACGGTCCAACGGTCCAATAACTATATTTATTTAATGTATTTTTCTCTAAATATTTAATAAATTAAAACATTCATAAAAACATTGAAACAGACCACAACTGAGAAAAAATTTATGTTCACTTTTTTATCAGCAGTTCCTAAAAGACGTTACGTACATTTATTTTTAATTTTATCTGGTGTGGTTTCAACTCTTAAACACAAAAATATTTAATAATGTGAAAATTATTTACGAATTCAAGAAATTGTGATACATGACTTTTGAAACGCTCCAAAAGGTTTTACAAATGGAAAGTTAAAAATTGCAATTATTTATTTCTTTCGCTTTTAACTGTTCATTAGTGGAGACTATTTTCTAAAAATAATTTGAAAAAAATTTCATCCTTGTAGTGTTTACTTTATTCAACTTAAACTGTTTCCTGCCGTTGCTGGTTTAAATAGTCTCAAGTCCACCACGGATCAAATATATAACAGTTTAAAGTGACTCCATGGAAATTCATAAATCAACTCTGATCTTCATCCTCTCTTTTCTTACGTTGGTCTCTGTGAGAAGCTGACCAAGTTTGTGTCCCGAGGATCAAGCGCTTGGGTGTGTAGTACCGTTCCTCAACATACGGCACAGACACTCCCAATCACCTCTCCCTTGGAACTATGTCCAAGATCCTTCACAAAATTTGTACATCTCTTACGCTTCCTATTGTTGTCGTTCCTTAGTGGCTTCTTATTTATTCTTTCATGTCACACAATCTGGTCCTCGTCTCTTCGTCTCTCAGTTTCCCCTCAACCCTTACTGTATGCATGTTTATTAATGAACGATTAGTCTTTCAGAAGTACAATTGGCTCTTCATATAAATTATTGTGGCGTGTATTACAGACACTATGCAAAGTCAACCTGCTTTATGGTAGTCCAGTAAGCGAATGTGAACCACGAAAGCTTAGGGAAATTAAAATATAAAGTTTCTTTTTAGGGGAGTAGGGGTTAACAGGCTGCATGAGTGTGATACTGAAACAGGCAATTCCCCATCGATAGCATATTAAGAGAATTGAAAAAGGGGTGATGTGGAAGGTAGCCAAGTGTTAACTAGGGCCCCCGGGCTACTGTTTAAGGATCCTATCCGTTGTTTCACCTAAAGAGATGCAAGGAAAACTCTAGAAAACCTGCATCAGCTAGTTCGGTTATTGGGTACTATTCTCACGCCCTTCCGAAAGACGGGAGACGAATTTGCTGTGGGGTCGCAGCATTCCCTTTTCCGTGTCTTCACCAGTTTTAGGAGGCTGTTGGCCGACTGATCCAATGGGATCAGCGGACAACTCTTACCATATGCCCAAGGTCTTTGACCCCAGTACATATACCTTCTAAAGTAGGTGAAGGTGTCTCGGCATGTGAGAACTTTGATAAAAAAAACAGAGAGACTGAGAGATATTCCCGACATAAATCATGTGAACGCCGCAGTCACTTTGGAGTGAAGCGTCTTAGAGTAAACTCCCGCAGCGCCTGTTCATAATAAGTCATAAGTTCCATGCTACTTATTATGAGCAAACATTTTTATTTCTATATCCTCCCGAATCTGCTAAGCGCGTTAGAATCTTGGCTTCCCTCTTTTTTACACTGGATTCTATTGCTAATTTTACATGTCCTGTTACGTCCCATTGATGGGCAGTTACCTGTCACAGTTGTATTATATAACAAGTACCAGGTGCTACTGTTAAAGTTCTTTTTTATGAAGTTAAATTTGAAATTCATTTAGAAAAGACTTAAAATTGTTATGAGAAAATAATTTTATCATGTGACTCAAAATGGCCTCTGACACAAACCCGAAGTACAACCAAACGATAAAGATCTTAAACGAACACAGACTTAATAACAGGCGATGGACTAAACAATCAAAGAAGACCAAAAATGCCGTCGTCTATTTAGCATCAGTGAAGAAAACGGTTCACCAGCGACAGTAATGACAGCATCACAAAACATCATCAGCAAAGTGGAATAGTGACAATGACAGACAAACGAACATTAAAAATGATGGCGATCAGACAACATAATCTTATGGAGCAAAAATGTCTGCAGAACTCTACACTCACTTGAGCAATACTGTCTCGACAAAAACAGTGCGGTGGGAGCTTCATAAAGCTAACATTTATGGAAGGGATAGTTTGGAAACCCTTCAAAACGAAAGCCAATACAATGCTTCGAAAGAAGTGGTGACACTGGATGACTGCAGGACACAGGAATGTTTACATTGTTTCCTGCAAAACAGCCGGGGTTACGTTCAAGGACGGGGGAAGTTTCGGCTACATCGACGTATTCAGGATTAATGGAAATGAATTTCTCGACATCCTCAATTACGAAGTGACTATCATATTGATGCCATATTCCAAGATGATGATGTGCCCATCACACAGCATAAAAGGTTCAGGGGTGGTTTCTATAGCATGAGAATGTCATCAAACATCTTCCCTGGCTGGAACACTCCTTATGAGGAGCGGATTTCCACCTCCAACACCGTTGGCGGATGTTTTGCTACAATAGTGCGAGGACATTACGTAGGAAACTATTCAGACCCTCTACGAATCTATTCCATGACTAATAGCAGCTGATCTCAAAGGAAATGGTGGTCCAACTATTAACAAATCAACAACTATTACGTAAATACAGGTGTTATTATTACCTGTCCAACTCTTGTAAGCGTGAACATTAGGAAATCATTGCTAAAATATGATCTTATGGAGACTGGCAGATTAAGCAGAATATCTTCAAAAGGAGGGTTACGTCAGACCCGACTTAGGACTGAATACCACAACAACAATAAAATATTCACTAATTGGTTTAGAATACCTATGTACTCAGGTTCAAACCACCTCTACAACAAAGACGAGGTATGGTTATCATTTTGGTAGACAAGGCCATCAGAAATTTCATTTTGTAAAGATTGTATAAATACTTTTGTTAAACACAACGTTGTGTATAAAATTGAGTATTTAGACTACAAATACTGTTATATTGGTCACACCAAGGGCTAGTTTAAAAAAGGAATAACAAACATTTCGTAAACTGAAAACAATTAATACATAAACAATATGTGTTAACTAAACAAGAGAATTAAGATAAGAACAGGATTGACTGGAATACAGTTATATTGGCAAATGTATAAAGTAATTATTATTCGAGATTGTTGAGCGAAAGAGTCCAAGTGAGGTAAAATATTAATTATTCAGATGCAAAAAATTAAAACTTAATAAAGTACATTAACATTCTGATTCATCCGTGCTTTCAGGAATCTTTTAAAAATAAAATCTGAAGTTTTTAATTATTCCGCAACAACAATGGGATGTCTGTGATTAGTCGCATATTCCTGTGCCTGATCTGCAGTAGAAACATATAAATATAATTACTAAAAAAATATTGAGTTATTTTATTTAGATTTAATTTTACAAAAAGAAAATAGAATTACCGAACGAGTTTCCGAAAGCTATTATTTTTAAATTAATCAATTTAAGTATGTCATTCATCTTTCCCTATTTCCACACTTCGCGTCTCAGAAAAAATTGTTAAAATTTCATCCCCAAGGAAACCCTGAACTACTGTGCACAAGTAAACTCTACTTATTGAACGCAGATGTATATAAGCAGACTGCCCCAATACGTCGAGACACATCAACACAAACTATTAATCATAAATAACATCAATACGTTTCGCTTTTGATTAGTGTTGTCTTCAGGCTGAATGTAACATTTGTTTTAATGTTATAAATGTTTACGCAGAGTGGTTACAAGATAAGGTATGTAATTAATAACAATTAATTTTCGAATAAATACATAAAATAAAATTTTTTTCAGGGTTGTAATTATTAAAAGTATTGAGCAAATGGTTTATGTGGAATCTGAGGATTACACAAAAGAGTCATCATACTTGAAATATCTCAGTGGTTTTAAATCTAAAGGTGTAATACATTAAGCTTCAAAAACTCTCATCACTTGCGCGAAAAAACAACATAGAAAACTTTCCAAGGTAGAACCAATGATTTCCTGATGGTAAATGTTACTGATCGAAAAATAAGTGGATTTTATAATTAAATTTATTAAGATAAGAATTTTTGATAAAATAATTTTTGTCAATTTGGAAAATTATATATTTTTAAGACTTGGTATAATTGATGCATAGGGTAAAAATTAAATAAGAACACTGCATCTAATTAGGGACGCTAGTAGAAGGAACGATAATTCTGAAAGATAAGTTAGGTTCATGTATTTTAGCTCTGGCAATAGTGAAAACTAGGGGTTAAAAATTCTAACTTCCACGTAATTTTTTTCTTTAGGTTTTTCAAGTTAATTTTTAATTGATCAATAATTAAAGTAATGGACTTAATTTTTATTGCATATTTTATGTATTTATATGTCTAATAATAACGTTTCAACTTTGCTCTTTTGGCAGATTCAGTAAAGATGACATGAGGATTATTAGAAATGTACATTTTGGTGTTAATGAAATTGCACAACTTGTTATGATAATATTACTCTAAACAGAATTAACTCGTTGTTGAATTTTTCCACTGTAATTCTGAAACTAACAATACACTTATGAGGTGCATTGTGGTCAATGGGAGGGAGGGAGAGTACACATGGTGCCACGCTACAGACTCGACATTTCTACAGACTCCAGGGGCGCGTTTTACCTCTCGGTTTGTTTAACGACCAGCTACTTTTCATTTATATTATCTATATTGTTATGACTTCATTTATAAAATAATATTTAAAATTAATAGCAAAATCATTCTGAAAAGTAATTAAATAAATAAGTATATCACATAAAGTATAGTTAAATATATGATGTTTCTGTCGCTATCGGCGGTCCTCTTTGGGTATTTTCAGGATATTATAGTGACGATGATGTTGCTGTCAAAATTGAATATATACCAATCAATTCTTGTGATTAATAAACGTTCTCGTAACATGTGAATTCCACTAGGAAGCTATGAGGAATCCTGTCTGCTTATATTTATAGACGACAGAGAATATTTCGTAAAGGAAAAAAATAAGTTAACACTTGTAGAATCCCAATTATTTCTAAACTTTGAACAGAGAGGAGATTTCCATCTCTACTCAGATGATATTAATCTATTCATCCTGATGCTGAGTTCCAGTTATACATTATTATTCCATCTTTGTAAAGTGATCCAGAATAAAGGACGTGTGACGATACTCGGATTTTAATCCGCAAAATTGATTAGTATCTTCTCACTGGTGATTGGAAGCTCCTGTGTGTTCTAATTTTGACCATACAGTAGTGAAATTATTATTTTTTTTACAAATTATAACACATTATTCGAGTGCGCGTTTCTGTGTCACACATTGATATCTATTTGTTAATCGATAAAATACAAAAAGGTCCAGCTACATTAAACAAGCAAATTGTGATCTACAGGAAGGGAGATGTATTCCTAGGAATAAATTATCGAATTTTTTTAGAAAATTTCTACACAAACAAAAAGAAGTCTACGTAAGTTATTAATTTTTAGTTTTTAAAGTGTCATATTTTTTTATTGGATAGAATAATATTGATAAATGAACATATTAATAGTAGAATTTATACAATTTTATTTTATTACTGTACTTTATCAACCAGCACGAATTAATAGTGAATTCAACTAGGAAAATGAGATGAAGTAAACTGCATAATAAACAACTTATTACTCGCCCTCGACTCTGTCTAAATCTCATAGGTTTTGTGAGGAAGTAAACCCAGATCCCAACTGAAAGTGTGGAAAAACATTAAATCTCATGGTACACTGGTTCATCTTGAATGGTGAGGCTGTCTGTCTGCAAAGGTTAATTTGTGAAATCAGTTTTAGCGCAAATTCACCACGGAAATCTTGTGTAACATTTCGGGTTACGAGGTTATGTTAACTGAAGCATGTATTACAGTCACTTGCTTACTATACAGATACGAAACCAAGCCAAGGAATTCCCCTTTTGTACACGATGTCACTTTGATGCTTTATAAAACAATTATTAAATAAGCAATACAAAGAAACAGATGTACACTAAAATAAATATAAATTTTACAAAGCCGTCCGCCCTCCCAACACATTTATGTAATGGCCTCACTATTAAACATTCATTAATGGACCCACAGTTGTAACGCATGTAACTTTTATTGACCAGATTTTAAACTTTAACTTGATGTATTAAGAGTCTATCGTAATAAAGTTCATCTTGTAGCATAAAAATATTTCCAAAGGATTGGGAATACTTCCTGTTTAATCCAAAAATATCGAAATAACACAACAGAGCAATAACTTCATCTACAAACACGTTAAAATTACTTTTACCAAAGTAAACTCTCTTGATCATAATGTATTTTGTCAGAATATAAAACAATAAAAACATAAAAGCTGAAAAGTGTAATAAAAAAGTTATCTATTAATTAATATTATGTTTATTTGGGAAATTATAATTTTAAGCAAATTTTAATAATAATTACAGACATTAATGTAAAATTAAAGTATTCATTTATTTCGACAAGAATAAAGTTAATACATCAACTCGTGTAACCTCCCCCCAAAAAAATGACTACATGAAAACGGTAGAGCATTAATAATTCTACACCCAAAGTCATTAAAATCACGTCACCTGTAGGGTGAACCAAAGTAAGGAAAGTCTATGAGGCAAATACGTCTGGCAATGAGAACTATTAACCCCCCCCCCCCAAAAAAAATAAACAGGAAAAAATAGTAAAAAAATGAGGAGAAATTTTCTCTCTTCAAAAGAAATTCTGAAAAGAATTATGGACAACAAAGAGTGAAATATTGGTACATAGAGATAGAAAAGTAAATTTTCCCAACAGTAAAGCATAAAGAAGAATATTTAATTTTTTATTGGAATATAGGGAGAAAACATGAAATAAAAAAATTCTTGGAACGCAGCGGTGACTTACGGTAAACACTTTTTTTTGGTTAACAGGCTACATGAGGGTGAGAGATCCTGAAACAGGCAACTCCCCTTTAATAGCATAGGAAGGGAATTGATAAGGGGGATGCGGATGGTACAGCAAGGTAGCCAAGGGCTATGGTTTAAGGATCCTACCCAGTGCCCAAGGTCTTTGACCCCGGTACATATACCTCCTAAAATAGGTAAAGGTGTCTCGGCATGTGAGAACTTTGATAAAAAGTACCCAGAGAGAGAGAGAGAGAGTGCAGGAGGCATCCCCGCAGTCACTCTGGGCTGAACCAAGCGCCTGCAGCAGAGGAAACTCCCTCCCGCAGACCTCTTCTGGTGTATGACGGTAAGCACTTTTTTTTGTTAACAGGCTTGGTCCGTTTCAGTATATATAACGATCAAAAAAAGTGTCTACAAGTTAGAGGAACGTATTAGGGGTGTTTAGAAGTATTTTCGGTGATACTTGAAATAAAATGAATTCATAAATTGTTTTTATAATATTATTACAGATATTTGTGCAATGTTTAAACATCGTTGTTAATACTCGAGTCCACACAGCCAAATAACAAATAAATAAATAAATGGTTTAAGATATTAAGACGACGAACATACAAGTAGTGAAAGCGTAGCCTAACGTCGATCACGTGTCATGAAGAAATTTCAAGTGAAACTAATGCCAACTTGTAATAGAAATTATCAAGGTATGTTAGAGTTGATGTTATATTGTGAAGTTAATGTGAGATGAACGCTTAACAATAAGGTGAATATATTTTATATGATGCCGTTGTGCTACATTATTATGACTATTATAAAAATTGATTTTGAATTACAGTAAATAATACTTCATATCTGAACATTATGTTCATAAAATTTGATCGTCTGTGAATAAGCATTAACACGTATCATCTTCATCTACTAATAAATAATTAAAACGAAGATTCCGGTATCTTTTGTAACTTAACTTATACATTCGACATTTTCAACACGTCGTTAGAAATAAATTTATTATTATAACTTGCACCGTTATGATAAGAATCCATACATCAACTTTCGTGTTTAACAATTTAGTTTCACTCCAATTTCTCCTACTTAAAGTGAATATTGATTGTGCAGCAGGCCTGCCACCTGTTGAGGGCAACTACGTATTTACAGTGAAATAAAGTGCATAAAACTAACGGCCAACAGCCCTCTAGAGGGCCTTGGCCTACCGAGGCGGCTGCGGACTGTCAACGGTAATCAATATAAAACAAAATTTACATTGCTCTTCTCAAATGAAAATGTAAAATGTAGTGCAAGTTTGTCTCAGATCAACAAACGAACTTGATAATAAATATTTGCTGGTTCACTTTTCATATTCTCCGAGATTTATTCTACTTCGTTTCAGTCTTATTGAATACTGTTTAGAAGTCAGTCTTAAAGACTGCGGACTTGCGAGGCTATTGTATAATAATTCCCTTCTTGTTAAACCAGAGGCTGGAAGGTCCTGGGTAGTTTTAGCACACTTTAGCCATGACGAGAAGAACATGCTCTAAATAAAGTTATGTTACGTCACACCGCCGCTTGGCACGTCGCTATATTCGGTTATTCTCCCTCCTTCCTTTCATTATCTGTCAAGAAACAACAAAGGAACGCCTAAAAACATTCATCACACCCTGCGAGTTTACAGAGTTTTAAACTCTTTTCCTATTCTAAGAATAAAAGTTTTTTTTGTTCATCTTGCACATCAGTCGCCATAATTGTATGTATTTTTATAGCCAGGGGTTTTCATTTTGAAGCATTTGTTCACAATAAATAAATAGGCTCAAAGTATTGTAGCATTTAAAAGTACCTTTCTTTAAATTAGGTTCGCAAAATCTTATATAAAACATCTCTGTCAGTTGTATACTAAATACTAGAGTAAGAAGCACATAGTTAACATAAAAAATTATAATAATACAGGGTGTTTCAAAAAGGTCTTTACAACTTTGAAAATTCTTATAAATTTATTCCAGAAAAGCTACAGAGCTGGTTTCGGTGTTGTTTTAAAGGGAAAATCATCAAGTTTTTTACCTTAAACTAAAGGTGTTCTATGTCTATTGCGTGTTGAATAAATTTATATTAATTTTTAAATTGTAAAGACCTTTCTGAAACACCCTATATTCTTGACGTGTTCTGTGCATCTTACTGTTCTCGGTGCCTCAAAAATTCCACGGCATGTATTGAATCAGTAATTTTCTGCGTAAATAGGCTACTTCTTTATCTAATTGCAAGATGAAAGGGTTGCCTTATTTATTCTTACAGTTCCGCAGTAAGTTATAGCAAGAAATTTGCCTAAATATAAATCAGCAGAAACGTACAAGGTTAAAATTAAATTATTACGGTTAAAATATAAAGGAATAGTAGTTTGATAAAAATCAAAAGCAACAGGTTTCAGAATTGAAATGAAATTTAATTTAGAGACACAGAGCGGAGAAGTGTACTCACCGTGATCTGCGTTTTTCCCCATCATAAACCAAAACACGGTGCACTTATTTTACCAATAATATGCAATCATACTATTCATAACCTCGATCAATCTAGAAAGATAAGCGAACACACGAACGAACGCGGAGAGCGGAGAAGCCGCGGCGTTTGGTTTCGACGGCGACGCTTGATAATCTGAGAGCCGCTGCAAATCCTACCCCCCATCTCCTGCGTGAAACCCCACTCACCCCCTCCACCCTTCCCATCCCCCTCCCCGCGCAACTACCCCGCGCAACTACCGCCCGCACTACCCCCCGCAACTACCTGTAACCTCCCGCACCCCCCTCCCCCACCCCCCGCACAGGATGTGCAAGCGATCGATAAACTCTTGTATCAGTCGCCGTCACTTGTGGAGGGAAGAGACGAGATGGCAACAACTCTGATTCAACCCTCATTTTATAGCGACTATTCGGTCTACTCACCCAACCCCATTTACCGAAATCAATCTTAACTTGTTTCCAGATGACTTTTTAACAAAAAATATATACGCTATTAAGCTATCTTGCGCAAGCCTTTTCATTTCCTTATAACTAGCACACACCTGTTTTCCTCCATAATCTGCTTAGCGCATTCCATCCCTGGCCTCCCTATTCTGTTCTTATCTCACACACTAACCTCTGATGATAATTTTAATCAATCGCTTCTCTTGGTCAATGTCCTCCATATTTTTCGCTCTTCCCCTATTCTGTTCTTCCTCGTTATTACTCTACCCACCCATCTCAATTTTCAGCATTCGCCTATAACACCACATATGACAGGTTTCTATTCTTTCCCTTTCCAGATTTCCTACCGTCCACGTTTAGCACCCATATAACACCACACTCCATACGAACATTTTTAGCAACGATTTCCTAATATTCACACTTGTATTACCTGTACGTAAATCCCTTCCTTGCCTGTGCTATCCTACTCTTTATGTCTGTTTCCCAAGTAGGAGAATTCCTTAACTTCCGTCAAAATATCACTTCTCAATCTAGCACCATTTATTATTCCATACTACACTCCATTACCTTGGTCTATTAATCCCCATATTTGAACTATTTCTCCAGGACCACGTTCATGCCATTTATTATGGTTTCCAAGTCTCCCCTAATACTACAATATCGTCGGCAAAGCGTAAGGTTTTCATTTCTTCTCCTTGCAGTATGATTCCTTTTCCACATTCCGTTTTAACATCCTTCATCGCCTGTTCCATATATAAGTAAAACTGCATGAGCGACAGACTGCATCCTTGGCCTACTCCTTTCTTCATTTCTACTTTCTTTTCTTGATCTTCTATTCTAATTACCGCTGCCTGTCTTCTGTAGAGATTTTGTTTTAGCCTCCTTTCTCGATATTTTATTCCAGTGCTCTTCAAAATCCTTATAGTTAGTTCCAGTTTCACAGGCTGCTAGTAGTTGTGCAATCTCTGTCTTTCTCCTCCTCCCGCATCCTTTCTTATGCTATTAAAGGTGAATTGTGTAATGAGGCAAAATTTCAATATATATCTTTAGTATGAAATCTGTGCAGAGTGGCGAATTCTGCCATGTCTTGAAGGTCCAAGGGAGACGTTGGTTGGGTTGACGTAATTTATGGACGGTTCAAGAGAGGAAGAATTGAGGAAAATGTTATTGGAAAGAGACAGTAGCTGTGAGATAATGGCCAAATTTAAGTGCAGAGAAGTTAAAATTTAAAGCAGCGATTAATTGTTTATGGAAAGTGATCTCCGGAAGGCGAACGAGAGGAAGAAATTGGATAACATTCTGGACTGCAGATAAGTCAAAATAAACTTTTGACTACAGAATCTTCATAACAAAATGCCACCATATTTGGCTATATCTCCCCACGAAATATTATCCAGGGGGAAAGCTCCCAATATGTTAAATTAAAATTTACCTGTAATTCTGTAAACTATTTTAGTAGGAAAATAAACTCTAAATTTATGAACCAAATTAATAGTAGAAGAATTCAATATAAAATAAATTTTTGACTAAAATATAAACAATTTTTACAATTGCGACCGCGTGGATTGTAACTAGTCGCTCAATAAAAAGTATAGTAATAAGAAAGAGTATTAACGTCCTTTGTATTAATATTTTGATGAACTTAAGGACTTGATCCCAATTCTACTTTGATATTATTTGAAAAGAAGTGAATTAGGAATGATGTTAATAAGAGCTTAGTATGGAGTGAAGCGATCTTGAGAGGATAACATTTAGTTAGAATAGATGCAACGGATTATACGGTTATATTTGCACAATCAGATAAGAGAATTTCACGTTAACGTTCGTTTACAATATTTTGTGCATCTGTACTTAATTTAATTTCATCAATAATCAATAATGAAGGGAAATTATTCATATTCACTCACTAAATGGTCTCGGAACGCAGTGATGAGTGAGTGAGTGATTCAAACACGAGGTGGCTCTGGAATCGCGGTTCCGGTCAACTGATTGCTGAGTGAGTGAGCGATTCAAACAGCTGTTTGCTCTCGGATCGAAGTGAATCAGACAGGTTCTGCAGCTCTTTTCTTTGGGTTCAATGATCCGCAGATGTCCATCTCTAGTCCAGAGCCTGTTCCATGCCGCGTTGTAGCGGGTGCGGGACGGATGATATCTGGATGATTCACAAAATTAAAAGAAGTACATCATTTTATTATTTTATAACGCAATCAGAAACTCAGTTAAAATGTCACAATGCATCATCATTAGCAGCAGGAAGTGAATTTCACCAATTGGCATGATTGTAACATTATGTGTAAAGCCACGAAAAATATTGAGGTTCACAAACTTTCTTATTCTTGAAATTGAATTTTCTTCATAGGAATGGACAACTTCGGGTTACACAGAGTAAATGAAACAATATTATTAGGTACGTAAATAGAGGTTTACTTTGTAGACAGTTACTTTGAAAAAACAACAACACAGTTGTGAGTAATTGAGGAACTACCTGCGAACGCGAAAAACAAAAGCGTTGGTCATTATTCAACCAGACACAATATAAATGTAACAAAATTAGATTTTAACTGCAAAAAAAACGAGGGAAAGCACGAAGAAATATTAATTTTATCTGGGAAGTTGAGCAATCAATTTCCTTTTTTCTGGACCACTTGTCAGACTCAGACTCGAATGCGACTTACTAATTGGATTTCTAATTTTTTAATAATACATTTTGGTAATTATCTGCCTTAATAAGTTCATAAGTCGTGAAAACAATTACACATTATTTAATAAATATAAAAATATTGATATTACCGATGTTGAAATTAATAAATCAGCAGTAGCGAATTATATTTTTAAAATAAAAATGTTTATTTTGGCAATGATGCTAGTTTATTTTTTTAAACTTTCGACGAAGTTTTGATTAAAATATTAATTATTTCTTTCTGCGTTTTGAGAATCTTAAGGGCCACATAGGAATAAGAAACTGAGGAAATCTACGAAGAAATTGAAGAAATAATGAAGTATGTCAAGTGAAACGAGAATTTGATACTAATCGTGATTGCAACGCATTAATGGGAAAGTGATATAGTTGGGGACTATTGGCTTGTTGTAAGGAATAATAGGGGAGATAGGCTGAGTCGCGATGAAAGCTCATGAAAGGAATGGAAGAAGCCGAGGGACACGGACAGGTACCAATTAGATTATATAATGGTTAGACAGAGGTATAGGAATCACGCGCTACACTGCAAGACGTATCCGACCAAAATCTACTGATTATGAAATGCAGGCTGAAGAAGAAACTCAAGAAAGAAATTAAAACAAAACGATGGGAATTATTAAATCTGAAACAACAGGAGATCTCAAAGAAGACATCTAGAGTAAATTAATAGAGAAAGCAGAAAAGAATAATATAGAAAACAAATGGGATATCTTGAAGGAAGAAATGACTAGATCAGACAACAAAAAATAGGAAAGTAAGGATAGAACAAGAAATAATAAAAATGCTTTATGATAAGCGTAAATATAAAAACACAAGAGATGAAAATAATGAAAAAGTACAGACGCTTGAGAAATGTAGTACGTGCAAATGATCCAAACAGCTTTGGCTACAAGTGGTGGAATATTTCATGGTGAAAGGGAAAGTAGACGCAGCGTAAAGGAGAATCAAATGAATAATCAACAATCTGAGGGAGGTAAAATAGTAGCAAGAATATCAGGAGAGCGGATTGGAAGAAAATTATGGATAAAGAAGAAAAATCAGGAAAACGGAGGTAATATCTATAATAGCTTATCACGTTAGAAGCGTAGATCAGTCAGTAATAGAAGAATAAGAGGAGATGGATGATGAAGATTTGGGGAACAACATTTTCAGGTCGGAGCCATGGCTGACAAACATGACAAATTGTTGATAAGATCATCCTGCAATATCATGGCTGATCAGGATAGTTTGCAAAATCTGTAAAACAGGAAGAATACCGGAAGATTTTAGTAAAAAAATAATTATACCTCTATCGACGAAGTCTTGGCTGATAGTTGCGAACAGAAAAAGACAATATATATTTCCCTTTAAGAGCATAGGAAGGGAATTAAAAAGCGGGGATGTGGAAGGGAGAGCAAGGTAGCCAAGGGTTGACTAGGGCCCCCGGGCTAAAGACATCCTGCATCAGGTCAGTCGGGCATTCGCTACTATTCTCACACCCTTCCCTGTGAATGACGGGAGGCGAGTGTTCTGTGGGTTTGCAGCATTCCCTTCTCCGTGTATCCTCCACTTTTAGGAGGCAGTTAGCGGACTCTCGCCTTATGCCGAAGGTCTTCGACCCTAGTACATATACCTCCCAAAATAGGTAAAGGGAATACGAGGCGTTGTGAGGTGAGCTCCGCAGTCAGTCTTGAGAGGAAACTCCCCACGGCAAATCGAGTGTGAATTAGGATGAATGTGGGGACAAGAGAAGCAATATTCACTTTGCGTCTAATTTTAGAAGATAGTATAAGAAAAACCTGCCTACGTTCATGGCGTTAGATTTTGAAAAGCGTTTGACAATGTGAACTGGATCACACTATTAAGGATTTTAAAGAGCTCTGGAATAAAATATCGAATAAGAAGGCTTATACATAACCTCTAAAGAAGACAATCTGTACTAATTTGTATTGAAGATGGAGAAAAAAGATCCGAATCAAGAAAGGGGTAAGTGAAGGATGCAGTCTGTTGCTCATTTTTTTAAACTAATATATACAGTAATACAAAACCTGATATCCCGTTCTTATGTATTATTTGAGGCTTCTAAAAGTAGATTTTAAGTCTGTTTTTATTAATTGAATTGGATGTGCTGAAGGGAGTTGGACGGTTACGTGACAATAATGGCGGCCGCAGCTGGTGACACTAAAGACTCGACGACGGACGAGAGATGGCGACGCAGTCTCATAATTGCTGATTGGTTAAGTTTTCAGGTGCTGAGGAGAGCGTTGAAGGTTGTCGACGTGTTTGAGAACTGCGAAAGCTGATTCTGATAGTGGAATAAGGTACGTGATGAGAAGGCGTCAATTTGGTGAAAGTGGGCGGGGAACGAGAGGATGGCTCGACAAAAACTATCATGTAGTCGTGATGAAACTGTGAATTTATTCTATTGCTCGATTTAATCAGTTTTAGCACGAGATCAACCAGAGTCGTGCAGAGGACGCATCAAACAACCAAAATATTCTAAAGCTTGCCCAATTACCTTTTGAAAACTTTGCCTAAGAACTTTTTCGAGTTACAATACTTTTATTCTCGAGATAACTCAGTTGTCTCCTATAAGCAAGATCCATGTTATAATTATTGTCGTATGTTTAATGCTCAAATAAATAAGAATACTGTTTGTTAATTTAAATCTCAAATTATTATTTTTTACATATTACTACTTTCTAGCTGATGATAGTTTTAAAACAAATTATTTATGCTTTATACAATGGCATGTCAATTCTATATAAATCTTTTCATTCTTTACTTATCTCGTTTGGCGGTTTTGGCCATTTTCCTTTTGGTTTTCCCTACTTCGGTAATGCTTTAATCTGTCTGTGTCAACTACAAACATACGTTGTGGAATAATTACATTGGAAAATTTTATAAGTTCTACTAAATATGGCCACGTATCTGGCGCCTAATTTGTGTCTATTTCCCTTTCGCATTAAAACCTTTTCTACTGTCTTTAATTCACTTGCCCTAAAAGGCACAGTGTCCTTTTGTGTCTCTGTCCTTCTACTAAATGGCATACTTGTAATTTATTCTTAATTCCGATTACGATGAAATTATATACAGGTTGGGGAGGATTTACACTGATTCCGGGTAATTTACCCAATATCGTCGGCAAAGCGTAGGGTTTTTATTTCTTCTCCTTGCAGTATGATTCCTTTCCCATATTCTGTTTTAACTTTCTTCACCGCCTGTTCCATATGTTAGCTAAACAGCAATGATTTCTGCTTTTTTTTTCTTGATCTTCAATTCTAATTACTGCTGACTGCCTTCTGTAGATATTATGTATTGTGACGCTTCTCTCTCTCTCCCTCTCATCCATTCACGTCGAATTCCGGCTCTATACACACAATTAATATATCTATCATCAAGGAAGAAAACGGCAATCGCGTCATTCCCTTCCTATGCTATTAAAGGGGAGTGGCGAGGATGTGCGTGCCTTGCCTAACCTCGCTCGGCCGGAACTCAACAGTCTTCCTGGAAATCACGAAATGAAATTATGCAACTTATTTATTATATCTTGCTTTCCTATTGATCTGAACCGTTCTTCTTGTTTTTTGTGAATATTTCATAGCATTGCTGTGTTATTACGGTAATCCCTCTGTGGAACTGCTTTATTGATGATACAACATTTTACCAGTTTTGTGATCCGTGCAATTTTCAGATTAACTTCGGCACACAGACGTATTAGCGACAAACTCTGCTTCTCTTTTAAAGCGATTAACTGAAATCCTCACAAACTGCCCCCGGCTTCACCTCTCACAATATCACTCACAGCTTCAAGCTTGTTGGAAAAATGTCAGAATTATATAAACATGACACTCTCTGCTCATATTAAGAACACAATAAAATTTTAAGTGCCTCATCTTAATAAATAAATAAATTAAATGAAGGTAGAACCATCGCCGAAATTAATATTAAATCGTGCAGCTGCTTCAACGCTGAAGATGTCACTGCGCGCGCGTCATGTAAACAATGCACATGGTCTCCGGACTTGTTTAAACACACTGCGAGTTTGGAGTTTTCCATTCATCCCTTGACCGGGAACATTTTTGTGTTTTTCTGCCGAGCTTCCAGATCAAAAAGGGTCCTATCCTAGGGGCATATACAACTTGCACGTCACGCGTGAAGCGTGTGACACGAGATGATTACCTGCGGCATAGGATAAGACGACGACTACAAAAGTATATCACGTTTGACAGGCTACGCACGCAGGTTGAGCGCATCGTTTGAATTAAATCAGCCAGGCCTGATCTAAAAATACTCAGGCAGATTGATTGTTTAAAGACCAGGGCCGCACGCATACATGACCTCCTGTGGCGTAGTGGCTAGCGTCGCTGCCTCACAACTGAGGGGCTTGGATGTTTGTGTCGTCGGGAAGACCGGGATTAAGACTGTTGGAGGATCGATACTCCAAATTCGTAATGTGTCATGCAGTCGACTCGGTAGGCCCAGGCCCTCAATGCGCTGTAGAGCCGTGCAGAGAGAAAGAAGGAAAGGAGGAAAACGTGACCGAACAGATGGTTCAAGTTTATTTTCATTATAAATATACTTGACTGACTGTTTATGTGTGTGTATTTAAGATACCCTGCAGCGTATTAACATACTGAGCCGTTGCTTACGGTGGTTATGACGTCATAAAGTAGGTGGCATCACGTCCTAGGTGACCCTTTATTCACGTCATGACAGAAAGATCACAGTCTAACAAATTACTATTACTGACACGACACAATAATTATTTACAATAAATTTGTTTTTAAATCGTATGCTTCATGAACAAAAATATGACTTCTGGGGAAGTAATTAAGTTAAGGGAAGAAGCCATGGTTACTTACCTAAAACGACAATTTAAATTTCGATCAATAATAAAAATGTTTCATCCAACTGCAAAATCGGGACAGTAGGACGGAAACTTGCAGCCACAGGCCGGAGAGTCATTAGAACGCTTCATTTGAGGGAAGAGAGGGAGGGGATGGACATTGGAGGAAGAGTAGTTGTAGATTTCTCCAAGGCTTCCCGTGTAGTGCCGCACTATATCTTGTTAGCTAAACTGAAGGAATGGGAAACAGATAATGGCTTAATTGAGTGGATTAGGGAATGTTTTACCGCAGGCAGGGAAGGTTCTTGGCTTTTGTGAATGACGGGAAGAGATTCTACCATTAAATTGTTTTACTTACAAAAGTATAGAAAATATAGACGGTGAAATCTCTCTTCAAGCAGATTTAGATGAGATATATCAATGGTCATGAATTAATAAGATGAAAAAAAAATCCATCTAAGAGTAAAACATTTATTTTTAGTACAAAGAGAATGGTCATCCCCGGGGAATATAAAATAGGAAACGAAAAAGTGCCGCTCGTTGAAACGTGTAAATATCTAGGTGTAACTTTTAATGTGAAATTAAAGTGGGACGAACACGTAAATGGATGATGGAGGTCGTTACACTTCATTAACAGGGCACAAATAGGAAAGTACAAAACAGGCCAAGTAAGGCAGCTGCTTACAGTTTTCTAGTTAGACCTATGATAGAGCATCAAACGGGCTGGGGTGGGTTTTGTGTGGGGAAGAAACTATATGGGAACCACTACAAAGCTTACACGGATGAACAGGCCTGGGCAGAAATAAGGGAGTAGCCAAGTATACCTAATTTTTTGTCTACAAATGATAATAATTACAAAATACAGGAAAGGGACCATAAAATGGATGATAAGGGACTGGAATGCAAGAGGCTTTCCCTAAGAATATAAATGTTTTCAAAAAGAAGTTAAAAACATTAAAAAGTTGATAAATTTATTTAGTAAAAAATGGGACGTGAAATATTTTTAAAAATTGTTTTTTAATTTTTTCTGTAATTTACCTTTGTTTTTTAATTTATCAATTTACATTTGTACTCTACTGCCAGACCACCTCTAGGAACATTAAATACAATTTATATTCCCATTGTTCTACATTTTAAATTGATATTTTTATTGTGAATGCTAATGTATAAAGGTTTTTAATTATTGCTACTATTACAAAGTAATTCTCTGAAATATCTGCACTGCTTCATCCGAATTTCAGTTTCTCCTGTAACTTACAAGAAATTTGAAGGGACTGCGCTGTGGCTGGATCAAGCTATTTGTTTTTACAATTTGACCTTTAAAGGATACACCACATTTAATTTTTGGTTTAGGGTTCACTTTTGATAATATTAAAATCTGGATCATTTTTAACAGAAATATATTATCCAACATATTAAAATAATTTTCTTGCTAAATATAATGTTAAGTAACATTTTTAAAGTTTCTGCAACTAGCCGCATGAGGTACATGTTGACCGTGGTGGATGGTTAGGAATATTACACCAATTACGTGTAGAATCTTGAATAGTGGAAACATACCGCGCAAAGGAAAGAATTTAGATGTGGGAGGGCCTACACTCGCTTAAATACATATAACATCTCATTTTGTACAGCCAAGATATTCCTTCACATAATAATAAATATAACTAATATTAAGGCGGTCAAGGTTTCCCTCTATCAGTGACTTTGATATGCATACTTCATAGTCAGGTTTCATTTTTAACGAATGAACATTCTCATTATGAAAAAAATAAAATATTCAAAGTTATATTTAGTGCAAGGCATGAAAAGGAAGAGATCGAAATTTTCCTGCCAAGGAAATGGTTACTTATTGTTTGGCAGCACATATGTTAGATATGAATAGTTGATGGCCCATGGCGTGACGTCAGAGGAACATTAACTCATCTCATATGAAAGTGGCTGTAAAGATTCCAATGAAACGACTAATTAAATCTTCTGCTCCATTGAAACGAGTGGCTATCATTAACTTTTGTGGGGACTACGGTCATAAATACGACGTTTCCTGACCAAGAATTAACCTTCTATCCTATTCTAATTGCTTCATGATAATAATATCAATATGGAAGTTAGCTTTAAACCGTCCACGTACTATTCGTACTGAAATTGTGGAAAAAGTAACGGTGCCTATGTTTTTCTGCGAGACTGTGGCTATTAACAGCCATTGCAAAAAGGGGAAACTATTACGTCATTAACATGCCTGGATCGGCCTCCACCGTGCTTAATTTTTTTTCGCAATATAATTTTCGTTATATAAGTGTGACTATTAGGAAATCATTGAATGTGGCGTTATATTGGTGCGAAACGTGGCGGACAAGAAAAGAATAGGTGGTGCTGCAGGAGAATCACTAACGAAGACGTTCTAAGCAGAATAGTTAGTATTGAATAAAATTGTGTAAAGTGGAAAATGAAGTAATATTTTAAAAGGGTTTGGCCTTTTATATATTAAATATATTTTAGAGATTACAGTGAAGTGAAATGCGAGGGATAAGAAGGTGCAGAGAGCCGTGTGACGCAGTAACATATACTTTAATTGGGATAATGGAGTAGTATGTTTTTTTTTGCCGTCTCCTGTTAGTTATAAAACTTTAGTGCTCCGTTTTCTGTATCTCAAGTGTTGATCCCGGGACATGCACATTATAATGGAAATAAATCAATAGTTGTTAAAAAATATATTTCATATTAGGTTTATAATTGGAAGATAACTTACGCGTATTTTTAATAATGTAATATTGATTTATGGAGTATTAGTTCCTGTATTTGAATTCTTTATTTCTTCAATGAGCTTCCTGTTAAAACAGACTGACCAAATACTCAGGGCGAATCTCCTAGACGACAGAGTAGGCTAATGTAATAGCATCAAGGGCCACTGATTCATCTCAGTATTTCCCAGAACACATTAGTTTAATGCAGGGACGTTAAGCGGATTTATTAAAAAGCGCCACTCGTGAAAGCAGATCAAAGCTTCCGATACGTAACCTGTTTATGTAGCCGTTGCTATGGCAATACCAGAGACATCACTCGACTCTGCAATCTATAATCTCTGTGGCGCTAAATTTAGATTTATTATTATACAATCCATTAGTCCTCGGTCAAATATAATATTACAAGAAATATACAAAATTTTACAATTATGAATTGAAGGACAAAAAGAGGAAAGATAAAATTCAATCTTCAATTTTCAGTGGATGGAGAAGGCAGCAGAGGATCGTGGTTCCCGTCCAACATGAAAGAGAAAATAAGTCAGTAGTTAAATTCTAGTAGAGTATATTAAGGAGAGTTTGATAGGACACCAGCTAAGTGTTTTAGTCCTTCCTTTCTACCAACTCTTTAATACGCTCCATTCATTAACAGAGATTTACAACTCTTTATAAATTATTTTTGAACCTTTAAAGCTTTTATTTCTTCCTGGAGACTATTGTATAGATTTATACCGGAATAGTGAATGGAGGCTTGTTTCAAAAAGGCTTAGACGTTGTTTTTCAACACGGACCTGAGAGAGATTTCTAGTGACTTGAACCCTTAACAACATATAGATTGATGTTGCTCCATACTAATACTAGAGTATAAGTACAAGGCAAGGTTAGAATTCCAAAGACTTTCATCCACTATATACTAGATACTTACTATTCCTACGGCCCGCTTTTGTAGTTTAAAAATGTGAAGCTAATGACCGCAGTTTGCAACATCTTAAGACATGACACAATGAAAATATGCATGGTACATCATTGTCTGCTTCCCGAGCTGACACTCGTCATGTAAAGCAAATTTTGCTGAGTTTTCCCGATAATTTGTTATGTTTCAAATGACTATCAATCAACAGACCAAGAGAAGAGAGGCGCGTGCTGTGAAATGTTTTTCAAGTCAGGAGATAAACTGTTTGTGTTTGCTGTGCAGTTAACGATTTTGGTTTTCTCTAGGTTAAGAGAAAATTAGTTTGCAGTGAAGCAAAGAGTGAGACTGCAGGCGCATCGCAGGATCAACGTCAGTGGCTGCTGTCCGTGATTACCAAATTTGTGTCGTCAGCCCACGTAGAGGACTGATTTTAAGGGATCTAAATAATTAGGTAAGTCGTTAATAATAAAAATTAAGATCCCAAAATTGAGCCCTGAGGGACACCACAGGCAGATACTCATATCCGTCCATGTTCTCAATCGAAACTTTTTGGCGTCTGTTTTTCAAGTACGATGTCAATAAAGAAAGGGGAACTCCTCGCATTCCGTAGAAGTCTAATTTTCTGAGTAGAATATTATGTTCTACTAAATCAAACTTTTCCAAAGAGTGTCTGCATATACAGGTCGGGACACAATGCTTGTTATGGAGCCGCCATCTTGGGTCGTAGTCGTGTCGTCTGCTATATATTATCATATGGGCGTACTAAGACAACATTTCTCTTTTCTTGGATAAGATCGGTTTATTCTGTATTATGGATATCGACAACTTCGGACACTGTATAAGAAAGTTTTACGGAGAAGTGAAACGCGATAAGCCATCGAAATAAGCCTCCAACGCTGACATATAAACAATTGTTTTCCGCAGTTGCTGACGTCAGCTACCCGAATTCCCTCGTAAGGGTTGATTTATTAACACTGTCAATGTCAGACCTTGTAAAACAACATTTAGTAATTAATTTCCGCTACAAATATTTTGCTGTGATTCACAAGCCATTTCAAGATTTCAATAAAAATTTCTGAAGGAATTATTGTTTTAAATAAAAGTCTGTTACAAACATGGTAACTATAAGTAGCTTGAAAACAATTTTAAATCACAGATTTTATAAATATACTTTGTATTTCTTCACTTTGTAAAAATTGGAAAGTCAAGTTCACTAAGAATGGCTGAAATAATAGCTGAATCATACATAAATTGCTAACTTTATAATATTAATCCTGAATTTAAAAATATTCGGCATTATGATTTGAATTTAAGAATAATTTATACACCTACAAATGCCATACTGAACCACTTGATTGATTCAAAGAAAGTAAAGTTATTACTTTAAAGGAGGCATAAAAACGAATATTCAAATAAAAATTTGACATCTCGTTAGTAAATAAAGCACTTAAACAAATTTCTTTATTCTACAATTAAAAGAAATGAGCTCAAAAATTTGACTTTGGTTAGTACATAAATAAGAATGAGTTAAAACAAATTATTTAATAAATTTATTAAGTCCATGAATAATGCTAAGGTTCTCAGAAATAATCATGTCAGCAATATTATGTGTGTGTGGTACATGTAAACTGTTCACAGTCAATGACATTTTCAACCTTTAACAATATTTAACTGTTCCTATTAAAAGCAATTTCAGTCAGCTTAATTATATCAAGCACTGCTTCTGAGGGAGAAATTAAATTTCCCTCATTAACAGCAGTTGTCCAAGGACGTGGCAAATGTTGCAGATATGAACTGTACACACAACTTTCTTCACAACATGTGCAAGTTTGTGGACAACCCTTACACCTAAATAACATAAACCTGATATTAGGACAAAATTTTATGATTAATAATGTATTCATTGCATAAAATATCGGGATTCTACTATTGTGTGTAGTGGTCTTAGTTGATTGATACTGCACGCTCCTACAGCACATTTTATATGCTGGGCAGTGTCTTGTTGTTCCTGGAATCTGCAAATACTGGATCTCAATGTCAAAGATCTGCTGAAATCTATTTTCCATTGCATGTAGCCGCAGGGTGTTCACAATACACAGACTTTACGAATCTAATAGTTAATTTTCATTAATTCCCTCAGGTTTCAGCTTTGAATTGTACGACTCAAGTTCCTACACTGTATTATTCTGAGCCACGGTCTCTGTGACAAATTCTTAGACATGTGTTCAATTGTACAATCCTGAAATATACAAAGCCCATTACAGCTTTATACAATGTAAAATTGATCACTACATATTAATATAACTATCTAGTGGGAAAGAAGAGGTTGTTGTACCTTTTCCTATGGAGGCTTCATGCCTGAAGTAAATAATTTAGGAGGGTTGGATATGATTGACACTTCAAGCTAAAGACACAGTTACACGCATTTATGAAGGACAGACATGAACAACGTATATCATCAAGACAAATTACGACATATTATATTTTGACAACCCCCCAGGAACAAGGAGTTCAGTACAAAAGAATGCCATGTTTAGGAGCTAATAAAAAGTATATTGATGAAAGAAACTCTCTTGTAATTCACCTCATTGACCAGACACGTAATTATATATCAACATTAAAAACTTATTTTACAGTTTTGTATTAATTAACTAGTTCAGGGAAATATTCAAGCATTTCTTGCTGTCTTAAAGGAATTCTTATTTCAAAGTTGAAATTTCTGCTGTAGTTTGATACTATAAAATCCAATTAAGTGTAGAACTTCAGATATATATTTGCCTGCTATACCGAGATAGTGTAACTCTAACTTTGAAACAAATTAAAAAATACCATTGCAAAGGCATGTAATTTGTACATGGTACGTCACTAACTATATATATAATGTTACAATATATATAGCAGAACCCTCGTTCCTCTGTATTCATGGATTTCTTAATTCCTTTAGGGCGCCAGGTATTTTTCATAAAAACACCAAAAATTGATTTTAATAGTTTTAATTTCAATCAGAGCATGAAAAATAATTATTTCTGCAGGACGTGGTCCTTCTCTGGCGTCCCGCCGACACAACAACCTGCTTCTCCTATCATCCCATGACGTCTCGCCAGACCACATTGTTGGCCCGGGTTGCGTCAGTTCCTCAACAATTGCAACTCGTGCCAACAATGGAGTCTGTCGAGACTTGAGCAGTCGTCATGGGGTAGTGGAAGGAGAAGGATGTGAATGACCGCGCCCTGTAGTGATAATTTTTCTCATGTTCTGAAATGGATTAAAGCTATTATAATCCACTTTTGGTATTTTTATTAAAAAAATACCTGGCACCCAAAAAGCATTTAAATCCTGGAATACGGAGGAACGCCGGATCGTCTACAATATATATTTATGTAGAATCATGGGCCAACGTATAGACTAAAAGTATTGTTTAAAGTCGATTCCGAAGACCCAACATTTCCTCTGGATTTTCTTGTCTGAGAAAAGCTGATCCTCTTCCTTTCCGGAACCCTGCCTCGTATCCTCCAATTACGTTTTCAGCACTTGATTAATTTAATTATTATTCTTAAAAGATTTGTAAAACAGCAAAGCTTCGGTAAAGTGCAGGGGTTTTTATTTCTTCTCCTTGCGGAATGATTCATTTTCCATATTCAGTTTTAACTTTATTATATATTTTACTTGCGTGCGTGAATTCCCCTGCACGCAAAATATTTTTTTTTTGTTAACAGGCTACATGAGGGTGATCCTGAAACAGGCAACTCCCCTTTAATAGCATAGGAAGGGAATTGAAAAGGGGGGATGTGGAAGGTAGAGCAAGGTAGCCTAGCAAAGGTTGACTAGGGCCCCCGGGCTATGGTTTAAGGATCCTACCCGGTGTTTCACCTAAAGAGATGCAGGGAAAACCCTAGAAAACCTGCATCAGGTAGGTCGGGCATTGGCTACTATTCTCACGCCCTTCCCTGTGAATGACGGGAGACGAGTCTGCTGTGGGGACGCAGCATTCCCTTCTCCGTGTCTCCACCAGTTTCAGGAGGCAGTTGGCCGACTGATCCAAAAGTATGTAGGGACAGGGGAATCAATATTGACTTTTCCCCTAATTTTAGAAGACAGGATAACGAAAAAACCAGGCTACGTTCATGGAATTTAGTAAAAGCGTTTAATAATGTGAACACGGAACAATCTTGTAAGGAATTTGAAGAGCAGAGGAATAAAATATCGAGAAAGGAGGCTTATATATAATCTCTACAGAAGGTAGGCAGCAACAATTATAAGATGAAGGAAAAAAAATTCCGTAATAGTAAAGGAGTAAGGCAAGGATGCAGTCTGTCGCCCATGCTGTTTAAGTAATATATAGAGCAGGCGATGAAGAAAGTTAAAACGTAATATGGAAAAGGAATCATACTTGCAGGAGAAGAAGTAAGATCTCTACGCTTGTAATGAGGAAATGAAAAGGGGGGAGGGGGAGAAAGAGAGAGAGAGAGAGAGTGTGGGGTGTGGCTAAAATTCACAAACATTGGAAAAGTTAAAGGGAGCTCATCAAAACTCCTTCAAATCCCTGTTTTTCATTTCGTTTCTTTTCTTTAATGTTTCGCGGAAACCTGTAAATTAAAGATTCTGGGTAGGATAAAAAGTCATATACACGTTATTTAAAGTTTTAACTAATTTGAAAACTTGTCGATAACAAGTTCACACGGCAAAGCATGAGGTGTGGGGCAAGGGCAAGTGTGAGAAGCGAATCAAGGCTCAGAAACTTTTCCGTAAAGCAGATTTCCCGTTACAGAGTTAAAATAACCTTCCGTCGCAGCGTTCATTTGGTTTAATTATATCATTATTTTTGAAACTAGGAAATAGAATACGGAATAACGGCAAATTTAATAATTAGAGAAAGTTTGACTTACGTAATTAAAAATCGTGCCTTACCAAAAATAAATAAAAAAAATTACAACATAAATTAATCCTGCGTAACGCTGTTCGTGAAACACTAGTTTTAAGATGCAGTTGGTCGACTGATTTAATGGAATCGGAGGACAACTCCTTCCAAAGGCCCAAAATTTAGACCCCTCAAAATACGTGAAGATTTTTTCGACATATGAGAACTTTGATTAAAAAAAACAAGAGAGGGTGAGCCTCGCAGTCACTCTGGGGAGAAACTCTCACAGGCCTCAGGGCCATAGTGTAAGGATTCTACCCGGAGTTTCACCTAAAGGTGAGGCAGGGAAAAACATGCATCAGGTAGGTCGGGGAGTAGTGGGTTCTACTAATACTTTAGCGGACTAATGTAAATGGATTCGTGAGCATCGTCGGATTAGGAACCAGTACAATAGTAGTTGTTTCGTCACAAGAAAGGAAAGCAGCAATTAGGGAACGAGTAAAACAAGTTTGCAGGCTGAGCCCATGCTATATATACATAGAACAGGGGATGAAGAAAGTTAAAAGGAAATATGGAAAAGGAATCATACTGTAAGCAGCAGAAATAAAAACACTACGTTTTGCCAACTATATTGTAGTATTAGAAGAAGACCATAATACATGTCATAAACGTGGTCCTGCAGAAAATGTACAACAATTAGGATAAATAAAGGCAATGCAGTGTAGTGTGGGAAACAGTTGAATAACAAAGGATGTTAAGTGTGGGAGGTTAAGGAATTCTTCTACTTGGGAAGCGTAATAACTAGGGATGGCAGAAGCATAGAAGACGTACAGAGTAAGGCAGCACATGAACGGAAGAGGAATTTAGTTGCGAGTAATATGAAAGTTAATATTAGAATATGGTTGCTAAAATTACACGTATGGAGCGTAGAGATGTGTGGGTGGGAAAAGTGAACGATAGAAATGAAAAGAACAGATGCCTTTGAAATGCGTTGCTATAGGAGAATGAGTTGTTGAGAAGAGAGAACGATGGCCAAGAGAAGGGATACATTTATAGAAACGATAGTCTTGTAAAATTTGCATCGGATGCAGGTGTGTGTGGTAAGAAGAAAAGAGAGAAGCCTAGGATGGAATACGCTTTGCAAGATAACGAGGATTGGGGATGTGCGAGATATGAAAAGGCTTGCAGAATATAGGTTGGCTTAAAGGGTTGCACCAGACCGGTCTTGCGACTGAATACCGCAACAAGATGTTGCTTACTTGCCAAAAGTTAGATTTTTAAAGGTGTACTTATTTATGGTTACAGTATATTTTTTTTCCCGATTAAGGGACTGTGAATCATCGCCCCGGGTTGTGTGCATTATTAACCATTCGACAAAGACATCATTGTTGGCTGTGGCTGTATGAAAGGACATGACTTGTCCTCATTATAAAAGTAACTTTTATTTCTGTCTAACTTATCTGCTCGTTGGACTTTTGTCGGCGCGGATTCAAAAGAAACGAGACATAATTTGAACCAGGGGCAATAAAATAAAGACATAACGGCGCGACAAAAAAAAACAGCAGACGCAGGTTAGGCGCTGCGGGAGTTTCCTCTGCTGCAGACGCTTCAGCCCAGAGTGACTGCGGGGCTTACCTGATCAGTCGGGAATGCCTCCTCGCACTCTCTCTGGGTATTTTTTATCAAAGTTCTCATATGCCGAGACACCTTCACCTATTTTAGGAGGTATACGAGGCAGGGTTCCGGAAGGAAGATCGACAGTGGATCAGCTTTTCTCAGACAAGAAAATCCAGAGGAAATGTTGGGTCTTCGGAATCAACCTTAAACAATACTTTTAGTCTATACGTTGGCCCATGATTCTACATAAATATATATTGTAGACGATCCGGCGTTCCTCCGTATTCGAGGATTTAAATGCTTTTTGGGTGCCAGGTATTTTTTTAATAAAAATACCAAAAGTGGATTATAATAGCTTTAATCCATTTCAGAACATGAGAAAAATTATCACTACAGGGCGTGGTCATTCACATCCTTCTCCTTCCACTACCCCATGACGACTGCTCAAGTCTCGCCAGACTCCATTGTTGGCCCGAGTTGCGACAATTGCAACTCGCAAGCTGGCCCGCATTGTTCATCGTAACTTTTCATGTTACAATATATATATATATATATATATATATATATATATTATATATATATATATATATATATATTTGTAACATTATGTGTAAAGCCATGAAAAATATTGAGGTTCACAAACTTGCTTCTTCTTGAAATAGAATTTTCTTCATTGGAATGGACAACTTCGAGTTATACAGAGTACATGAAACAATAATATTAGACACGTAAATAGAGGACCGAACGTACTGAACACGATAAAGTTGCTTTGAAAAGACAACAACACAGTTGTGAATAAGTGAGGAACTACCTGCGAACTCGAAAAACAAAAGCGTTGGTCATTATTCAACCAGACACAATATAAATGTAACAAAATTAGTTTTTAACTGAAAAATCACGGGGGAAAGTCCGAACACATATTAATTTTTTTCTGGGTAGTTGAGCAATCAATTTCCTTTTTCTGGACCACTTGGCGTGGATTGACTCAGACTCGAATGCGACTTACAAATTTGATTTCTAATTTTTTATGTAAAAACCTTGCAAAAAAATTTAAATATATTTTAAAGGTAAAATCTTTATTTACATTATACAGACTTTATTTCGATGGTGTATATTACTAATCAATACACGAGCCATAAATGCATTAAGAAAATTTCCATTTTACAGAATTATTATATTCTTTTTAGCAAAATGGGCAATTTTTTTTAGATAAAATTGAACGCAACTTGTTATACCTATAAACCATAGGCATGTGTCATAATGTCTAACAGGATTACAGTAAATACTGAACAAAACACAAATTTAATATTTAAATAAGATCATAAATGAATAAGTGTTTCGGATATATTACCTGTGACTAAAGATGAAATCACGATTCTAAATAAAATAATTTTGGGGGAATTAATTCAATGCATCTGTACAATTATAAAATCCCGTGGTTTTCGATCAGTCACAAGATTTAATAAAAGGAATTTTGCATCTTAATTTTCATTACCAAATTTACTAAAAAGTTGAAGAAATACTTTCGGAATATGCCTTAGTCATCTACAATTAAGGAGCCTAATTAATTGTATAGCAGAAAAAAAATGTATAAAAATGGTACATTATGAAAAATATTTTGATTTTAATTTGTTTTTAATATTTAATGTACGTTACATAACTTTTAAGAAAGTGATGACATATCAAAACGTTACACAAAGTTATAGTTATATATACCATAATTTCTTTTCGGATGCACACTTATCAGATAATGTTGTTAAAGATTCAACAAGTCTATTTTAATCTAATGAAAGTCGTCGACATTTTTAGCGACTTGATAAATTTCGGAGTTTCAAAATTTACTGTTTGGACTTATTTGATATAAAAATTCAATGTAATATTTAAACGATTCATGGTTGTATGTTTCAGCAAGTACAGGAACGTTGAACTTCGATACAACCTGAATCATGTACATTCCGCGGAAACATGATAAATCTTTATATTAAACAACGTATATAAATAAATGGAGGTGTGTATGTTACAGTAGTTTAAAAAAGAAATTTTCATCAAAATTAATTTTATAATATGTAATTTTAATTTAAAATGTTTGAATTAATTTTCCGTTTCAACAGTAGATGACTCTGGCATATGTCGAAAGCTTCCCATAAAAAGGTTAATAAAACTTATAATAAAAATTAAACTACAACTTTTGTTCGTATTACATTGTGTGATCAAAGTCAGTCATGTGGTGCCTTGTTTCCCACACATTCAATTAAATAATAATATAGGTAAAATACTTCGTCGACAAAGCAAAAATAATCTAGTTTAATAGTGTTCCGAGTGGCGCACAGGAATGTTGTTTAGGAACTGGCCACTAGGCACATCATCCAAACACTTTTATTCCGGAGTACAGACATTAACCATTCTCTATTTTGAAGTGCGATTATTTTACTTCACCTTTTTATTTTAATCTCTCCAATTTCCGCCCGCGTTTCCGAAACTAGTCATTATAGGATTACTCCTGCTAGGACAACTTTAATTTAATATCCGTTAATTTATTGTAAAACATTTAATTTGAGTTATTTTGCATACTTGCATTAAAATAATTATATACAATTTTGTACCGAAGTTTCAATTTTATAATCAAAATTAAATTCAATATATTTAAATTTAACTACCCTTTTTCATGAAAAAAATTCCCTTATTTATAATACTTTGTTGTTGAGACAAACGCCACAGCTATATAATGCACAGAAGAATCCTTGTTTTCATTTTTTAAATTTGCGACTTATTATAATACTTGAAGTAGAGATATGAGCATGCTTTCAAAAAAACACTGAAATGTCATAAATAACCTTTGTTTTAGGAGGAGAATCTAAGAGGAGAAGATTCAATCTCCGACTAGAAAACGTTGCAGTTGTGATGGATATGAGTGTTCCTTAGTGGCAGAGGAATATTCCACTCCACGACGCAACAAGGAAGTATCCCTTCCCGACCGCACAGTTGAACAAAGAAGATATTGAAAAGAGACAAAGTTAAATGCTACAGATTGAAAGTGATGAGGGAGATGACATCTAATTTCTTGAAAGTTTACTATATCTAAATTGGACGAGTTAAAGAAATAAGACCGTAACTTATTAGAGCACACAGTTGAGACACTAGACATGAATAAAATGACTGTAGAGTGAAGCAAGACACTCATAGAATAGATGCTGAAAACTACAACTAAACGTTTGTTTTTAATTAACAGAAAAGAATGGTAAATTATAAAGGATTAAATATAGAATATAATATATACTAGTGTTGACATAACAAAACCATATTAAATTAATAAATAATAAATTATTGTATAATTTTTTTAATAAAATTTGAAAAAAACAATATATATTTCTTACATAGCTGAGTGTTGTTATCAGTCTAACTTCTGCTGTCACTTGCTGGACTTGCGAGGTACTAATTTGTTAATTTCTGCTGCACGTATGTAATAGTTTCGTCATTTCTTAAATTAGTAATAAGATGGTGGGACTCTCTGTATTCCCTTCTATGAGATGAACGTCTAACTTTCTCTTCCCTTTAGATAAAATGCGTTTCCATAAAAAAAACTCCGAATCGGAGTTATGAGCCTTCGTCGTTAAATAAACGTATGTGTGTTACTCTACTCTATCTGACGATCCTACATCTACAATTAACACCCAGTGGTTCCTATTAGGCCTCGACAAAGCCGGAAAACCAAGGTTTGAGTACCGAATTTTGCGCCTGTTTCAAAACCGACTGAACCACAGGGAACCCTTGAACAAGTTGGGGAATTTTTCTGAGTGTCATGTTCGACAGGCAACAGAAGAACTGAAAAGTGACGAGAACGCCCAATCATACATACATCCCAACAGCTAACCCAAACATGGGCGAAGAAGAAAAACTGGCACGTCTAATGAAAGGCGTTGCGGAGGATTTGGATCAGGCCCTCCTATTAATTTGCAGGTCTCCACCGACCACCACCCCCATTACACAACTTTAGTGCTGCCAACGTGTTATTAGTTCCACTCTTCTCAAAATTTACCTACATCAGCCTTCTCAAAATATTAGTGACAACATTCCGACGTCCATCTTCTCTATCGTTTCGATATCCACCACTGCTCACAAATCTGCCTTTCGTCCATATTGAAGAAACAGCATCACGTGACCCAACTGGGTCGCAATCTCCCGATGTTGGAACTTTGCAGAACACGCAATCCACTATTCTCACACGGCACCAATCACCTGCGTCACGGCTTTTGTCCGTCGCAATTCTTAGGGTAAGGATACGCATTTTTTTAATTGACTAATTCTCCTTCCGTGAAATGGAAGTTTTCAGATTCGGAGTGACATTTTGTTACCGTGTATGTACCGTTACATATGGTAAAGACAGAAACCAAATACTCGCTCAACACATTTGCCTTTTCTTTATATGAAGTAAGGTCCATGCCGTCAGTTTTTAAGAAATGTAATTTTCCACAATCACATATGCGTTTACGAATGTAGCTATTATTATTTATTATTATTATTACTTGGCTGTTATTTGCCCTGTGGTGGCTGCAGCTATATACAAAGAAAACACTAATACAAAAAATTTACAGTAAGGAAGAATATTTATTTGAAGTTTTTTATCTGAAAAATAAAAGAAAGGAGCCACATAAAAATTACTTCACTGCACTGATTCTTAAAAAAATTTTATACTATTCACTGAAGTTTCCTTAGCCTATTCCTAAATGATTTAAGTCGTGAGTATTTCTGCAGGAGGCAAGGAAGGAATTACAATCGCCTATTTACAAATGAAAATTTTCTTACGTCTGTACGTTGTTGCCCTTTTTCTTTAATTTTGAACGAGTGGTCATTTTTAGAAATATAATTCGACGCCGCAAGATGGTTTGTTATTTCTTTCCAGGCCCTGTGTGCTTCACTCTTTATATATTTCGCACAACCCCGCATTTTTCCTTCTATTACTCAGAAATTCTATATTCTCGTGAGGATGGTTCTCGAATCACCTGACCTCCAAACATCTTTTCAGCCCGTTTTTGTATTTATCTAACGCTAGTGTGTGTTCAATTTGATATGGATCCCAGCACGTTACCTCATATTCTAAAATTGTCTTGACCAGCCTCTGTTGTCTAAGCAGAAATCTTGGTTTTTCCCGTGCTTTTCCTCAAGACCCTTTACCTCGCTGCCTCACCTCATTACCCCAATTTATATCTTTAGTAATCGTGATCCCAAGATATTTACAGTTATTTGACTCCGTTACAACTTCGTTTCCCATTTTATATCAAGTGGGAGGGACATTTCTATTTCTTTTTCAGTCGTAGTAAAATATTTCTAAATGACCATTGGTAAATTTTGTCAATCTGCAGAAATTTTGCTTTTGTTCTCTGATTTTATACCGATTGTTAAAAGCCAGATGAGTGGGCCGATCACACTTCCCTTCCCCTGACGTGATTTGTCATTGAAGCCAACTCTGAGTGGAGATCTTTTAAAATTTCCCAAAACCACTTGAGTACCCGAAAATCTATGCCAGTATTTTTTAACTTAGTTAATAATAGATCATGCGTCGAAGGCTTCAGAGAAATCAATGTTTATAGCCTCGTCTATTCTCTCTCCAGGCTCCCTGATGAGATCTTGCCACTTGCCTGAAGCCACTTATTACGCATCATATTCAGCTATGAAGCGTTCCTATCACATGACACACGTGAGGCTAACCTCTAATTACTCGTTCCCGATCGCGCACCTGATTTAAATATGGGAACTACAGTCGCCTTTCTCCAGTCGTCTGGAACATCACAATTGTTAATAGATATTAGAAATAGCCGCATGAGGTACGTAATCATGGCTTCCCTCCTAATTGTAGCACTTCTCCCGAAATCACATCCGGGCCAGATCACTTATGAGACTTATGCTGTCTAATATTACTTCGTGAGTTACTAGCATTCATTTTGAAGAGAGATTAAGATGTTTAGTTTTCCCAGAATACCGAGGCAAAGTAGTCAGCAAACCTGTTGGCTATGATTGCTTCGTCTAGATCTTTTAGCGGCGGAACAACGCTCTTATTACTCTTGCGCCTTCGAATATGCTTATAGAATTTTCCCCATCCATTACCTCCCTCTTCAAGCAGGTTTATTAAATAAAATTCTTGGGCAGTTTTCTTGGCTTCGACTAACTTTTTGTTAAGATGAAGACGTTTGTTCCTGTTATAGATATTTACTTTTCTTTTATTGTACGCTTTTCGCACAGTTTAGACGTTAAAGTCCTCTCCTCTCCCTCGACAACGATCTCGTTTCCTACAACTGAATTTCGCAATTTAATGAGCCCCTGAAGGCCGTATTTGGAGGTCTGTAACCCTCAGAGTTTATCCCGGGCAACCGAGTGGTATTTCATATTAATCATGTACCAAGGTTTCCCTCCTTGCTATATATTTTGTTTGCCGCATATGAATACTCCATCTCTGTCCCGTCTAAACGCTACGTAGTCCTGCCTGAAAATGTCAGCCACGATTCCATCCCTATTATAACGTCCGTAATGCGCTAATCGATAAGATTCCATAATTCAAAGGTTTTGTTTACTATATTTGTACAATTCACCTGCAGAGATACGTGGAAACCCCTGGATATTAACATGTTATTAGAATGTTACGTGAAAACGATTCTTTTCCTTAACTAATAATGTTAATAATTGACGGATGTATACATAGTTATCAGGGCTGCGCTCGTCTAACTTTTCTCTTTAGCTATTTTACGCTAACAAAGGACGACGTCATCAGGGGTTAACTTCCGGTAACACCCGGGTTTTCCTTATAAACCATTCTCGTTTTTGAAGCGCAATTGTTTTTATGTTATTAATATCGTTTTTCACCCAGAGCAGCCATTTTAGGAGCTGCATAGATTATTTTTCCTTCACCGACATAGCCAAATTGATCATTCATTTTTTCGTAAATTTATTTTTTAAACTTTTAGTTTGAGTTATATTATTCTTTTGTAAATAATTTTATATTGTATTACCATAGTTTCGATCTTATTATCATAATTAAATTTAGTATATTAAAATTAAATATGCTTTTTTATATAATTTCCTTATTATTGTAAGTATATTGTCGGTGTAAACAAGAGGAACACCACACTAATATATATATAGTGTTTTCAACTTACTACTGAATATTTACACATCAATTATATATAACAACGGCCTCGCTGCCAGAGACGTTAACTTTTACTCTCTACCCTCTCTCTCTTTTACTCCTTGCTTCCAACAACACACAGTAACTTCTTATACACATCTCAGGCGACTACATAACGTTTATTTATCAGTATGTACTACTCAGACGTTTGTGTTACAATAGAACATTCCTATTGAATAACTGCAATGAAAATTATATCACATTACACCTTTTTCTGCTCAGATGATATGGGCTAATATTTCCATTGGGCCTATTTGAGACAAACCTCCTCAGTTCCTTAATTCAAATATTATTATATTTTTTACAATTGCGGACGTCGCAAAAGACATATTGAATTTCATAAAAACCATTTTGCTACAAATGACTAATTAGCGTTACGTTTTCATTACTTGTTCAAAAATTAATAATTATTTCTTATGCGGGTCGTTAAATATAAATATACAATATTTGCAAAGGCTTTTTACCCATCCAGTGTTTGTTCTCAGGCGTCTTGAACCGATGCATTTAATTATTGTATAGGTTAAAAGAGGGAAAAATGCTCGCGACTACAGAGGGAACTAGAAGATAATATTATATGTTAGATGGTAGGCGATAAGTACCAACCTTCTACTCCGTAAGTAAATTACAACAAAAGTTGTATTTTACTCGTGAGAAGAGAACTCAGCGACTCCCACAACCCACGGTTTCGACTGCAGTTTCGGTGGTTTTCGTGTTATTTTTATCTGAAGGCCATAATTTCTTGACATCCGCAGAAACACTCTGTCTAATCCTTATTCGACAAAAGTATAGATCATTTCTGTATATTATAAAATGTCCGTCCCATCTAACCCCAACAATTGTAGTAAACCACACGTAGCGGATATTAGTTATTCTTATTTTATGTATCCGGCTGATTCGCAAGCTGCATAGCGTATTCCATCCTTGGCCTCCCTCATCTGTTCTTACCTCACATCCTACACCACATACGAGCATCCAACAGGTCAGCCATAGGAAGATTAATTACAAAATGTTCTCTCGTTGACGCGGTAATTTCGTTTTTTTATGTAATTTCTAAATTCTGGGTACATAAATTTTTTCTTTTCTTTGCATAATGTCTAAGGTGTTAAATTTAACGGCGCGGTATGTTTTCTCTACTTAAGATTCCAAATAAAATTGGTGTAATTTTCCTAACCACCACGGAGCAAGTTTAAAAAATATGTGTAGTAAATTATGCAAAAAGGTCATATTCTTATTTTATTACGAATGATTTTAATATATTCTAAATAGTTTTATTTCATAAACTTGTATAATATATTTACGTTAAAAAGGAACTAGAATTTAATATTATCATAAAGTGAACCCTAAATTAAATGTGACGTATTCGTTAAGTGTTTAATTGTCAACCAACAGCCATATGTTCCCCTACATCACAATATTTTGTTTCCGGGTCGCAAGGAACATCTGTAAAATTTTTGGTTGAAATTTCTGTACGCGTTTTGATTTGTTTGCGGATCATAAATACACACGATTATGAAATAATCTTATTTAAATGAAGAAATTGATCCATTTCTTGGTCTGTTAAGAGAAAAATAATTTGTGTATTGAAATAAATAAATAATTTAATTATAGTTTGTAAGTTGTTAACAAATATGAAAAGTCCTCATAATAGACTCTATATAAGTAGGAAGATGACTTGGAATCCATAATAATTGGTATGAACGTGGTCCTGGAGAAACAGTTAGATATTGAAATTAATAGAGGGAAAACCAAAGTTAATGGAAATAGTGGAATAACAAAGGGCGTTAAATTGGGAAGGGATATTTTGACGGTAGTTAAGGAATTATGTTACTTGGAAAATAGAGTAGGATAATACAGGCAAGGAAGGCTTTCTTATAAGAGGAACTTATTTACGGGCATGAATATTAGGAAATCGTTTCTCAAAATGGTAGTATAGAGTATGGGTACGAAACGTGGACGATCGGAGTAGCTGATAGATAAAGAATAGAAGCCTTAGAAATATGGTTTTATAAGAGAATGAGATATGTGAATAGAATCACTGTCGAGGAAGTTGTAATAAGGGAAGTGCGAACGATATGGAGGACGTTGATGAAGAGAAGGGATAAATTAATAGGCCACGTTTCTTGGACTTGTTTTCGTTCCCATTCGTAAAAAACCTCCACAAGGCAAGTAAGCTTCTCACACCGCACAAACTGTTTAAAGATGAAAAATCATATATAGATTTCATAATTTGTGTGTCGGATGGATGTAAGGTCTTATTACCATGTTATATAATGTCTTAGGTATGAAAATATTCTGTACTCTAATGGAAGGGCCGAATAACTCGTTTTTTCCATTAACGTGCAAGAGGGAAAGAGTGAGACGGGAGACGAGTGGAACGTAAGGTAATTCTGTTGAAAGGGGTAAAAAGGAAGAGGAAGTTTGGCAAGTAATTCAATTCTTCGCTTTAGATCGAAAACGTAATTACGGCTACAGCGGCGGCCCACTTGGTCGTCACTCTCACCTCATTATGATCAACAACTAAGTTATATGTATATATGTATTATCGACTGTTTTAATAACAACTCTGGGTTGCAATTATATTGAGAACTTATTTCTGGTTCCAACGAAAGTTTCGCAAATGTTCACCCAAACCAACCACCAGTGGAAATGCCCAACAAACTCTTGTATGATCCAAACTCATCTTCTCGACGTCACTTTCACAATTTTTGCCTTTAATTCGCTGCAAATGCACTTTTCAAACACTTGTAATACATTGCAAAGTCTCTTTCGCTCATCAGCGCACTAACTACTTATATTACGGCTATTTTACTCACAGGTTATTATACTAATTACAAGATACACATTTCTTTCAAACATCTTTAATATTTTATTATAAACACCCAACGACTTGTTTTGTAGATAAACATGGAAATAAAGTCAGGAGGAAACGTTTGTGAATCCAAATCTCATTCAGACGCTTGTCAGTAAAGGGGTAAAATAAGACACACTTAAGCATAAACAACAGTTTCAAGATAAAACCAGGTTGTATGTATTTATGTAATCTACATATTTGCAGATACATTGGACTGACACAATAATTAATAATCTGGTCGTAAGGACCATATATAGCCTGTAATTAACAATATAATTACATTAGTTCAACATAAATCATATATACACCTAATGAAAGCATAAAGATTCATCAAATGATTTTATTAGAAGATAAATTTTGAAAAAGGAAAAGAATTGTTTTAGCCTGAAAAAAACACTGCAAATGTATTTGACTTGAGTGTCTTGTTAGAGATTTCGGATCACTTCACTTCACTGTATTACACTAAACCAGGGTTTCCCAAAAATTTTCTGCAATGGAACACTTTGCAAAATCAGATATTTTAACGGAACCCTTAAATTATTTTTCATGTTGGGTAATTCCTAATTTTAAATTTTTTAAAAATAATTATTATCTAGTAATTATTTTTAAATATTAAACTGTAATTCAGCATAAACATAAAAATATGAATATATGATTAGTTTCGACCCTTGAATTGCACATCTTGTTGATACTATTTTGCAGTGTAATATAAGGTGTTGCCTGTTTCTATCCTCTGACTTCATTGTAGCACAATAAGAAAATCCGGCTTGGCATGAAAAGATTTATACAAAACTGAAGTAGAAATATAATAGCTTGTTTTGGGTTTCAAATCAGAGTCACTGATTACATCAATTAGATTTTCATAGTCACCTTCATTAAACCTTATACAGCATGGATCGTCCTTACTATTCTTCAGAAAATATTGCAAAAGAGTTTATTTCAAGTTAGGTGATGTAAAACATTTTGGAAACTTCTTCAATTAATTTAAAACTTACTTAATTCAAAGATTCGTGTAAGGTAGGAAAACAAAATCATTAGGTTCAACTGATGAAATCCAAAACTGTATTTTTTATCTAAAGATTCAATTTTCAACCGCTTTGCATTTCTCTTGTAGCCAAGTCTCTTTGGTTGACTGGAACTTCCTGTCCATCTCATTCCTCAAACGTCTGTACTGCTCTTTACCATTTGCATCTCTCCCGATTTTATATTTACGCCTTTCATCAATCATTCGTACTATTTCTTATGTAATCCATGCTTTCCTATTGGTCTGAGTTATTCTTCCTATCTTTTTTTGTCATTTCTTTCTTCAAGAGTGCCCATTCCTCTTTTGTATTTTCTTCTCCTTCCTCTGTTAATCTACTTTTGATATCTTCTTTGAAACTCTGAAGCACCTTCTGTTTTTTTCAGTTTTTCTAATTCTTATCTTTTTGTTTTAATTATTTTCTACAGTTTCTTCATTTTCAGCCTGAATTTAATAATCGATAGCGATTGCTCCTGGCTAGGTTTTGCAGTCCAGCACCTGACTCACATATGCCTGTCTCGTCGGTATGTAGTCTAATTGTAACCTGTCCGTGTCCTCCGGTTTCTGTGCTCAATGCCAAATTATACTAGCCTTTTCCCCTTTGATTTCCTTTCCCCTAGTCCTTACATCACTTTGTCTTCCCTTTTCTATTACTTGGTTCAAAACACGCCTTACTATCAAATTTTCATTTATCTTGATATAAGTATTTTTTTTTCAATTTCTTATTAGATTTTGTCCTTTTTTTCCCTCTGCGGCACTTGTGAGCATATAAACGTGAATGATTGTCGTTAGCTGTGGTTTTGTTTCCAACGTAATCGGAATTAACCTTTCATTATATCTAGTTTAAACCTTTCCATTTCCCTAGCAGCACGGTTTAAACTTGTGACCTTCCACGCTCCAATTCGTAGAACGTCACTCTCTGTCTTTCTGAAGACATCCTTCCGTGTATTCTACCTCCGGAATATATATAATGCATCGAGCCTTGCAACAGTGACACAGCCATTTAAACTTGTTTTCCTGTAAGTATATCTGGACACGGGATCTGAAATTTCAAATTCCTGTAAATTAGTGGCTACTGTGTGTGAACAACGCACATGTGTAGTAATGTACAAAATTTGGTTTTTGTAAATTAGTTTTTTGCTGAGGAATTTTGAAAAATTTAAAAATTTGTTAGTTTTAAAAATGTTCACGCCTTACGTACTTAAATATATTTTATCTTTTTTACATTTCTATGTACGTCCGACTATTTTTTATCAATTTTCAGTAATATTTTTGAAATTTAATAAAACTTTGGGAAAAAATATTTGTTTACTTAAAAATTGTCAATTTTCAGCACTGTGAAAATTTTTTACAAGTAAACTACTGAGACAATTAAAAATCTAATACTTGTATGTAAATTATGTACAAAAATAATAAAGAGAATTTGTTAATATCAGTGACGCATAGAAGGAATCGTGAAGCTGAAAAATTTATTAAATTAGAATCAAACATATTGATTAAAATTGTCCTGCAACATGTGCTACACCTTTATTCTTTTGTTTGGTAGCTTCTTTTTTCAGTTTGCTGAATTTATAGGGACATTAATATAAGTAATTAGGAAATAGATTGGCGCGTGGTTCCGAATTCAGAGCATCAAAAACTATAGGTTGCACTGAAAACGAACAAGTGTGTGTTTAACTACAATCACTTTCCCGGTGTAGTTGATGCAGAACGCATCGTTTCAGCCTGAAGATGACGACAGAGCACGGAGTCGTCATGGAAACGTCGCGACAACCCGACAAGTCAATAAATCAATACTATTTTATTTTTTCATTACTCAATTTCAGGTTCAAGAATTGACAATGCTTGGCGTGACATGGAGTATTGTGAGGTATTTTTGCACAGCACCTGTTGCGCATGCTTGGCCCCCCCTCTTCTTCCTCCCCCCACCATAATCACAAACTGCCCAATTTTTTTCAACACACAGTTCTTCGTGAGCTTCCCTGGAGGGATCACGGGTGAGTGTCTACTAATAATAATACTCTTTTCCCTCTGCTGAGAAGATGCGAGTGTTGTCGGTAGCTGGAAAAGTTTACACTCCTTCAAATGGCATTTGCCGTTTCTATTGCATTGGCGCGTCTTTAATTAATTCCTTGTCTGTAAGCTTAACGTACTTGAGGCATTCTCTAAATTTTAGTGATTAGGTTGTCATCTATTTAGTTAGGGGTGAATTTCAATTTTTTACTTCGTTAGACGCATTTCCTTTCATTTGCGAGTGAATAGTGAAACCTATAAGTGTCGAATATATGCGCTGTAAAAATGTGACACCAAGTATTTATGATAATTAAAATCTCTTATTGCGACAGACAAAGGATTCATTTAATATCTTTTGTAAACGGAATTCTAAATAGCTATTGTGACTATGTGAAGAATAACTCCAGAAAAGAGTTCTACGCCACTCAAATTATATTGATTAAATTACAACATAGTTTTCTGACTTTAAAATTTACAATAAATAAAAAAGTAGGGAATATAGTTTGAAAATAATTTCGGCCGTAGCCATCAATAATCTTTTCGGCTGAGGCAATCAATGAGAAAATATGATGAACTGCTAAATTTTACACCTGAGGAAGTCGCTAAATGGAGACGAAACGTCGCTTTTCAATAAACAGTGATAAATTTATATGCAGACTTTATTTATTGTAATATTGATTAAAGTAGCTAATCGTCCCACTTTAAGGTACTACGTATATTTTCTTTAAGGATTTTTCTATTAAAAGACTGATTTTAAATGTGATGAAAATTATGAAATACCCTGGTTTTTGAATCACTCAAAATTTAATAAAACCAAACTTTTATTTTGACTATAAATTTTATTATATTCTTAGAGAAGCTGTAGTTAATTATCTACAATTTAAAATAAAAACAAATTAATTCAAACATTATAAAAACATGATATATATTCATTATATGGTTATAAATTGCTTTAAATAATAAATTTACTGTACGTAACTTCATTTGACAAACTCAAATTTGGGGGTTTATTTATTATGTAATGTATAATTTCTAATTTTCCGTGGAGTGTATATAATTCCAGGATGTGTTCCTAAAGTTCAACAAATGTGATAACCAAATACAATCGGCAACATCCATGATATTTTATGATAAATTGGACGAGTAACTCAATATTTATAATAATTATCATTCCGACATTATCTGTTTTCCGTGACAATAATATGTTATCTTTTAATTAATTCAATAATTCTACATATTGTGGAAGAGTATTGAATTCAATCAGGAAAAATACTTTTATATTGAATTTTGTAGACAGTCCTTATTACTGTTTAATTTTCTTCATACTTCTAAGAATCTTAATTATGTTTTCAAAATATTGTCTGCTATTTATTATCCTGTAGATTGATTTTCTACTTGAAATTATTATATTGTTTTACCTTGTTACGATCTTCACACTAAATTAAAAATGATATTTAAAAAATTCATTATCTAAAAAATCTTTAAATCTGTTAGTGTTTTATCTTAATTTGTTAAAAAACTGAAAGATGTACTCAATACTTTTGTTTGCCATGTAATAATTATTCCTCCGTCGCTCAGACTAAACCAACTTTGTAAAATACAATTAAACGACAAAAAGATAGTCAATAAACATTGACCTGATACAAAGTCTGCAACAATAAACTTTTTTAATTTTGACATGGTCTTATTTGAATTCTAAACTAATTTTCTTATAATTTTTATTTTGCAATATTTTCATGTCAAATGCAAACATGTTCAGTCCTAAGACTGGTCTGATCCACATATTAGCAACAACCCTTAAATGCCATCATTCATCTGCTGCCTCGGACCTCACTTTGGTACAATGACATTGACGATTACAACAATTTTATTCTTTTTAATAATTTTATATTAACAATAATTTGGTGAGTTGTTAGTTTATTCCTTTATATATGTGTGCCATATATAAGTATTTTCAAGTTGAAATATGTATTTCACACATTATAAACCTGAAGAAGGTGCGAATATGCGCCGAAACGTCGTTTAAATAAAAAATAAGAACTGTGAAAATATAGGTCGGAAATTATTTTATTTTTGATTTTGATAGCAGACGTTAATCGATTTTATATTTAAAAATTAAATAAATAAATTTATATTTTATTAAATTATCCTTGTTGGTTATTGTTTACCTTTGTTCTTATTACTTCAGTCCGTTGACAAATATTGACAATTACCAGAAGCGTCTATTTAGTAATAAGTTTTAAATTCTTGTTGAAAATTGATTAATTATTTGTTATGCTGGTTGTTAATTTTTATCTGATTTATGAAAAATATAGACGTTAATATTTCTTATAATTAAATTGTTTAGAAATAATTTTCCTTACACGGATTTTCCTCCTCCATTTGAGATATAATCAGGTGCGGCACGTATTTGGAGTTTATAAATAATTTCCATTTATTCCCAAAATCAGCCAAATAGTGTGGAGTGTTTTTTTGTATTTGCAAGAAATATCCATATGCTGCTGAAGGATCATCAAGCATTAAGAATGCAACAATTTTAACTTTGTGAAAGTAAACGTTAATGTTTTTTGCTGTGAATATTTAAAATCAGCAAAAATTTATTTTTTATTTAAATGATAAAAATAATTTACATCAATAAATTAGTAGATCTTTTTAAACTTTGTTCTGCATTTTATTCATCAATTTTGAGAAAACAGCTATTTTCTTCGTCTAAAACTTTAGTTGTTTGCGTATAAAAATACTTGTATGAATGAATTTTGTACGTTGATCTTCAGATTGTTATTTATTGTCTTTAATTATAGTTTTTTCAAAAATGTTTAGTTTGAGTCCATGACACCAATTGCATTACAAACAGTTAATTTAGTTATTTCCTTAAAGCTTAAATAGTGGGAAGAAGTAAACCTAACACGAATTTTGCAATAAACGATCAAGTCAACAAGTTTATATTATCCAAAAAGGCAGAACTATAAAAGTCAATCTATTATTAATATTGAACATTTTAACAGGAAACTTATTTATTACGTACTTTATTTAATAAATATAATTTAATTTCCTTGTAAATTGTATGAATTTAGAGAAAGGGAAAAATCAATCCAGGATGTTATTTCAACGAAGTGTGCAAATGACGTTAATTAATTAGTATGTAATGATACCGAGGGGAATATTCGAAATTTTTAAAAATGCAGCAGGTATAATAAAAGTATATATAAAAAGCTCATCTTCCTGCTCTCACAAATTTACAAGTTAAAACATGGAAAATAAAATAAAATAATTTTATAAGGTAATGGCGTCTATAAACAAGAAATGAAGGAAAAGACCAAGTGCTGTATTATAACTGTCCAGGTTTACTCAGACAGGACCCAATTAAAAACTAGTAATGTTTTATTCTAATTTTTAGCCACATTTTAAATTTTGAACAACATTTAATATTAAAAAATTATAAAAGGTGATTACGTAAACACTCAAAGTAATTAAAATGAACTTGAGACAATGAATTATTTTACTTATATAGAAGTAAATATAAATGTAGTACGTAATTATGAAAAGATTCACATAGCTCAAATTCTCTGCAAGGCTAAGCTTTTCATGTCACGTGACAAGTTTCACGCCTTCAACCTCTTCAGTTGGGTCAAATATGATAAAAGTATTTTGTTAACTTTATTTTAAGTCTGGAAAGAATTTTTCATACTATTTAGGAGACCGGCGTTGCCCGTCGACATTAATGTCTTCAACTCGTTATTAAACGAGAAGCATTTCTTTGCTCTTCCTTTTTTTGGGTAAGCAGGCTACACGAGGGTGAGAGATCCTGAAACAGGCAGCTTCTTCCCAATCCTCGTACGTTCTGAGTACGTTATGGTCAGTAGCACACCTCGCACTTTCAGATTTTAGTCCTTCCTATTGATGGTAGAGGATTTTGGATTCAGAACCAATAATTAATAACGTACCAAGATAAGCTTTGATTTCAATAAATTAAACTGGTTTCCATGTATTCGAAATAAAATTCCTCAAGTGTTCTAAATAACAATTCCTTTGTTGATAACCAATTTGTTTCATTTACATTATTATCCGTAAAAATTATCGTCTTTGCTTTGGGATATTTTAATAATAAGTCACTAAGTTCAGGTGCAGACAATTTCATTTGTTTAATATAAAATACAAGTACAATACAATTAAAAACTTTAAGTATAATAGAAAAATCACTGTACAATATGGAGTGCCAGATATTTCTGTAAGAAACTAAGGAAACTTGGAATTGACGATTTTTTTATGAGGGTGATCCTGAAACAGGCAACTCCCCTTTAATAGCATAGGAAGGGAATTGGAAAGGGGGGATGTGGAAGGTAGAGCAATGGCTATGGTTTAAGGTTTCTACCCGGTGTTTCACCTAAAGAGATGCAGAGAAAACCCTAGGTAGGTAGGTAGGGTTTTGGGTACTATTCTTACGCCCTTCCGAATGATGGGAGATGAGTTTGCTGTGGGGTCGCAGCATTCCCTTCTCCGTGTCTCGACTAGTTTAGGGATCCAATGGGATTAGAGGACAACTCTTGGCATATGCCCAAGGTCTTCGACCCCAGTACATACACCTCCTAAAATAGGTGAAGGTGTCTCGGCATGTGAGAACTTTGTAAAAAGGCATTCCCGTCAGGTGAGCCCCGCAGTCACTCCTAGAAACCTTTCCCTCACGCTCTTCCGAATGACGGGAGATGAGTTCAGCTACGAGAGCGACGCGGTTCTTAAAATTTAACTTTTTAGAGCTCAATTTTCTCATAACAACCATAAGCCATGACCGGGTAACTACTAGTATCTTAAATACGTACTGTAACTTCAAGAAAGTGTCCCACATGTATTAATTGGCATTCACATATCTGCCGTTTTATAACGTCTTGTGTCTTCCGATTCCCAAACGCCACTCCTCTCTGTCTTTCCGTACATTTTCTTCTATTGCTCTTTCTCGGTATTTCTCATTTATGCCTCTAATCCATCTCTTTCTGGGCCTGCCTTGTTTCCTTCTTCCTTCCGGCTTCCATTGTAGAATTTGTTTCGCTAGTCTTGTTTCTGGCATCCTTTGTACGTGTCTAAACCAGATCAGTTGTTTGTCTCTCTTATGTCATCAATTATGTTGTGTTTGACATCCATAATTTCTCTAATTTTTGTGTTTGGTGGATCCTGTCCATTTTTGATCTGCTTACCCCGCCCCCCCTCCCCCTCCTCCTCCAGAAATCCATTTTGGTCGCTGTTAACTTTTTGGCCATTTGTTCTTTTAGTGGCCGGACTTCAGCGCCATACGTTATTATATTTTTTACAATTGTATGATGCATTCTTTGTTTGTTCTGTTTCGTAATGTGGTGTTCTTTGTTTACACCATCAAAAATATTGTTGTAATCAAACAAACAATAACAATAATAATGAATTTATTATTAATAGAAATATAACTCAAATTAAGTTATAATAGAAAACATATAAATTTACGATATCAATTTAAATTATTAGCTCAGTCGGTAAAAAGCAAAAATAATACTCTACGCAGCTTCTTAAATTGCTGCTCCAGGGAAACGCGGGTGACGAACGATATGGTTGAAAATTATAATCGCGAATCAGACGAGAATGGTTTGGTGGAAAAACCGAGTGAAATGCCGTTACCAGATGACGTCGTTCTTCGTTCTTGTTCGTATGCCGGTTGTTCCTTTGCTGGGTCACGATTCTCTAGCGCCTCTCCTTCCTTCACCATCAAATGTTGTCTTTTTATTTTCTGTGCTCCCACCAAATGAATCTCCTCTCTTAAATGTGCAGAAACTAAATTTTATACATGTCGCCTTGTTCTGCCACTGCTTCGTCTCTCCCTCCACCTCTCTGCAACAACTGCTTCCTGCAGCCTCACTGCACCAACTGTCCTCAAAATCTCGTCCAGGCCATCAATAATGTTGCAGACGGTGACGTTTTCCCGCCCACTCGGCCCCACCAAGCCATTGTCGTCTTCCGTCCTGTATACGTAAATAACAACTAAATTATTTTTGCTTCACCCGACTGTAAGGGTCATGAATCACCACAGTAATAGTTTTGTACCATGAAACGCTATTTAGCATAGCTATGGATTTCCTGCCCTGTACATTTCTTTCTTGAATCGCCTCATCCATTGTGCCCTTTTGTGATATTTTTATTCCCAAATATTTTTATTCATTCCATCGTTTTACTTGTGGTCCATTTTCATTTTCTAGGTCCTGTTGTTCTCCTCCAATTCACATGTATTCAGTCTTGTTCATATTTACTAATTTCCGGGTCATGTAATTCATGTCGTCACAGTCTCGGGCTATCAATATTTGGTTGTACGCAAAACATAACGTGACTAAGGTGTTATCTTTTAAGATTCCTTGAGAGTGTGTCCGAGGTAGATTTTGGGGGATAGACAGCAGCAGCAGCCTTGTTGTTGCCTATCTTAATTTTTGTCTTTGATTGTTCATACAGGGTCTTTACTGTTTTTATTAGTTGGATGTTAATGTTAGTTTCTTCAAGGGCTTCCCATAGTGTTTTTCAAAGGGACTGTCATACGCCTTCTTTAGGTCAACAAAGAGCAGATGTAATTCTTGTTGAAAGGATGTAATTTGAGTAATCCAGAATATATGATCAATTGTCGATCTGCCTGCTCTCGCGCGACTCCACATACATTGTGCTAAATGGGAGGAGCGGGGATGCCTCACTACAGAGGAGCTGCACACACACACACACACACACCTCTCGGTTTCCTTAACGACGAAATACCAAGCAGACCAGCTTCTCATGTGGGCTTTTAATTTATAATATCTATACTGCCATGACTGAATTTATAAAATAACATTTAAAATTAATAGCAAAATGATTATAAAAAGTAATTAAATGAATAAGTATATCACATAAAGAATAGTTAAATATATGATGTTTCTGTCGCTATCGGCGGTCCTCTTTTGGTATTTTCAGGATATTATAGTGACGATGATGTTGTTGAAAAAATTGAATATATACCAATCAATTCTTGTGATTAATAAAAGTTCCCGTAACATGTGAATTCCACTAGGAATATATGAGGAATCCTGTCTGCTTATATTTATCAAGGACAGAGAATATTTTGTAAAGAAAAAAAATAAGTTAACATTTGTAGAATCACAATTATTTCTAAACTTTGAACATAGAGGAGATTTCCATCTCTACTCAGATGATATTAATCTATTCATCCTGATGCTGAGTTCCAGTTATACATTATTATTCCATCTCTGTAAAGTGATCCAGTATAAAGGACGTGTGACGATACTCGGATTTTAATCCGCAGAATTGATTAGTATCTTTTGGCTAGAGATTGGAAGCTCCTGTGTTCTATGGTCATAAATAATTTTCACCATACAGTGATGAAATTATTATTTTTTTCTTCAAATTTTATCACATTCAACATGACGTGGTATTCATTATTCGATTGCGCGTTTCTGTGTCACACATTGATATCAATTTGTAAATCGATAAAATACAAGAAGGGACCAGCCAGTCAATTTTTGAACTACAAGAACAGAGATGTTTTCCTGGGAATAAATGATCGCATTTTTTCTAGAAAATTTCTACACAAACGAAAAGAAGTCTTCGTAAGTTATTAATTTTTAGTTTTAAAGTGTCATTTTTTTATTGAAAAGAATAATATTGATAAATGAACACACTAATAGGAGAATTTATACAATTCTATTTTGTCACTGTACGTTATCCTCCAGCAGGAAATATAGTGAATTCCAGTAGGAAAATGAGATGAAGTAAACTGCATCAAAAACAACTTATGACTCGCCCTCGACTTTCTCTAAATATCATAGGTTTTGTAAGAAAGTAAACCCTGACCCCATCTGAAAGTGTGAAAAAATATTAAATCTCAGAATTTATGCGATCATCTTGAATGGTGAGTCTGTCTGTCTGTCTGTCTGTCACCTGGATAACTCGTACGCGCCGCTGCAAAGGTCAACTTTTATCCCTTGTGAAATCAGTTTTAGCGGCGATAATTTGGCTTATGGATACAACTTGTGACCCAGCATGTAGTGGTATGATCTATATAGCATTGCAGCTGGTCTTCTGATATCTGTTCAAGCCAAATTCGGCACAAAAATTTGTCACGGTAAATTTTGGCTTCATTTTGAGGCAAAAGATCTGTACGCATCATAATTTGTAAATGTAAATAATAATGTTTAGTTAAAAAAATCGAGTCTCAATACAACAATTTAGAGTAGAGTGTTGCTAAAATACAATGAGGTAACCTGACACTGCTGCCGTTTTTTAACGACGAAAGAGAACCAAAGACAGTTATTTCCTTAAATAAAGTGAAATCTTATTAATACTGGAAATCCAGCAGTCTTCCTTGTTCCTACTGTCAACAATGACCCGGCTGTACCAGGCCTTGCTTGTTGGTATTCCTTTTCTATTCTTTGTTTCATTATTTGTTACGGCTATTCCCCTGTAATTCCCACATATACTCCTGTCGCTCTTTTTTAAATACAGGTGTTAGATACGATTCTTTCCATTCCGCCGGAATCTCTTGTGCGTTTACACATTGTTGAAAGTTTCTTTGTAAATAATCAAATAACTTTTTGCTTCCATTTTTTGATTAGCTCTCCATATATATCCCCGGCTCCTGATGCTTTTCCATTTTATAGAGCTTTGCATTGCTTTTCCACTTCTTCAACCGTTAATCTTATCGGTGGTTCTATTACTTTTATGTAACATAATTGATTATTAGCTATATATTCTCTACGTTCTTCTGTTAACAATTTTTGAAAATATTGTTCCCATTTCTGAGGTGTTATTGGCGATATAATCTCTTTTCTCCTGTTTGTTCCCATGTTCTTCAGTATCTTCCAGCTCTCCGTGCTTCTTTGTCCTCCCAAGTATGTATTGATTATTGAGCATTTCCTTTCCCATGTTCCATTTTTTTTCATACTAATTTTTTTCCGTACTTCTGCTTGGGCTTTGTTGTACATTAATTTATGTTCTAAGCTCTTGGAACTAAGATACTGTTGATATTTCTTCCTTTATTTTTGATATCCTGTTCTATCTCTTCGTCCCACTAATATGGTTTACGTTTTTTTATTTCCTTGGAATATACCTAGTGTCTCAAGGGCTGCTTCATGTATGCACTCCTTTATATGGTTGTATTGCTCTTCTATGTTGGAGGGGTTTTTTCATCTAATTTTTTATCTAACCGGATGTTGTATAGTATTCTCGTCCTCTAGGCTTTCTAGATTATATATTCTTTGTTGTAGTTTTTCACCTTCTTTTTGTATCTATACCTTGGCTCTTTCGTCTGGGGAAAAATACTGTAGTTCTGACAAAGTAATGATCAGTACCACAGTTCGGTCCTCTGCAAACTCTAACATCTTGAAATTTCCGTATTCTCCACCCCATTACTATGCAGCGAGGCGTTACATGGGTGCGAAAGGTGGAAAGGTAGGAACATATAAGCTCTTGAAATGTGATGCTGAAAATGAGATGGATGGATAGAGTAAGTATCAAGGAACGAGGAAGTTCTAAGCAGGTGGGGTAAGAACACAAGAGGAAGGACAACGATGGAATACGCTAAGCAGATTAGGGAGAATGTGGATGTGGTTGCTATGTAGGTCATAAATTTATTAAAAGTATCATTAATATTTTTAATTTTCATGCGAATTTATCACTCGATAGACGAGTTTTAGTTACAGAGTCGCAATCCTCAATCATTTGCGTCGCGACTTATAAAACACTTTGCATTTTTACACTAATGAATCTATTGGTTGCGTGTCAGCGTCTGCTCTCCCCTCTCTTAAAAAGCAAAACACCCCTGAAGTTTATATTTATTATAATGGTATTTTTAAGAACTCATTGAATACGTGATTAAGGGGCTGAATAGGATTATAAATTTGTTTTATAACATTAATTATTTATAACAACGGCAAAATCATAATTTAAAATAAGTTTAATATTCAAGTAATTCCTTCTATTGTCTGATTATAAAATTTATTACATTAATAATAAATCATTCATCATCTTGAACTTTGTTCAAGTACATAACATTTTTCATTTCTCGAAATTATAGAAAACTGAAATTGAGGTAATAGTATAATTTTAACATCATGATAAAAATCGCTTAAACATTAATCTTATCATACTTCCAAACTAATCACATATCAATAACTATATTTATTTTATTATCAGCAACTATTTGTGAAATTATACGTATGCATAAAATCCCTTTACTGCTCAACTTATCTTACTCATCAGTTAATCACATTTGGTTATTAATAATTTGAAGTCACTATTTTCCAGTTTATTCTTTGATAATGACATTAATTGGTAATATTAATTTAATAAAGAAATATTCTTTATTTTGTAAATGATGGGGAATATGAATTATTTAATGAATTTAATAATTAAGGTTTAATATGTACATTTATCAAATGAAAAAAATATTTTTAAAATGCGTCCGGCGAGAATATAATATATACAAATATAAAGTTATTAAAAGGGAATGATTCTAAAGTTCTCATGGGTAATTATTGTAATGGTGACCACGTGCAGCAGATATTCCGTTCGTTGACGAACGTGTGTTTTTCGTCATGTGTGTCTTGCTGTACACGTGACTGGAACTTCTGAAGCGACTGGTAGACAATAGCACAAAGTCGCGCTCCCGGGATTGAGGAAAACGCCTGTTTATCTCTCCTTCTCTCTCCTCTGCCTCCTCGACTGATCAGTCCGTAATTTACACTGGCGCTGCAACTGCACTCGTCAATCATTTCACTACACAGTCTCTCTCCACCAACCTCTACATCTCTCAAATTCACTCTCTACCACCAATCTGCTCAAAATGTCTCCGCCTGCCTCTTTTATAACTTCGTCTCCATTTATACGACACCTATCGTGGCAGGGATGGATATTCTCCAATAATAACCCTTGTTACATTTGGGGAACACACGCCACCCGGTCACCAAATTCTCAGACAGATAAGGAAATTCCGAAACCGGCGACGAGATGTCTGAGCTTTATAGCCCAAGTGTCAGCCGCTGTCTCTTTGTTTATTTTTCCGCACCACCAAGTCGGAGCCCGGAAAACCCTTTCTTCCTGGCCAGCGACGTGCTCATGCCGAAATATTTATGCAATTTAAAATTCCATAAATAGGAAAAAATTGGACCGGGTTCTAATGCCCTACAATTTTAAAAAAACTTAATTAAGTAGTTAAATCAAATAATATGTATGCTAAGTGTGGGGAAGAGGGTTTCTCTTCTCGTATGATTTTCACCAGAACGATTATTAATTTAAGAAATCTTACAGTAAATACTATTTCACATTTCTTGTATTGATTATTTCAACCACAATTAACCTTTTTGTTGTTGTTGAGGTATTCAGTCCTAAGACTGGTCTGATGCAACCCTGCATGCTAACCTATCTTCCTCATAACCAGCACAACCCACATCCTCCATAATCTGCTTAGCGTATTCCACCCTCAGCCTCCCTTACCCCACACTAAAGACCCTTCTGTCTTAAAACGTGTCCTATTAATCTATCCCTTCCCATGGTCAACATCATCCATATTATTTGCTTTTCCCCTTTTCTGTTAAGAACTTCTTCATTTGTGATTCTATCCATCCATCTGATTTTCAGCAATCGCCTATAGCACCACATTTCAAAGGCTTCTATCCTTTTCCTTTCCCCAACTCCTATCGTCCACGTTTCGCACCCATGTAACGCCACGCTCCATAGCAATATTTTCAGCAACGATTTCCTAATATTAACACTTATATTACCCACAAGTAAATTCCTCTTATTCGCGAAATCCTTCCCTGCCTGTGCTATCCTATTACGCTTCCCAAGTAGCAGAATTCCGTCAAAATGTCCCTTACGATTCTAACAGCCTTTGTTAAACCACTGTTTCCCAAACTGCACCCCATTACCTTGGTTTCCCATTTATTAATTCTCATATTTAAGTCTTTCTCCAGGACTGCCTTAGCGCGTCCTCGGGATTTGCTTGACGACGTGTGTCCATGGTGAATTTGTCAGAATGACATTATTCAAAGAGTTCAATTTGCAAGCAAAGTTGACTCTAGTGAGTTTTGATATCTGAGGTTGGCAACACTGCGCACTTACTACATGCTGAAATATGCTCCACGTATTATTTAATATATAAAGTCTGCCCATAAAGCACTCTGATTTAGTTTTACATATGAACAAATATTAAAATCGTATCTTTCTCGTGCAGTAGAAACTATTCAATCACTAAATTCTTGATTTTCCACTCGGTAAATATCCGACCATCATTTGAATCCTTGCCACTTTACTCTTCACATACACGGGACTCGTATAAACTTGAACGATTGTCATTGGATGTGGTTTCGTGTCTAACGTATTTCACTATATTTACAGTAAATAAAAAGACGGCCAAAAATTCTGCATTGAACGCATCACTATTTATTCACAAAAGCGACGTTTCATATACATTTTGAGACTTCTTAAGGCTTACTACAAACATAATATTACAATAAATTAAATATAAGTTCTATGTTACACTATTTTAAATTATACATAAAAATGGTCAAAAACTTACAAATTTAGCAACACATCCTGTTTACTCCGTGTCTCCATCAGCCGAAAAGAGTATTTATTTTACATGTGCATGGACCACCTCCAGCCCCTGGCCGAGATGATGTAGAGCTTTCGGCAGTTACATTTTAGAAATTGAGAATAATATTAAAGTGTTAAACTACTTCAACAAAAGAATATCCTAAATTTTGTTCAAATGAACAGGGTTGCACCTCATATACAACATTTCTATCAGAATTCTCGAGAAGTATCTATTTTCAGCGTCTGGAATTTGCACAATTTTCTAATTGAAATTGTGTGTTATTGGCCACACGATTCTGTTTACTTTTTAATGTCTATTATGATGTTGTTTTTATGTACTTTAATGCGGGTTTTTAAAGGTCTTTTTGTTTATTAGATATACAATGCGTTACAATTTAAACAACCAATTTAGTAGCTAACATTATGCCTTTCCAGAAAGTAAATTTTGGCTTTAATATTTTGAACGAAATTTAAATTATTTATTAAGTTAAAAATAACATCTACACCGTAATTAGGAAACAAGTCAACTAGTTTATATTGTATGTTAGATATATAAGGAATTAATTTTTCTGTCAATCTATTTAACAGATAAATTATTGTCGGAATACCTGATTTTTATTCAATCTAATTTTGACATGTTTGTTAATGAAATTGATTGCGTATGAATTTAGTAACAGAATATTGGTAACTCTATTTAGATGTGTCATCTGACAACTTGACAGCCTCATCTACCACATTATAAACCATGGCTATTTGAGCAACGGACGTTTAATTAAGAACTCTTCCTGAATATGTAGTATTTTGATACCAGTTGGTTATAATATTTTAATTTTGAACACTTATCAGAACATTAAAAAATTAATAAAGTTAATTTGTTCTATTTCATTAATAAATTTAAATTTTGGTGATAACTATTGAAAATCTCGATTAAATTACGAATGTAATGATGCAAGAAATGTCATCAACGTATCTGAAGCATGTTAGTGGTTTAAAATCTAATAATGAGACACATAAGTGATGTTTCTCATCACAACCTCTGCAAGAAAGGGGACAAAGGGTTTCCCATCGGAGGAGACAATTTTATACTAAATTAAATAAAGAGTTAAGAGAATTTCTTATTTTCAGAATTTAGATTTGAGGGAAAAAAAGACTATATTCTCCTCTATAAAATAAATATTTATTTTTAACTTCTCTTTCTGAAATATGTTGACGTAAATACGTATGAGCCGTAGTTTTCCGTGTAAACTCCAGCAAATATAATGTTAGCGGAATCGATTCCTTGTCCAGGAACGCGACGTCTCGAATCTGTGAAGCCAGCAACAGGTGGCGCGTCCTTCCCTGAATCAATACCTCAGTTCCAAGGGCGGGGGAAATTACTTTGTCCAGCACCACTTGATGTGTCAGGCTGCGACGCTGTAATCTTCATATATATACCATTAATTTAAAAAAAATTATATTTACTTATATAATTACAAGAAGAAAAGTGTGATGCTGCTCCCGGCGCAGGTTGGAACGTCAAATAGAATGCGAGTTAGGAGAAAATCAGTTTGCTATTAGGAAAAATGTAGGGACAAGAGAAACAATATCTAATTTTAGATGACAGGATAAGAAAAAACCGGCCTACGGTCATGGCATTTCTACATTTAGAAAAAGCGTTTATTAATGTGAAGAGGAACATTCTATTAAGAATTTTGAAAAGCACAAGAATAAAAGTGGCTTATACATAACCTCTACCGAAGACATGCGGTGGTAATTAGAATAGAAGATCTAGAAAAGAAAGCAGAAATAATGAACGTAGTTAGACTAGGAAGCAATCTGAAATATAAAATTTTGTTGTTCGGTAGGTTTATTCCGCTGCCAGCAGAAATATTTAAAAATCGAAATAGAATTCAGGATTTCACAAAGAATACATGAATTTAAAAAAACTTTGGAAGGGTTAGGAGAAGAAGCTAGGTTGTACTCTAGACTAGCATCAATTAGTGTGGTGAGTGAAAGAATAAGAGATTTATTCTTTAAAACGACAGCCTAGTTGAAAGACAAATACTTGAAGAGAATCAGACATAGAGACAAGGCTACACAGAACCTAAACTTATTTCACATAATTTTGACCTTTTATACTAGATTGTACCAATACGCTTCGCCTATTAAATTAGTTTATTATCCAGGCCTGGAAGGGAACGGGTCTAGGTTGTAAAGGTTTTAGGGCGGAGTTTAAGCTTAGGAGTGAAGGGAGAAGTTAATATTATTTATAATAAAGTCCTTAAATGGGGAGTGCAAAGTCAGGGATACGCAGGTCAACACGTGTACAAAGAACTGACTAAGACTTCCTCACTTGAATCTCACCACAACAACTATTTGTACACGCAATAAATTTTTTTATATTTTTATATTACGGAGGAAAGCGCGAGAATACACAAAATTTCCCGCCATCAGACACCAACTAATTTGACCTCCAACCCACGATAAAAAACCTTCACTGTACGTTCCTTATCATATAATTTTTTTGTGTTGTATCAGTGTTACCAGCTCATGAAATATAAGACGCGGTTTTAGAAATGAGACTATTCTAAAATTAGGGTGAGTATTGAGTGAAAATATTTAATTATAATGTTTATTGAAGCTTTCATTACGAAGTTTTTGCCATTCTCAAAATTTGTTTAAATAGTCAGAATTTTTTATGAAAGTCAAAACGTTAATATTCTCAAAACAACGAAGTAAATTAAAAGACCTTAAAAAGTAATAATCAATCAAAACTTCGCGTCGAAAGGGTTAAAATGAATTATATTTTGGTAATTTGAGTGTTAATATATAATTTTCGATCGAAATTTTTAAATACCGTATTTTATTGTGAATTAAAAAGATATTTCAATAATTTAGTTATACTTTGTTTCGGCCGAAGAATAAAAAAAATATTTTCTGAAGTTAGTACCTAGAAAAAGCAATTTTTATTCTTCTCCAACATTTTAGAATAGAAAATTTTATATTCTTAGCAGCGATGAAATTGCAGGATAAGTATTGAAATGAAGCCATGATAAGGTTATTCTAAATGTCAATTAACGATAATGAAGTCCCGGCTATATACAGAGCAGGTAACTAGTAACTACAGATGACTTGAGTGTTGCTAGCGGAATATCTACCTAGTGGTTACACAGTGGCCAGCACGGTTTTAGGCCACGATATTCTTGCGAGAGTCAAGTATGTCAAGATATAATATCTCAAGTGATTGGGGGAGAATTGATGCTGTTGTAATTGACTTTTGACCTTGTACCGCATCATATTCTTTTAGTGAAATTGGAAAAAAACGCGTTTTAAACTGGATTCGCGAGTTTCTGGATAACAGAAAGCTCAGTGTTGGGATAAATGGAGAAATATCTGAGCCAGTTGAAGTGACGTCATGGAAGCATAATTGGCCTAAATGATTAGGCGATAGGCATCGAGTCTCAGGTAAGATTATCTGCCGATGACTGTATTTACAGAAAAATTGGAAACGTCCAAGATGCAAATATTCTTCAATCTGATCTAAACAGAATTCATCGTTGGTCGGAAGAAAATGGGATGAAACTAAACGAGAAACGTTTTTCAAGTTGAATATAAATTATGGGATGAAAATATATTACAAATAGACACTTGTAAATATCTGGGCGTAACTTTGAGCAAAGACTTAAATTAGTGAGAATACATAAATTGAGTACGTGGGAAAGGGAAGGGACCAAAGACATGAGGCGGTGCGTTGGACAGGCTTCAAAAGCGGGCAGATAGAGCAAATATTTGTAGAGGCACGGGAAATGTGCACTGCATGGAGTCATATGAGAAATGATCATCCATTTAAAATTAATCAGAGAAGACAAGGGTGAATAGTCCTTAGTAAAAGACTTCCTAGTCTACTAGCGACCTTTACGAAGAGTGGAAAATTATTTAGGGAAATGGTTTAACTTAATTTATTGAGGCTTATAATTATAAGTATTTCTTGTAATATGAAATGTATGTTGCCACGACCATTGTAAATCTATCTATATTTATGTATTGATTTTGGAACCATGAACTGTAGCGTTGTTTTGACAGGGGCTCTGTACTTTGCGCCAGACACGTGCTGCGCGATATTAACAGCCATCAAAGGCCATCCTGTAATTAAGCTCACATGTGCGCCCGTTCAATTGCTTCTTGGAAAATCTCATATCACAACACAACAGGCGACTTCATTTAAAATAAAATAAACACGTCGGTCTTAACGTTCAAAGCTTTGTGACGCTCACGGAAAGTTTCATTATTTCCCTCCGTTACTATTAAATTTTCCGATCTACAGTGGAACGTGGATTATCCACACAGTTGCATTGTCACAGGAGGCGGGACATGAGGAACGCCGCCCCCGCACCTTCCCCACTCTTTCGATAACAATTTTATTTTTCACATAAATATTTATTTCGTGATACGCTTGATACATTAAAAAGAAACGTAACACTTTCTGCATAACTTATTCTCCTTCATTATGAGTCATAACGGAAAATTGAGGTGAGTATTTGAACCAACTTTTATATAGCGCATCGTTGAAGATACAGAAATTGATTAAACTGTGCTATGGCTGTCTCTTATGCAGTCAAAGAAGAATTGAAACTTTTATTTTCGGTTAGCAGGTGTTATATTCTTTATATTATACATGTTTAGTTTAAGACCGCGGGTACAGTATGCGATTGGTGACAGAAAGCGACGAATTTATATTTAAAATAATCGTTTAACTGTAATTGTATTCATAGTTAGTCTATAACTGCCCCGTGACTTAAAAATAAATACTCCCTATCTTAAAAAAGTCATAGTCCTTTAAAATTTCTATAGTCCTGAAAGAAACAAGAGAAACACTACGATAATTATATTATCTTAACACTTCACTTCACTTTGACTTTAACATTTAAATTCCAATTTGCAATTATATTATTCAAAATAACAACCACTTCACATTTTCCCCTTTTTTTGAGATTTGTCCTGGATTTATTTTCCTGAAGAGGATTTCCCTCCCATAAACACTTGTGCCACAGGTAAATTATTCGAGTCCTTGATGCTCCTGAGAATTTCCCAACATCTGTTTTTTGCTTTCTACATTTCACTTTGAATTGATGATATCACCTACTTATAAAACTGATGCTAATTCCAATCCATATTTTTTTCCTCGTATAAGCTTTGAATATCAAGTGCAGCCTTGCTTTCTCCCTCCTTTGTGACAAGACCTGCAGTGGCCCGGCCCTACTCGTACAAAATTAGCAACCATTTTCTCAACTTTCTTTAATGATTCGATTTGTTTCTTTCGCAACAAGCCACCTCCTCCCCCCCCTATTCCAAAATTGGTGTAACGAAAGTTAAATATGCCAGCTGCTTTGATTTTGAACCTTCCTCATTATGAAAAGTAAGGAATTGCACGCTGTTCCTCCCACCCAAGTCTGTCGTTGAAATATATCCGCATCTCGTTACCTTTGAACTTAGTTCCCCGCTCGCCTATTCTATATTGTATCTCATTTAACAAGATGCGTTTTGTAAACGAGATTAAATTGCTTTTCTTTCCATTAACTTTCAATTTATTTTCCTTAACCCAGCTATTGACTTTATCTAGATCTTCTTGTGATACTGTCGCGTCTTGCTCGTTCCTTCTCTTTCTGTAGATGTCACTGCAGTAGTTAAATAATTCGGTAAGCCATTAATAAATATTAAAAACAGTAATGGTCTGATTACAGATCCTTGAGGAACTCTCGACGTTACAATGCCTCAATCCGAAAATTATTCTCCGATTTTGACTTTTTGCGATATATCGCTTAAAATTTTTTCCAAAATGTCGAATAGGACATCATGAGGCACTGAATGAAGGCCTTTAGCGAAGTCTATGATAACACCATTATCTACTTCATCTGCAAACTCCTGAAATAGATTTATCATTTGGCTTTCGCACGAGAATTATTCCCTAAAACCATGCTGGCCATTAAACAACCCCCCTTTTCTATCAAGTTGAGATCTAACGTAAGCTGCTAATAATCTTAGACACTACTGAAGCAAGACTGATGGGTCTAGAGTATATTACGTCTGCTCTTTTACCAGATTTATAAATCGGTATAATAATAGCAGTTTTCCAATCCTCCGGAAGAGCCGAATTATTAATTGATACGTTGAAAAATCTTATTAAGTACGGAATTATTGCCTCCCCTCTAAGTTTTAATAATTCTGTGTATGTATCATCTGGACCCCGCGCCTTAATCTCAAAAAGTTCCGGACTGTATCTAACTGAAATTGGTTGGCACTGACGTTAAATACTGAAATGAGGTATGAATTTAGTAGATTTGCCATTGCCCTATCCCATGTTACTCCGAGTCATTGTTTTGTTTCCTCTTACGAACGAATTTGAAAAGTTTCCATAAAAATAATTGTAATTGTGAGGCGTCGGTTTTCTGATATTGCCAAATTTTTCGTATTTCCCTTGAGAATTTTATTTCTAAAAGTGTGGTTTTGTGATCACTCAACTTGACAATTAATAACAGGAATCATCCAGTATATTTTCGTTCCGGGTGTGATTAGTGACTACCCATTATCCCAAACTAAGCTATTCACAAGGTTTTAGCTATTGTAAGTTCCCTACTTGAACCTCCCAATTAATTTCGGTAAATTTAGATATCCGGCCGCAATGAGTTTCCCTGAAGATTCATCCTGCAGTTTTCTTAGAATTGTATAATTATCCCCAGGGAGTCTGTAGCACGCTATTAGCTCCATTATTTCTTTTCCTGATTCTATTTCTATGGACATTAACTCGTATTCTACATCTGACCAAAGTAGTAAACTAGTTAATTGTTATTTTGTTAATAAGGACATACTCCCTCCCCTTGACCCACAATCCCTCCTAAAAATTGTAAATTGATATCTACATATTTCGTTATCATTTATTTCTTTTTGCAACAACGACTCATTACCGATTACAACATCCGGACTATAAACTCCAGAATTCTTCTAGTTAATTTATTAGGCCGCGTGACTCTGCATCGCCGATCGACCGTCGTCAGTCGTGTTGTTTGCCTCTGGAAACACTCTCGAGAAAGGAGCACAGTTATTGTCTCTCAACCATACCCCAAAGGTCTGCATTTCTCCCGTTACGGAGTCCAGGTTTTTTGGCTTCGCATCATTAGTCCCCAGCTTCATCTTCTTTCAAACGTACAATTTCTCTTTGGAGTTTCTCTATTCTAATTCCTTGGAAGCATTTTACATCTACTTCTTCATTTTCCGATCCCACTTGCCTAATTATAGTCTCCAATAATGACGCATTTTTCCTTCGTTGCTTTCATTTCACGGTCGGTCTTTAGCTTTTTATTTTCTTCTTCCATCAGTTTCATTTTATCTTCCGTCAATTTACGTTTATCTGATTTAATACCTCATTTCGTAAGCTTAGAATAACGTCGTTTGCCATCGGTGCATCTCTTACAGCTCTAATCGTTTTCAACTTTCTTGACCCGTCAAACAGATCCTTCAAATAAATCCAGTCTTCAAATTGTTTCTGCAGCTGTATTGACTTCCACGCCTCCTATCGCGTTCATAGCTGCTGCTGTTGCCCGGTAATCTACAAGAAAAACACGTCTCACTAGTCATAAATCTACCTTATAAAGTCTCAAACGTGAGGAAAATAAAAATCAGTGTACCTGTGAATTTAATTTAATTCCTTGGACACTGAAACAGTGATATGTTATTTAAAATAGTGATTATATTCCAAGGCTTAAGAGTGTTAAATTTTTATGAAAGAGCGGCATTGTTGATGAACATTATTCTTTGAAAGATATGCCTCAAAGTTTTAATGATAAGCCAGTCGTAGTTTACTGTCAGTGTTTGCGGAGAGAAACGAGTTTCGCGCTGCGGGGAAGTTGAGGTAGAATAATAGAAGAGGGATCAATATGGACGACTTTGACAAAGAAAAGGAATAGGCCACGTTGTGAGATATGAGAGCGTTGTAAAGTGTACAGAAGAGGACGGCAAAGGATTGAGTGCGACAACCAGATTTATGCTGAAATGAAGCTATAGGTTAGCACGGAGGGTTGCGTCAGGCCAGTCTTAGGACTTTTTTTAACGAGGGAAATGGTGGGTCCTCACCACCCCTACTCACTAAACCACAAAACCCTTTCTCCTTGGCCTATGTTCACCGCAAAACCGCTTTCGCCATTTTGTAGCCTCTTCGGCATCTCTCTGTTCCATTTTGCTAGTGCTCTATTTCGTAGCCCAAACTTTTGTTCAACTATCCGATATTTTAACGGCCCGTTTCATATCTTGAAAGACTTCTTTATTGATTTCCATATTCCTTTACCGTATTTCCTAACAATTGTTGTATTTTCCATTTATTTACCATTCACTTTAATTAAATTACGTATATATATATATATATATATATATATGTACTTATATGTAATGCATATACAGTGCTATTCAACTTTCTCTGTCGCTGTCCAATATTTCAAAATCTCTCAGTTTCCTTATGAGGATACTTTTAGCCATTTTTTGACATTGCGGTCCAAGACTCATGTCGCCTTAATTGCGTCATCCGATCACACAGGAAGATGATACTCCGTCTACTTATCCAAGGATCCACGTCCCAAGGTGTGCCTCGGTCTTGCCTGTCTACAGCGACTCCGGCAATAGCGAGTAATCCTCCTGAAGGCTCCCGATACATCTTCTTGTTGAGATCCGTAGTCATCTTCGCTGCTCTGCTGTGCACTATAATTCCCTAGAGCTTGGTGTAAGGCACGGTTGTGACATCATACGTATCTCTTTGATGTCATGATGTGCCTCATAGCTTGGTTGAGTTTCGGATTCTCTGGCAATGATTACAAGTGCCACGTCATCCGCGTGTTGGAACAGTGGGGCTTTTACAGTTCGAGGAGGTCTACAGTTCCTGTTCAAGTACTGATCCCTACCGTTCTGCGGGATTCTAATCTTTTCTCGGAGAGCACTAATTAGTGAGTTCCCACTTTCCTGTCTCGACAAGAAAAAAGTTTAATATGTATGTTGCAGGCTACATGGTGCTCATGCAATCAATTATTATTATTATTATTATTCAGTCCATTAGTCCTTGGTTGAGGAAATAGGATACGTCAAATATAATATTACAGCATTTTACAAGTAAGAATTGAAGGACAAAAAGAGGAAAGATAAAATACAATCTTCCATTTTCAGTGGACGGAGAAGGCAGCAGAAGGTCGTGCCTAGGAGGTTCCCGTCCAACATGAAAGAGAAAATAAGTCAGCAGTTAAATTCTAGTAGAGTATATAATAGGAAAATTTGATAGGACAGCAGCAAACTGTTTTAGTCCTTCCTATCTACCAACTCTTTAATACGCTCCATTCATTAACAGAGATTTACAACTCTTTATAATATAATTTTTGAACCTTTAAAGCTTTTATTTCTTCCGGGAGACTATTGTATGCATTTATACCGCAATAGTGAATGGAGGCTTGTTTGAAAAAGGCTTAGAGAGAGATTTCTAGTGACTTGAACAGTTTACAGCATATAGATTGATGTTGCTCCATACTAATACTAGAGTATAAGTACAAGGCAAGGTTAGAATTCCAAAGGCTTGCAAGTGGCACTATATACTAGATACTTACTATTCCTACGGCCCGCTTTTGTAGTTTAAAGATGTGAAGCTAATGACCGCAGTTTGCAACACCTTAAGACATGACACAATGAAAATATGCATGGTACATCATGTCTGCTTCCCGAGCTGACACTCGTCATGTAAAGAAAATTTTACAGCGTCGATGACCCTTCTAATAGAATAGAAAGGGAGGTTGCGGATGGGATTGACTAGGGCCATCGGGCAATATTTCAAAGATGGCTGGGTTCAAGAATGAAAGAAATGTAGGGCAGAAAACCTGCATCAGGATGCATTTGCCCAAGGACTGTCACCCCTATCGAAATAGAAAGAGGTGCGTCGGTATATTAGAGGTTTCCCTTAATTCTCGCAGGCCTCAAAAAGTTTATTGGATATTGGAAAACTTTTCTTCATTCAGTTTTAGACAATGACGAGCGTCTTAGAAGTAATTATGAATATTTTAATGTATTTTCTCGTAATGAGGCTCCGGATCTGTCACGATCACTCGCGTTATAGTCATAACTTTATTAATGTCCTCCTTTTTAATTTTGTAGTGGATGTTGTGATTATAATTAGAATAATGCTGAAATGAATAAATTTGTATTTACTGAAGACATAGTATGTATTCAACGCGGGAGTAATTTCTATGTCGATCTGTGGAAGTATAAATATAACTAACTATCTGAGACATGATTAGTTTTAAAGTAAAGACTAGGATTAAGCTGCAAAAAAAGAGTTTGAAGACGGGGATGTGAACTAAGGGAGAACAGCGAGAACAGTTTATATACAGTGTCCAGAGGCGAGAGACATCAAGTGGAGACGAGGGGCTGTTGGTCAACTCTTACCATAGCTGCCAGCCGTGAAAAGGTTTTAAAGATTTGTAATGTACGCAGGGTCTATTCTCTAACAACTGCCGCAATATTGAAGCTCAAAAGTGGAACTTTTGAAACGACGTCGTCTCCGACGAAAAAGCATTGGTCCATGTAAGTCTTCACAGTACAAACTGTCTAAATTTTATCAAAATCGTTCCTCAAATTCAGGTCACTTGACCCTTCTATCGTAGTATCGAAAGGCAATGTTTAGGGCAACTCACCTGTGCGAGTCTGCATTTTCTGAAATGAAGATAATTAAGTCAAAATATCGCAATCGACTAACTGACTGAAATATGTCGCAGTGCTTGAGATTATCACTCGGTAACTACGTACTATATATACTATGCAGCGCCACGCTTCATCAGCAAAACTCATTCTTTAGTTAAGTTTAGAAATTACTACTCGTTTGTTTTGTAAGAACCAATAAACTCGCAATTTTGAATAAGTACGAGTTTTTTTCATTAAATGTTTAGTTAGATCCTACCTTAACGAAAAAAATGCATATTCCGGAAAACTAATTTCTGTCGTTCCTACTAATTCATGGCCATGAAATTCTGCATCGCCCCTATATATAATATACCTAGACGACAATCCTGCATCACATGCACTTGCAGACTTTTTACAGTCGATCGATCGGAGTCTAACAATATTGAGGTAAATCTCGAGCAGTTCAAGTTTGAACGCCCCTGATGCACACAAACCGCTTGACGAAGCAGCAATGGTGGCAGAGGACATTGAAGTGTATTTATCTCATCTCATAATTTAGACCAAGAATAGAAGGAAAATTAAAGATGAGGAATTCCTCTGACAGTAAATATTTATGTGGGTTATGGTGAACATTGAGGACATTAACCTAGTCTGCGTCTGTTTCCCTGGAATGCGTAAGGGAGGTGAATGACCTCATGGCTTGTCACATCAGCAACCAAATTAGTTGTTAACTGCATTCATTATCATAAGAGTGAAATGGTGGATGAATAAGAGTAGTAAGTCGTACTGCGTGCGTCCCGGGTTCGATTCCTGGCAAGGGCTTGGATGTTTGAGTTACCAATACTACAAGGCAGATAAGATACTTGAGATGGCAAAAGCTGTCGCCTTAGTTGGAAAGAGCAGTAAGGCTGGTCTACTTGCCCAAGCCAGCAACAGGTTTCCTAAATCAATACCTCTGTACCAAGGGCGGGGAAATTACTTTGTCAAGCACCACTTGATGCGACTCCAAAGTTAACGCTGTAATCTACCATTAATTTAAAACAAATTACATTTCATTATATATAATTACAAGAAGAAAAGTGTGATGCTGCTCCCGGCGCAGGTTGGAACGTCAAATAGAATGCGAGTTAGGAGAAAATCAGTTTGGTATTAGGAAGAATGTAGGGAGAAGAGAAACAACATCTAATTTTAGAAGACAGGATAAGAGGAAACCGGCCTACGGTCATGGCATTTCTACATTTAGAAAAAGCGTTTATTAATGTGAAGAGGAACATTCTATTAAGAATTTTGAAAAGCACAAGAATAAAAGTGGCTTATACATAACCTCTACCGAAGACGGGCGGCGGTAATTAGAATAGAAGATCTAGAAAAGAAAGCAGAAATAATGAACGTAGTTAGACTAGGAAGCAATCTGAAATATAAAATTTTGTTGCTCGGTAGGTTTATTCCGCTGCCAGCAGAAATATTTAAAAATCGAAATAGAATTCAGGATTTCACAAAGAATACATGAATTTTAAAAAAAACTTTGGAATGGTTAGGAGAAGAAGCTAGGTTGTACTCTACAATAGCATCAATTAGTGTGGTGAGTGAAAGAATAAGAGATTTATTCTTTAAAACGACAGCCTAGTTGAAAGACAAATACTTGAAGAGAATCAGACATAGAGACAAGGTTACACACAACTTAAACTTATTTCACATAATTTTGACCTTTTATACTAGATTGTACCAATACGCTTCGCCTATTAAATTAGTTTATTATCCAGGCCTGGAAGGGAACGGGTCTAGGTTGTAAAGGTTTTAGGGCGGAGTTTAAGCTTAGGAGTGAAGGGAGAAGTTAATATTATTTATAATAAACTCCTTAAATGGGGAGTGCAAAGTCAGGGATACGCAGGTCAACACGTGTACAAAGAACTGACTAAGACTTCCTCACTTGAATCTCACCACAACAACTATTTGTACACGCAAGAGAATATTTTTAAAAGATTATATTTCAAATCTGTCATCCATGCTATATATTTTATATACAGAACAGGCGTTCAAGAAAGTTAGAACGGAATAACTGCAAGGAGATGAAATAAAAACCCTTAAGTTTGCTGAAGATATTAGGGAAATCAGAAGAAGACTTGGAAACCATAATAAACGATATGAACGTGGATCTGAAGAAAGCGTTCAATATGAGGATTTATAGAGGGAAAACCAAGGTAATAGAGTGTATTATGGGAAACAGTGGAATAGCAAAGGCTGTTGGATTCGAAAGGTATTTTTTGGCGGAAGTTTAGTAATTGTGCCACTTGGGCAGCAGCATAGCACAGGCAAGGAAGGCATTCGCAAAGAAAGAGGAATTTACTTGGGAGTAATATAGTTGTGAAGATTAGTAAATAGTTCTAAAAATGTTTGTATGGAATGTGGCGTTATATGGGTGCGAAACGTGGACGGTAGTAGTTGGGGAAAGGAAAAGTATAGAAGCCTTTGAAATGTGGTGCTACAGGAGAATGAGATGGATAGTGGATAGAATCACTAACGAGGCAAAAGCAGAATTAGGGGAAGAGCGAACAATATGAAGAACGTTTACTAAAGCTATGGTTTCCAAGGTATAAAGCGTTGTCCGTCAGTAGCGCTTGACGTAATGCAACGGATGATGACGTCACAGAAACGTAGATGGGGATGGAAGGTTGTCCCTAAAACTACCTGCGTCACCAGTTGTTGGATGGCGTTCACTAACAATTCTCCAACGTTTCCCTCCAGGGTACGGACGTCATTTCAAAGTATAAAATAGGGACTTGAAGTAAAATCACTAACCACAGTGATTTAATGCCCTGGTCCGTTGAAGTAATTGTTAAACATTTCTCAAAGTTGAGTGGAGAGTGCAAGGGACAAAAGCTTGTCTCCAACGATCACATATGGAACAACAATATTTATTAAGGCAGTGATTTTGTGTCTGGTAACTTCTAGGAAAAGAAATTCTGAAATACGAAGTATTTATTCCGTCTGCGAACTTCCTGTTAATCTTGTGGTGTAAGGCGGTATTTCTGATATGTTTCATGTGCTTCTTGTTCTAAAAATTATTAATAATTAAATTACTGGAACAAAACACCTCATATTATGCAACATCTATTTATCAGTCAGATTCTCATGAATAAAACACAAAGAATGGTCAAAACTCAGAAATGGAATAATTTAATTAGAATACGATTCATCCCCCAACTTTAGGAAACTACTCAGTTCTTAGTTAAATTTTTTAAAATTTCCTGTTGTTCCTGTAAAATACAGGGCCGAAATAAAAAATTGGGAAACGAAACGTAGCCTAATTAATTATACCATTTCTGACTTTTGACCATTCTTTGTGTTTTATTGAGTCGGATAAAATTACTTTACTTAAGACTGTGATAAAGTTCAATAATTTATTTATGTTGGGCTTAAATTCATTAAAGTATATACTGTTTGGTATCATTTTTCTTGTAATGGTGCGTAGAATTGATATATAAAAATATTTTAAAGTAAAATTTCATATAAAATATCTCTAAGTATGATGGATACAAGTGCAGTATGTAATTAATCCTCTTACTAGCTGCTCAGCTGCTTGACCGTCAGCGTTGACGTCGTCCGTATCCGTCAAGAGTGCAGCATTACTGACGGAAAACGCTTTCCTAGGAAGGAATACACTAAGTAGATTAGGGACGATGTGGGATGTGCCAGTTATGCGGAAATGAAAAGGCTTGCGGCCCTTCTTTGCACCCTTTCTAAGGATTCTATTTGCCCTATCCTGGGGCATGCTGCACCATAAGTGGGCAAGTGTACTAATGACTAATATGCCAACTCTTTAGATTTCGCATTCCCCCTTGTCGAGTGTTCTCATGGCAAAGTGTAGCATAGTTCACCTGCCTCCAGATTACTCTTAAAATAAACGCATGCCTAGGTATTTACAGTTTGTCTCCTGGATCACTGTTTCCCCATCTATTTTATATATCAAGGCATATTGAAGGCGCATTTTAGTAAAACTAATCGCCTTACTTTTACTATTGTTGATTTTGATTTTATTTCGCTTAGCCCATGTCCTTAGAGTATCTAAGTCAGCTGCGGAGTCTTGTTCCCCAGTTATTTCCCTGTAAATTACAGTCATCTGCAAACTGTCGGACCTTAGAGTTTATATTATTAGGCAAATCATTAATAAAAATGAGAAACAATAATGGGGCAATAACTGATCCCTGGATGTTGCAGATCCGAGTTCTCAAGTTTCTTTCCCAACTTTGACTTTTTGTAGCCTATTTTTTAAGAATTCTTGCACATAATGAACTACTCTTGTGTCCCATCTAACTTCTGGATCATGAAGATGTCGTGAGGAACTACATGGAAAGCCTTTGCAAAATCAATAACAATGGCACAGCAGGATCTGCTAGACCTTGAAACAAATTGATTATCAGACTTTCACACGGAAAAGCCGATCGAAAACCATGTTGGTTTTCAAAGAACCACCCTTTAGATTCAAGAGCATTTAAGTGCTCCATACTACTGAGGTTAGACTAATAACTCTTTAATTTCGTATGTCCGTTTTATTTCCAGGTACAATTATTCCCGTTTTCCAGTGTGTTGGCAGAATTGAGTTGTTTATGGATATATTACATAGCCTTATTAAATACGGAATAATCGCCTCCGCACCCTAAGAAGACTATAGAAATTATTTCTCAAGGGGCAGATTTTCAAGAAATTTCTGAAAGCAATTGAACTGCATCTGTGCAGAAAAAATAATAGTTAGGTCCATATTGAAAAGAGCCAAGTTAGTGTAAAGTGATACTGCTTTTATTGGCAGAAATCCCTTAATTGGGTGAAAGTTGATTGGTGCAATAAATGGATTCAATGTTGATACGTCATAGACGTTTTTATTTGTTACATCGCCTATTGCATATCTTAATATTTAATCATAAGGGCAGGAATAAGTAGGCAATTATTAATACGTATGAGTATTTTTTCTATTGAATCTGAGATTTGCAATAGTTCCTCCTCCTTGTACATAAATTTTCTAGCGGATAATATTTTTAATAAAAAGCTATTTCATAAATACTCCGGTCATTTGAGTTGTGGCCCTCTTTAATCATGTTTTACCGTAACAATTTTTCGTTTTACCTTAGGATTTTTCCTAATAGCAGATTGTTTCCTTTATGTCTGCATTTCTTTCAGACTCAAAGCGCTGCAGCAATATTAATTACGGCTCAACCACTGAGAATAAATCGTAGCATGTGTCGGATATTGTCCACCTATTGAACAATTCGTCTGAATCGGATCCATTTTGCGAGGAAAACTTATATATTAATTAATATAATTACGCCCTCAGCAACGGCAAACTGTAAAGTAGGTGGAAGTTCTTTGCTGCCACCCCTTAAGACATCAAAATATCTACATATCCGTCATTCACACTCAGTAATACTGGCAGTATGAATGATTGTGTTGAACTCGCAGGCAGTAATCACGTTTATGTAACAACCATAAAATATTAATTTTCAGTTAATATTTTGCGAAAAGGCCGAATAAACGGTAGGACAAGAGGGTAAAATTCAGATAAAGCAAACTTGTCATTACTGATCCTGAAACTTGAGGATGACAATTGAGCTTCAATCAATAAACAGGACTTTTCAGTAAGCGAAGTGAACTTATATAATTTCAAAGTGAGATTTTTGCCAGTGTTTAATCATGAGACGCTAAGGCAGACCATGTGACACGCAAGATGATGATTAATTGCCATAATAGCTGTGACTGACCCAAAAACGTTTAAGAGGGCAAGAAAGGAACACCAATCGTCTGTCGATAACCCTGACTTCCTGAGGACCTGCAGATAAGCAATATGGCTGACAGTCCTGGCCTGTCTGTCGCCCTAGCCACTGCTGCGCTCAAAGAAAAGATTTTTCTACGTTTATGGGCAAAAATAAATAATCATCCCTTGGTTTTTGTAATAATTATTATGTTTACATTATGTGGATAATACGAATTACGAAACAATTCCGTACCAGAATAAAATTATTGTCCGTTGAATATAACGAATTTATTATTTCTTCCCCTGATTCGTTCTCAGTGCAAGAGTTCTAACATGATTGTGCATTATAATTTTAAATTACAGCTGTCCAATTTCCTTGATAAGTGACGTATAATGAGTTTATTATTCTGAAAAGTGATTAATGATTAGGATCATATAAACAACAGAGTCTGCTGTGAGTAAATACTTTTTCAGCAGCTGTGGTGTGACAAGAACAGAAAGGATATATTCAGGAAGTAAGGTAGGAGGTTGAATTGGTATGCCAGAGGAACGGCGGCCATTAAGGGCAGACCTAAACTTACATGGAAATAAGGAATGATGCAAGCAATGGAGGACAGGAGATGGAAGGTTGGATGCCGTATGGTGTACTTACCACTCTTCCTCTTCGCTAGAGGGAAGATACTCGGTTCGTTTTGGACCCGAGCATCGGACATAGACAAAACAAAAATGGAATTTATTCAGAGCAACATTATGGTTCGTAGACATATGGCAGCAGTTGTCCGCTGATCCCATTGGAAACTGGAGACATGGAGAAGGGAATGCTGCGACCCCACAGCAAACTCGTCTCCCGTCATTCGGAGGGAAGGGTGTGAGAATAGTGACCAATGCCCGACCTACCTGATGAAGATTATCCAGGTTTTTCCCTTCATCTATTTATGTGAAATACCGGGTAGGATCCTTAAGCCATAACCCGAGGGCCCTACCTTGCTCTGTAATTCAAGAAAATACATCACCTTAAAACTTAAATTGTTTTTAGCAAGATGGCCTGTGAGAGTTTCTCTTGGTGACATTTCCCCCCATGGTGACTGCGGGGCTCACCTCATTATGTCGGGAATGCCTCGCACTCTCTCTGCGTTTCTTACAATGTTCACACTAAAATCCCTAATGTTTGAAGATGATACTGTAGTATTAGGGGAGTCAGAAGAAGACTTGGAAACCATAATAAATGGCACGAACGTGATCCTAGAGGTTGAGTTCAGCACGAGGATTAATAGAGGGAAAATCAAAGTGTTGGAGTGTAATAAACAAAGCGAAACAATAAGGAAGAACGTGAATTGGAAACATATACGTTTTTCTAAATAAAAACCTAGCTATTTCCAGCAATGGCGAAGTGTTGACCTGCGTTGTGAGACCTTTATGGGGAGAATTCCCCCTTGCCTGCCGCTTCTACTCTATTCTATGTTCTGTGGTCGCCCAAAGGCCAAGTCACACCAAACCTTTGTGCCACATACGTCAAGGATCCTTCATCCGAGGGAGAGATGAACAGGATGTCTGTGCTGAATGTTCCTTATTAGTACAGGACTCCTGTTTATTTAATTCCCGGAGAAATTTCTTCACGTTTCCTCGAGGCAGGACATGAGCACGGGCCACGGTTTATCAGTGCTTCTTCACTTAAGTCAAGGTTAATATTGATTCATAAATTTAATATCAGTATATTATAAAAATAGTTTTGAGTGTATTTTCAATGTACACATTTAACATGTATGGAAGTGACGAGAAGGAAGGAGATGGTGGACTACTAGTGCGTTTATATTAGCGGAAAGATAATGTGAACAAATTGAGAGAAATATAGAATTTCTAAGTATGACTTTACGTAGGGATGCGAGAGAAAACAGTGTTCCGAAATCTTCCAAAGTAGAAATGGTGAGGGGGCGACCCTGGTCCTTAGTAAAATATAGCGAATTGAAGTACTTGGAAAATGTGATATTGTAATAGTAAGTAAAACCTGCAGGTGAGTCTTTCACTTCCCTGGTCAGCGCGTCTATGGGAAACAGTAATATGAATTGTGGTCGCTCGTAAAATATGTTGGTCGTCCATACTCACGTGTATCCTGATATTAAGTATTTTCCTACATGGTTGTCACTAAAAAGCAACCGTAAACTCTCACTCAGCATAATGAAGACCATAACGAAATGCGATTGACTTATTCACAATCACTATTTTTCCTGATCTCAACGTCATGCATCGTTGTTAATTTTAAAAGAGAAGCTCATTTGTACCAACGGTGATGTATTTATTAAGAAGATGATTGGAAACACAACGTCTGTTGATTTAACAGGCTTCACCAGTCATTTATTTCTCGGAAGAAATATCTTGAGGTTCCCCGTGGATCAAGTCTGACATGGCACACTCTTCCCTGTTCCTGCTGCTGTTACGGGCTTTGTTTGCACTGAGAATCGACTGGAACGTTGCAGGATGCGGATCAGTTATTAACTCCAGAATTCCAGTTTGAGGAATCCTTGAGCGGGTTGCGGGTGTGGGTCACACAGCACACGTGATCTGCCACACTTGGACGGTTCCGTTTTCCCTTCCCTCAGGATCCGCACCATGCTTCACGTTCAGCGATAATTCGATGGAGGAATGACTTACTATTGGAACATTACCCATTTTATAATCTTAATCAATCATTGCTACCCCAGACATGTTGGTTTTAAAATTACAATTTGATAATGCTGATTTTTTAATTTCAGCATGGGTTATTTCAAATTTTTTTAGTATTCATTAAATATTATGTAAATTCTTTCAACACTTACGACCTGATTAAGACAAAAAAAATACCAAAAAATATCATTTTTCAATAAAAATTAGAAAACTATTTGAAAGTCGCTTTCGAGTCTCTGTGAATCCAAGCCAAGTGGTCCAGAAAAACGAACATTGATCGTTCATCTTTCAGAAAAAAATAATATTTTGTTGGTGCATTACCTCAAGTTTTTGTAGTTTAAAACTAATTTTGTTTCAGTTACATTGTGTCTGGTTCAAAAGCCTTCCTTTCCTGTGATATCCTACTCTAGTTATTACGCTTTCCAAGTAGCAGAATTCCTCTGTTTCCCATAATACACTCCATTACCTTGGTTTTCCCTCTATTAATCCTCATATATCTCTAGGATTCCGTTCATGCCATTATTATGGATTCCAAGTCTTCTTCTGATTCCCCCAATACTAGAATATCATCAGCAGAGCGTAGGTTTTTTTTATTTCTTGTCTTTGCAATATGATTCCTTTTCCATATTCAGTTTAAGATTCTTCATCGCCTGTTATATGTATAAGTTAAACAACAAGGGAGACAAATTGCATTCTTGTTTTACTCCTTTCTTGATTACTTTTTTTTCTTGTTCTTCTATTCTAATTACTGCTGCCTGTTATCTGTAGAGGTTACGTATAATCTTCCTTTCTCGTCATTTTATTCCTGTGCTCTTAAAAATCCTTAATAGAGTGTTCCAGTAAACATTATCAAAGGCTATTTTCTACAAATGCCATGCACTTTGGCCGGTTTTTTTATCCTGTCTTGTAAAATTAGCCGCAAAATTGCTTCTCTTCTCCCTACATTCCTCGTAAAACCAAACTGATCTTCTGCTAACTCGCATTCTATTAGACGTTCCATTCTCCCATATACCATTTTACTTAATATTTTGCATGCATGAGATACTAAACTAGTTGTCCTGCATCTGTGATGCCCAGTTTTCTTCCTGTTTGGTAGATTTTGCAAGCTATCCTGAACAGCTATGATATTTCTTCTTCACCCGATGGTCTTATCAATTCCGCTGGAATGTTATTAATTCCTGGCGCTTTACAACTGCTGAGGTCTGTCAGAGCCCTTTCCATCTATGACCTTAAATTTTGTCCCCCAATTCTTCATCATCCACTTCCTCTTATTCAGATTGATCTAGATTTCCACCATGATCCAGCATTCTTAGATATTCATTCCATTTTTATGATTTTTTTCTTTATCCATCAATGGCTTTACATCCTACCTCTTGATACTTGATGTTCTTGCTGTTAGTTTTCATCTTTCTGAAGGTGTATTTCATTTTCCTTAAAGTTGCGTTTATTTTCCCTACCAACATTAAATCTTTAACCACTTTGCATTTCTCTTGTAGCCAAGTCTCTTTGGCTGATTTGCACTTCCTGTCCATCTCATTCTTCAAGCGTCTGTACTGCTCTTTACCATTTGCATCTCTCGCGTTTTTATATTTACGACTTTCATCGATCTTTTTTATTATTTCTTGTGTTATTCATGCTTTCCTATTGGTTTGAGCTATTCTTCATATTTATTCTTTCGCTGCTTTACTCATTTCTTTTCTATATTGTTTCTATCTCCTTTCTCTATGAATCTACTCTTGATATGTTCTTTGAAGCTCTGAAGCTCCCCTGTTGTTTCAGTTTTCCTATTTTCCATCTTTTTGTTCTAATTCCTTGCTTGGGTTTCTTCATTTTTGCCTGCGTTTTCATAACCAGCAGATTATGGTCAGAGATTATATCTGATCCTGGGTACGTCTTGCAGTTTAGTACACATTTTGTATTCTCTTTTGTTCTAGTGTCAAAATTCGCTGTTAGTATCCTCATAAGGAAAGCGAACGATTTTAAACTTTTGGACAGCGATAGAGAAAGCTGAATAGATTGTATATACATGACATATAAACAGGATAATTCATATATATAGCGATAAAATAAGATGGGGTACTATATTTTATAGCTTTTGTTTAAATGTGTAGATATATTTATTGAAATAGTATAGGATAAATGAACAAAAGTTAGGGCTACGAAATAAAGCAAGATGGAACAGAGAGGTGGTATAAAACAACCCCACCGCGAAGTAATGCGAAAGCGGTTCCAAGGAGAAAGGGTTTTGTGGTTTAGTGAGTAGGAGGGGTGCGGACCTGCCTCGGGTGTCCATGATGGATTCCACAATTTCCCTCCTTAAAAAAGAATCACTCTATATTAATCCGACTAAAAATGTTGCTCTTCTTTCCATCTAACGTTACTTAATAGGTTTTATAACTCGCAGTTGGTTTTCACGACGTCTTTCACGTAGCAATTCAATGGATTTAAAAATAATTTGTTATTATATTAATGTCCTTTGCTAATATTTGCTCATTTTAATACACGCTGTTCATAGTTACATTTACAGAATGGATAGTACTGTTAGTTACAGTCAACTGATCAGAAGATATATGTAAAAATTCTTGTTGTTTATGTTCTAATTGAGATATATGTTCGTTATACTTTTTGCTAAGTCCCCAACAACGTTTAACACGCATCTCTTCATTCGATTTTCTCCCTTTTGCGTTCCTCCCCATTTATCATAAATGTATTCACTAGTCAATTCCCTTAAATGGTTAAGATATTGAACTTTAGATAGAAATATTTCTCAAAATAATCACACTGTGTTACATTGTACACGTCTTCACTTCTCAATTTTTGACAAGTTTCTATGATTAAATCCTTTTGCATTAAAGATTGTTCCCATAAAGTTAATGTAGGCTTTAAGTTTATGTATTTCACTATTTTCCACTTTAAAGGATAAAACGAAACACTCCCTGCCTCGTCAAAATACAATCCTGTTCCTGAACTAATTTCTTCTAATTCCTGTGCGCAGGATGTATTCCTGACCATCAGTGTTATCCTTGCACTAATCCTGACATCTTGTACCTGTAATAAGTTGTATTTCTTTAATCGGTTACTGATTTAAGTTTAAACTATTTTTTTGCATAATGGCTTTTACTCCATTCATTTCTATAACTTAGTAAGGATCTTCCCAAAGTGGATCTAATGAGTGAGTGAATAAACGTTAATGAATTGTGTATTGAGCTGCTGTTGGTACTCTGGGAGGGATGAAAGCTTCCACTCTGTACAACCTCAGAAACAAAGTCCTTAAAATACAAGAATTTCATATGAAGAATGAAAAATGAATTCACCTAATTGTTTACTACACTACACTTTTATAATAGTGCTTACGATATATTACAATAATTTAGGATCTATAACTAACGACAGTTCTTTCAAACAGATTTGAATATTACTATAACATAACCCATTTTCCATTTCAACGGAAAACATACCTTCTTACAATGAGTTATTGAAAATTTTATATTTATATTCCTCTATCAAGCCATCTGGTTCAGATCTTTTACTTTTATCTAAGTTGCAGATACTAATGAATTAATATTATAAGCCGGGTATTCACCCAGAAATAAGTCCAGAACGTATGGATATTTTTATTTTTAAGGTTTTATGGGTATAAAATTAGTCATTTTATTTTAATAATAAAGGCTTACCTTTATACCTATTAATTTCTCTCAGCTTTCTGTTTTAAAATATGTATTCTTTCCACTCTTAAGCAATATTAGCACTAATTAATTACATCCAGAATAATGAAATAAGTAAGGTAGTTGTGTGAAGGAAGTGAGGGGAAAATCCTAGAGGAGAGACAGTCAAGGTCTCTATGGTTGCCTGCCATATTATTACTATACGCAATAAGATAAACTAATATTAATAACCGCAATAACAAATTTATATTCACAGCTCAGTCTTTTCTATCGCAATAAAAAGTTTGTCACTGGACATTCAATTACATCATGTTAATTATTTATTCGACGAATAAATACTATATACCATGTAGAAACAGCTGTAATATAGAAGTTGTCGTGATAAAAGGACCTGAACCCTGGAGTCAAGGATTGCTCCATCAGGATCCTTCTTCCGAGGGAGAGATGAACAGGATGTCTGTGCTGAATGTTGATTATTAGTTCTGGCTTCCTGTTTGTTTAATTCTCGGAAGAAATTTCTTCACTTACCCGTCAGGCAGGACATGAGCACGGGCCACGGTTTTCACTTTTGTCTTCACTTATGCTGCTCAAGTCAAGGTTAATATTGATTCATAAATTTAATTTCAGTATATTATAAAAATAGTTTTGAGTGTATTTTCAATGTACACATTTAACATGTATGGAAGTGACGAGAAGGAAGGAGATGGTGGACTACTAGTGCGTTTATATTAGCGGAAAGATAATGTGAAAAAATTGGGAGAAATATAGAATTTATAAATATGAGACTTTATGTAAGGATCTGAGAGAAAACAGTGTCCCGTAATCTTCCACAGTAGAAATGGTGAGGAGGCGACCCTGGTCCTTAGTAAAATATAGCGAATTGCAGTACTTGGAAAATGTGATATTATCATTATTACTTATCTGCTATTGGTCACAAATTAAATTACAAAAATAAAATAGAATTCCCACTAAGGAACAATTTAGAATTATAGGTTTTGACCTGAAAAAGGAAAGACAAGTCAGGAGTCACACAGAAATCACTTCACTGCACTTCACTTATCCTAAAAAACTGCTCACTTTAGTTTCCTGAACTGATTGAAGTCGTGAGTATTTCTGCAGGAGGCGAGGAAGGAATTACAATCGCGTATACATCTATTAACAAATGAAAATTTTCCTACGTCTGAGCGTTGTCCTTTTTATTTAATTTTCAACGTGTGATCATTTATACAGATGTAATTCGATGCCGTAAGATGTTTTTTTATTTCCAGGCCCTGTGTGGTTCTCCCTTATAAGCTTTATATATTGCCTCGCATGTTTCCCTCTATTACTGACAGATTCTAAATTCTCGTGAGGATTGTTCGCGAATCACCTGACCCCTAAACATCTTTTTAGCCCGTTTTTGTATTTTTTTCAACGCTAGAGTAGTGTGTGTTCATTTCTATATGGCATCCTCGCACGTTACTCCATATTCTAAAATTGGCCCTGACCAGCCTCTGTTGTGTAAGCAGAAATCTTGGTTTTTCTCTTGCTTTCCCTCAAGACCCTGTGAAGCAGCAGCAGCGCCTTTACCTCGCTGGCTCACCTCATTACCCCAATTTAAATCTTTACTAATCGTGATCTCAAGATATTTACAGTTATTTGACTCCGTTACAACTTCGTTCTCCATTTTATATCGAGTGCGAGGGACATTTTTCTTTCTTTTTTAGTTGTTGTAAAATATTTCTAACTGATCATTGGTAAATGTTTTCAGTCTGTAGAATTTTTGCATCCTTGCGTTTACGATTTCCATATAAACCATACAATCAGCGGCAGAAGAGTTTGATCTGTGATTTTATACCGATTGTTAAAAGTCTCATAAGTGGGCCGATCACACTTCCCTCACGTGATTATCACAGAGTCGGACCAGTATGTTTTAACTTACTTAATAATAGATCGTGAGACATGACGTCGAAAGCTTTAGAGAAATCAATGTTTATAGCCTCGTCTATTCTCTCTCCAGGCTCCCTGATGAGATCTTGCCACTTGCCTGAAGCCATCTTGTAAATCCACTTAATGCTTACGCAAATATTCAGCTATGAAGCGTTCCTATCACATGACACACGTGAGGCTAACCTCTAATTACTCGTTTCCTATCGCGCACCTGATTTAAATATGGGAACTACAGTCGCCTTTCTCCAGTCGTCTGGAACATCACAATTGTTAATAGATATTAGAAATAGCCGCATGAGGTACGTAATCATGGCTTCCCTCCTAATTGTAGCACTTCTCCCGAAATCACATCCGGGCCAGATCACTTAGGAGACTTATGCTGTCTAATATTCTTTGTTAAGTTGCTAGCATTGATTTTGAAGACACATGTAGATCGGCAGTTTTCCCAAGTGCATAAATCCATCTTTCCCCCCAACACCGTGGCAAAGTAGTTAGCAAACCTGTTGGCTGTAATTGCTTCGTCTAGATCTTTTAGTGGTTGATCAACGCTCTTATTACTCTTGCGCCTTCGAATATACTTATAGAATTTTCCCCATACATTACCTCGCCCCTCAAATAGGTTTATTAAATAAAATTCTTGGGCTGTTTCCTTGGCTTCGACTAACTTTTTGTTAAGAAGAAGTAATCTGTTCCTGTGATAGATATTTACTTTCCTTTTATTGTACGCTTTTCTCATTTTTACTTTGAGTTTCCTATCTTTAGGATTGTAGTACTCCAGGTCAGGGTTTTCCCTTTCATAATGATTATAATAGTATATAAGAAGAGGTGAAATACAAATCACCTCCAGTTGTGTCTTTCACTTCCCTGGTCAACCTCACGCAGCGCGTCTATCAGAAACAATAATGGGAATTTTTTCTCTCGTAAAATATGTTTGTCGGTCATTCTGACGTCTACCTCTATATTTAATTTTTTTCCTACGTGGTTCTCACTAAACAGCGACCCTAAGTTCTCACACAGTACAGTGAAGACCATAACAACGTGAGATGGAAACATTTAAAATCAATATTTATCCTCATCTTAGTAGACAAAGTCACGCCTCGTTATTAACTTTCCAATGGAACCTTATTTGACGTATGTGTGTCATTGATTTATCTATTATGTAGAATATTGGAGGCACAATTCCTGTTAATTTATCAGGTTTCACGAGGCAGACTTTGGAGCACCACGATCCTTCTTCCTGGGGAGAGATGAACAGGATCTTTATGCTGAATATTGAGGATCAGTATGAGGTTTTGTTTGTCTCTTTCTCTGAAGTATACTTATTCAGGTTCCACGTGGATCAGGATTAAAACACTACACTCTTTCCGGTCATGAAGATCGTTCTCCAAGATCAACGAGTCTAACAGTTGTTTCTCTTAATGCTACATGATTTGTTTCTAGATTAACTTTATTTTATTTCATTTACCTTCAAATTTTCTGTGATACCTTTTAACTCGTCAACCGTTTTTTCAAATTTCCATACTAATAATTTTTCTGTTTGGGTTTGTCTGTCTTTGTGACATTTCCTGATCCCTGATGTTTGCTGCATCAAAACTCCTTTACCTACTTCCATCTTTCAGAACGCAAATTATATTAATTCATGCCACATTAAACAGGTTATCTCGCGGCTAGCTTCTTCTTCTTCTTATGGCATTGTATCCCGCCTTCGGGCCTTGGCCTCCCAGGACGACTGCGGTCTGTCACCTTGCATGACACTTTCCTAATATGTAGTGACACACACACACGTGGTCAGCGTAGCGACTCTCCATCTGCCTTAACCCCATAACTAACTGTGGCAGAGAATTAGTTCACGCGGAAATAGTTATTGCTGCATTAAAAACAGAACCTTTATAAAGTTTAATCCATTCAATATATTAAAAGTACGCTATTATATATTTATGATCACTTTAGAGCAAACCTTGTAACAGGATCCGCCTTAATAGCCAATAATAGGGAGCAATAAGTAAATAATAATTTGTTTATGCATTCTCTCATGAATTGAAAGTTCAAAACTAATATTCTTTTATTTATATTGTGTCCGGTTCAAAAATGGCTGCCGTTTATGTTGGAGCGCGCACTATAATGTTTTTCTTGTTTCCAGGCTTCTACGAATTTATAAATTATCCTGGAATGTGTCGACTTATCCTATTAAAATAAATTGCATCATGTTCAGAACATTCACGTTTGCAAATAGAATTCATATTTACTAACATAATACTCTGCGAAACACGAAATTGTCGATTACAAATTAAGAAATTCCACTTTCGTAGGCTAATTTCTCCAAGAAAAACAGTTTGACAACCGCAATAACTTCTGTGCTTTCACACATAATGGTTTAGTTACTCTGTGTTTAAACTATGAATGGGAACTGACCTTCGCTTTACAAATTACAGCCCTTCAAATATGAGATTATTCAACTTTATGTCAATGTTTGAGTCTCGATGTCTCTGTTAGCCAAATAAATAAACAACTGTTTATTGTTCATATAATAGAACTTTATAGTAGAAAACTACTGGCATTTAACTCAAAGGTACCACAAAAAATGGTTAAACTCCTGATTGCAACTTGTAAGATAAGTTGTTCTGTAATTATAATACTTCAAATATTTAGACCTTTTAAACAAAGAAAACTATTTTTAAAAGAATATTTTATACTTTGTAACATTATGTAATAAATATTGTGCAACTATTATATAAATTAAATTCAAAAGGCGCAATGAAATACAAAAATATATTAAAAAAGAAATTTAAACATCTTTAATATTATATATATATGTATATATTTAGGGGTGCTCATGAGAGTGATGTTTAAAGAGGCAAGTCCCCTTTAATGGTATAGGAAGGGATTTGAGAAGTGGGTAGAGGAAGGTAGGTAATCGTTGACTAGGGCTCAAGGGCTATAATTAAAGGATCCAACCTTGTGTTTCACCTAAAATACACGCAGCGAAAACCCTAGAAAATCTGCTGCGTGTCTAACTGTAGAGTTCATGTATGAGCCTCGTTTCATGATATTTTATTCTAGTTGTGTTCAAAGTCTCTAATAGCGTGTATAATTTCACATTATTAAATGCTTTATCTAAACTTTCCAATGCCGTGAACGTAGGTTGGTTTTTTCGTATCCTTTCTTCTAAAATTAATCGCAATTTTACTGCAGCGCCTCAATTTATAAATTTAAAAATGTCGGCCATTATGGCGCATCTAAAGGAATGGTTTTATGAAACGTAAATTCTTCTCCTCCTCTTCTCCCTCTTTCTATCATTGTCTGTTAACAGTAGAGAAGCGAACACATTCTCTCTCTCTCTCTCTCTCTCTCTCTCTCTCTCTCTCTCTCTCTCTCTCTCTTAATCCCTATGTATCTATCGATCTATCTCTCTATCCTCCGAGTCCCCTTTTAGGCGTGCTATATGCGCAGCTATTAGTCGTAATTCGTAGTCAGTTAAATATATTATTATTAACTAATTTCATTATCTAGTTCTGTAAATAAATCTCTTGCACCCGTTCAGACAGCTACAGGATGCCCGATGAGTGACTTCCACGATATGACGTCAATAAGAACTCTAAATTATGTAACAACTCCTTTCTAACCCAAATTTCAGGAGAAAAGCATGAATTGTGGCTCAAATGTAAATCTGCCCGCCAACTCTTCCACATAAAAAATGAAGTGTGTGTAATGATAGCTGCGTGCGTGCCAAAATATCAACGAAAATAGTATTTAGGGGAATGGAACTTCAAATAGAATGCGAGTTAGGAGACGATCAGTTTGGTTTCAGGAAGAATGTAGAGGGGCAAGACAAGCAATATTTTTGCTTTGCGGTTAAAACAGAATAATAAAAACAAATGGCCTACGTTCACGGCATTTGTAGATTTAGACAAAACGTTTGATAATGTGAACTGGAACACACTATTAAAGATTTAAAGAGCACTGGAATAAAATATATATAAAGGAGGCTGATACATAACCTCTACAGAATACAAGCAGCAGTAATTATAATAGAACATCAAGAAAAGAAAGCAGAAATCAAGATAGGAGTAAGCAAGGATGCAGTTTAACTTATACATAGAAAAGGCAACGAAAAAGGGTAAAAATGAATATGGAAAAGGAATAACCTTACGCTTTGCCGACGATATTGTAGTATTAGGGGAGACAGAAGAATACAGGGAAACCATAAGAAAGGATATTATGACGGAAGTTAAGGATATATGCTACTTGGGAATCTTAATTACTAGAGTAGGATAGCACAGGCAAGGAAGAGAAATTAACTTACGGGTAATATAAGTGTGAATCGTTGCTAAAAATGTTCGAAATGGAGCGTGGCGTTATACGGGTGCGAAACCTGGACGATAGGAGTTGGGGAAAAGAAAAGAATAGAAGTATTTGAAATGTGGTGGATAGATGGGTGGATAGAATAACTAACGAGGAAGCTCTTAAACAGAATAGACGAAGAGCGAACAGAATGGAGGGACGTTGACCAAGAGAAGGGAGAGATTAATTGGCCAGTTTTAAGACCCGAGGGTCTTGTAAAATTAGCGTTAGAAAGAAGTATGTGGGGTTAGAACAGAAGTGGGAGGTCAAGTATAGAATACGCTAAGCAGATTAGGGAAGATGTGGGCTGTGCTATTTATGAGGAGATGAACAGGCTTGCGCAAGATAGTTTAGCATGGACCAGTCTTAGGACTGAATACCACAACAACAACAGAACCACTTTTATATTTCCTATAGTTCGTATTCAGCGATATCATTAATCAAACGTGATTGTAAACAATTTGCAGCCATGTTGGGCGCAGTTAAATATGTCGGATTTCCCCTCCTCCCCCTCCCCCCCCCACACACACACTTCCTTACCATGCCTCTTTGACGTCAAAGATAAGCATCAACTATATTTCGTTCCACATTTGTCCTTAGGCCTGGTTGTATTCATGTGACGGCTAGGTTTTGTTGTTCAATGTGTGTATTAATTTTATTTTAAGGATTGACAAATAAGCAGCAGTTATTAATACATTGATAATATTTATAATTTTATTCGCCGATGCATTTTGAATGTCTTTGTTTCCCGCACAGGAGTTTCTAATTTTCATAGGTGTTAGAACTGTGTTTTGTAAATGATAGAGTTCTTTACTTACGTTATTTAATAAAATAGCTTTTAGGATGTAATGTAATAATTTAAAAGGTGTCAGTCGCGCTGTTACGAACAAATTTATTAATTACAGGGGTAATTTTAAATATCGGGGTTAATTATGTATTGGGTTAACCTGGTCAGAAAATTTTCGTTCACCTTTTTTATCTTCATTCGAATCTTGATGCATGTTCCTTCTTCCTTCCCCTGGCTTTCCAACTCGTACTGCCGGTTGATTGCGGAAAATCTAGTTTTTCAGACTTCCTGCCTCTGGCTTTCCTTGTTCTCAAAACCTTCTCACTAAAGAGCAACAATTCACTCCCCACCTTCAACTCCTGTGGCTCATCCCAGGTTTCTCCTCCCTTCCCACCTCGGCTTCTTGAACGACTCTGAATATTTTTCGTGTCGTCACCTCCCAGCTCAACTCTGCAAACGCTATTCCGCGTGACGTTTGTCCCGCCTCTCCTCATGATACCTTCGTCCAGCTCGAAGAATTTTCCATGACACAGGGAATTTTGAAGCGTGAATGTTCCTTCAGAATTTCTTTTTAATATTATAAATCCGCAGACATCCATGTCCCCCGTCCACCAGCCTGGCGCCGGGAAATTCCTCTTCTTACCTGCATAGAATGTTCTGGCTGCATTTTTATATCCTTTGAAATTCTGAACGTTTGGACAAAATTAGGTAAGGGTCCTGCTGCGCTACAGTTTCATGTGATAATTATTCTTGTTTTTTTATCAATACTTAGCGTAGAAACTATGCGTGTTTCTTTGTGAAAGTATAAAAGCTCGTGGAACAGAGTGTGAGGTAAATTAATCCTCCTCCGCGTGCGAGTTCTTGGAAGGTGGGACGAGGAAGTGGAGACTAATTTTAAAAATGGAGTAGATTTTTCCGTTCCCTTGATGTTTTATAAAGAAGGTAAATATTTTCGCAGCGTGTGAATTTTTCGTTTTACTGAGGAATTACTTAATTCTCTACAGCTTTAGTTCCTTCCTTCACCACCGTCAATTCCTTTATTATGTAATTACTGAGATTTTTAGTTAATTGGACGCTGAGCTTTTTTCCCCTAGGAATATGTTTCTCCTTCTATTAACGTTTACTTAATGTAATTTGAAAGCTGCGTATTTGAATTCGCTCCTTCCACCCACCTCCCTCCTTCCTCACTCTGGATGACAACAGAGGAACGAACAAACGTTACGTTGGGGAACCTTTCAGTTTTCTCACAAGGGTATTTATTGTAGCCCCTTTTCCTATTTAACGGAAAGTATTGATAAAATAAAACATTTCATCAGTTTAAGTGGTTATAAATGTAATGGTAAACACGGTTTAATTGTTATGAAAATGAAACCTATAAAAGGAAAGAATATTAGT